>CM063504.1:78954957-78964957 GCA_032207245.1 Pardosa pseudoannulata
TCCTATTGCTATATGGTTAACATCTGACATAGCGTATATGCATCTGATTTCAGTTAAACGAATGGTATTTGAATCAGACAAAAGGTACAAAAGAGTATAAATTAACATCAGATATTCAATCTCATAATTATATTACAATAATCTAATTAGTTTCAAAAGTATCAATAAAAAATTAAATAAATGTGACCATAAAATTATATGGCATATGCATATCTATTTTTCAGGTGAGGAATTAACGATATATACAGAACCACTGAATGCTGAATTTATTCAAACCACTTAAATGACACAATTACAAGTTAAAAATAACTCTTCTAAATTCGCAAAATAACACATGGTGACTAATATATTTACTATATTTCTAATTGTTACACACTCGTTATATTTTCCCTGTTCTTGTATTTTTATGTATAATAGTGAATGGTTACTTTTAATTAATATCTCATTTGATTTCATAAATTAATGTGTTAGAAATTATAGCGAAAAGACAGATGTTAATTAAATGATAGAATTCAAATGTGGTTTAAAAGTAAGAACAAAAACATAACTTTTGAAATAAGATACTATCATTTTCTATGACTATTATTTACTATGATTTAGTGAAGAGCAGTCTACTTTCGTTCTATTTTGTACTTTAGTTTCATAATGTTTCACCGAATATATTAAGGGAAAAATAATAACAGTAAAATTATCAATTTTTAAAATATAATAAATTTACAACAGTAATGATTACAGTTACATATTAAAATATTTTCAATTCTGTATTTCATATTTCAGCTTTATACGATTTTTTCTGTAAACAGGCATTTAATCTCAAAAATATAATCGTCATTTTAACTGTACGTCGGTTACTACTTCAGAACTGGGTTCCAATTTTAAATTTGGCGGAAATATTGGCGATATTTACTAAAACACAAATTTAATTCATCCCAAAAATTGTATTTCTTGCTTTTTCTGGTGACTTTAATTAATCCATAGTGCGCCATCGTAATAGATTTACATACACTTACTTAATTAAAGAGAACGACTTGAAAACCGGATATTTATATTTATGGTAAATTAATCCCTTGACAGTTTACAGACGCAACAGCTCCATATTATTAAGAATCAGCCATAGCGAACCATTAATGGTTTGTTATATCTATTTTTTTAAGCATTGCGAACTTTTAGTATATAAGAAAAGAGTTACACAAGGAGAGTTCGATGCAAATAGCATATAAATTATAATATAGATACAGATTGTTTGGACACGGTGAGATCAGGTGAAAATGTTAGGCTACCATACTTAAAACATTATCGCCAAGTTGGAGGGGGAAACCCAGTTATTTAGTCAAGGCTTACATCGATTATGTTAAGTAATACAAATTTAAACAAAGCTTTTGTACATCCGATACATAATGTTTATAACATCTTAAAATTATAAATAGTTTCATAGATTAAAATAATGCGTATATTAAAAATTTTAGTAATATTGAACAATTTAGTGAGATCCAAATATCAATCTTCAGTCACATTTTGACCATTTGTATATACACTACCTCCAAGGTCGTGCTCAATTAAGGAATAACAAATTTGAAAACATTTTTACGCATGTGCTTACGTATGGGAGAAATAGTAAACATGTGATTCCTTCATATTCTGTTAGCTCAAATGTCTTTACATTTTAAGACCTCACAATACCCTTAATACCATATTACCATTTGGCGTAAACTTACACCTATCTACAAAAATCTGCATACATTTTATGCCTGTTACATTAGTTAGGCTACATCAATAATAATGAAACTAATGAAAAATGTTGAAGCTAAATTGAAAATTTGCATAATATTATTTTTCGTTTTTTAATTTTCATTTTATTTATCAAATAATATCATAGCATGTGTCAATAACTCCTAAATCATAGAGTATAGTAGTAAATCGAAAATACTTTCAATTTTTAAAACAAACATTGAAAATAAATTTCTGTAGATATTATCCGCAAATGTATTTCATAGTCTTGTTTAACACATTGTGTACTGGTACATTTTGCAGCGGTATTGTTCCGGGAGCTGGCGTTTTGCGCTTGAATTTAGTTATTCAGTTAAATCTCAATAGATCGAAAATTATTTAATTTTTTAACATTTCGTATTTTATACTGAAATATATAAACAAGTATATATATATATATATATATATATATATATATACATATACATATATATAATATAAATATATATATATATATATATATATATATATATATATATATTTATATATATAATATATATATATATATATATATATATATATATATATATATATATATATATATATATATATAAATATATATATATATATATATATATATATATATATATATATATATATATATATATATATATATATATATATATATATATATATATATATATATATATATATATATATATATATATATATATATATATTATAATATAAATATATATATAAATATATATATATATATATATATATATATATATATATATATATATATATATATAAAATAAATATATATATAATATATATATATATTATAATATAAATATATATAATATATATATATATATATATTATATATATAATATATATATATATATATATATAAATATCATATATAATATATATAATATATATATATTATATCAACATATTTTGTAAACTATATTATATAAATTATAATAAAATCATAAATATGAAAAATCAAATAGAAATAGTAGTATATAGTTTAATTTTTTTCGAATTATTATATAAATAAATATTTTTACATTGTGAAAAAATGAATGGCACGTTCATTCGGCTTCGTTTTACGATATATACCGTTATTTTTGTACCCACAAAGAAACTATGTTGTTATACTATCCCGTACTAGTATATAAATATAATCTTCAGAAAACGTACTAGTACGTGTCCCGCATACAATGTGATAAGCAAGTTCCAATGTTCCCATTTTTTAAATAATTAGAACTATTTCACACATGAATAAATTGCTCTAAATGGCATCAAAACTATTAATGTTTAGCAACCGATACAAAACCTTGTTCGAAAAACTTTTACTGTGTAGAGATCCCATAAGGTAAAAAAACCTGGATTTAATAAATACAATTTAATTAATAAATACAATGTACATTTTTACACTTTTAAATCTTGTCTTAAATCTCCGGGGATCCCAATTTGAAGACCACTGTACTGGATCTTTGGAACGAATCGCATTCTGTTGCTTACTTGTCATACAGATTTCATTTCTTTTCAGATCACAGATGTTTCTCATTTCAGCTATAGAAGTTATTTACTGTTGAAGAATATGAAATAATGACTTCAATTATTTTATATTTACTTTCTGTTGCTTTTAAAAAGTCTACGTCCTCTTGAAAAAAAATACTAAATATTTTGAGAAAACAATGATATTTTTATATAATGGATTGAAAATTATATTCAAATTGATAAAAAATCTAACAACGTATGCTCTTTTTAAAAGACTTTCTTTATAAGTTTATATCAATTTTTATAATTTACTTAAACCATTTAAAAAAGCCTTTTTTAATATTACTTTTAAAATGTATAGTTTCTTAATGTGCTACCATTTCTTTGTTTTCGAATATAAGCAGAAAATTTTGAAGATGCAAATCTGACTTTGAAATTTTGGTAAGATGTAGTATAATCTGAAATATTAAGTAAAAAATTATGTTTCCTTTATAAAAGGGGAAGAAAAGACACTATGACTATTTAACTGTAACTATATACAATTTACAAAAACAAGCCTGAAATTTAAAGAAGCTGTAAATTTTTATTTATAAATGTACTACGAGGATATATTAAAACATTTTAGACTGTTGTGAACTTATAAAAATTCATATCTTAATTTTTAACCATATGCTTACTTAAAAAGCTTATATTTAATTAGTGTAAAATAATGTTTAATACTTATAAAATAAATGCAAATTATTGCTTAAAATCTTTAAATTGTTATGTTGGGGAATATAAGCATTCTATTTTTAAGCTGTAAATTTAACTCGAAACTGCAAGATTTCTTAATTAATGCAATAAAAATATAGATCTCTAATTCTGCTGACTGAGTCATAGGTTATCTAATAGAACTTATAATTTGATAATAGTACAATTTTAATCTGTTATCTAGATATTACCTAATTAAGAACATTAGAATAACCGCCAGCGTCTGTAAAAATATTTCTTTCAGAACCTAGGGCGAGATGAATAAGAGGTAACTGAAAAATGCTTTGCGTTATTAAATACTCTAAATATACCTTAAATATTCGAGCTTGATTCAAGCTCCAGGAATTTTTCTTAATATATTGTTGAAGGAAAAATTCGAAGTTAAAGGATTTCTCATGAACTTGGGATTTGCAAAACTTCACGAGAAAAGGTTTACTTGTTATAAATTTAATGATCTTATAATTATATCGAGGACTTAAAGGTTGAATTTCTATTTATAATTGAAATTTTAAGCTAATTGAATTTCGAGTTGTAAATTGAATTGAATTCGAGCTGTAAATTTAACTCGAAACTGCAAGTTCTCTTATTTAATGCAATAAAAATATAGATCTCTAATTCTGCTGACTGAGTCATAGGTTATCTAATAAAACTTATAATTTGATAATAGTACAATTTTAATCTGTTATCTAGATATTACCTAATTAAGAACATTAGAATAACCGCCAGCGTCTGTAAAAATATTTCTATCAGAAACTAGGGCGAGATGAATAAGAGGTTACTGAAAAATGCTTCAGGAATTTTTCTTAATATGTTGTTGAAGGAAAAATTCGAAGTTAACGAATTTCTCATGAACTTGGGATTTGCAAGACTTGACGAGAAAAGGTTTATTTGTTATAAATTTAATGACCTTAGAGTTATATCAAGGACTTAAAGGTTAAATTTCCATGTATAACTGAAATTTTAAGCTAATTGAATTTCGAGTTGTAAATTGAATTGAATTCGAGCTGTAAATTTAACTCGAAATTGAAAGTTCTCTTAATTAATGCAATAAAAATATAGATCTCTAATTCTGCTGACTGAGTCATAGGTTATCTAATAAAACTTATAATTTGATAATAGTACAATTTTAATCTGTTATCTAGATATTACCTAATTAGGAACATTAGAATAACCTCAAGCGTCTGTAAAAATATATCTTTCCGAAACTAGGGAGATCTGAATAAGAGGTAACTGAAAAATGCTTTGCTTTATTAAATACTCTAAATATACCTTAAATATTCGAGCTTGATTCAAGCTTCAGGAATTTTTCATAATATATTGTTGAAGGAAAAATTCGAAGTTAACTAATTTCTCATGAACTTGGGATTTGCAAGGCTTCACGAGAAAAGGTTTATTTGTTATAAATTTAATGATATTAGAGTTATATCACGGACGTAAAGGTTAAATATCCAATTATAACTGAAATTTTAAACTAATTCAATTTGATATTAAGATGCTATTTTCTTTATTGTATACTATTTATTTTAATGTTTATTATATGTGCTAAAAATAATGCAGTCTGTTGATTCACCTGTGATCTAATGTATTTATTTCATGAAAAATTCACAAATTAGTCATAAAATATTCACTATTAATTTAACCAAATAATATGAATCTAGATTTACATTAGAAGTTCTTCAGAATAGCTTTCAAAGATGAACTCCAGGAATAGATCCAGTTTAAATTGCGTTTCCTTCAATAAAATAATTCCCATTTCGAATTCGTTCTGCTAAATTTATTATTTTTTTTTCTTGAGAGGGTTTCGAATAAGAATCCACTGACATACTCTGAGATGAATAGAAGACTAAAGCAGGAAAGAAATATAAATTACCAAAATCCAAATGCATCTCCAATGACATGAAAGAGGAATACTTGAAATTCTTTAAATAATTCAGTTCAGAAAAGAAATTGTTTTCTTTTCTCGTGCGTTCTTATAGAATTCAGTTTAAGGCAAGGTAAACGCGCTTCTTTATAAAGTAATTTTTATTTTATTCTCTTTTCCTTGGGTGCAAAATATTTATTTATTCAGAATATGAATATATATGATTTTTAGAGTAATATATTCATATTAAGACTACGTGCGCAACTATCGAGAATCCGATATAGAAATATGAGGATTCAACTTCAGGTTAAATTAACATTTATTTGCATAGCCATTTTTGATATGCAAATTTAAATGTATAGAACTGGGGGAAAGGCATATTATTATTGTGCGCGAGAGATATTTTTCAAGCTAAGTTAGTTGGACTTAAGGTAGCAAGATGGATGAAATATATCCCTCTTCGGGGAAAAACGTATTCTATTCAATATCCAACTTTATTATGCGATAATATATATATATATATATATATATATATATATATATATATATATATATATATATATATATATATAATATATATTATATATATAATATATATATATATAAATATATATATATATATATTATATATATATAAATATATAAATATATATATATAAAATATATATAAATATATATATTTATATATATATATATATATATATATATATATATATATATATATATATAAATATATATATATAATATATATATATATATATATATATATATATATATATATATATATATATATATATATATGTGTGTGTGTGTGTGTGTGTATATATATATTTAATATGCATATATTTTGAAATAACTCTGAATTAAGCTCCTGTTTATTAATTCAAGAATTTCTTCTTCAATTCTTCAGTTTTAGAACTTGTTTAATTAAAAAAATGTCTTTTAAAAACGTTTATGTGTTCCCTGCAATTGATTTTATTATATTTAAATTTAATTATGTAGTAATATTAACTTCTCTAAACTAATTACTTACAAGGTCAAATTTTAATTTCACATCTGTTTTAAGGAAAAAATTCAGATGCTATTAAAGTATTTTGATGTTGTCAAAAATACTTTAATAGCCTCTTTAAACTACACTTGGTATGAGCTTTGGTAAATATTATTTATGTTTTACAGAATATAATAAAATTAACAAACTATTTGAAGAAGTTAAAAAAAATTGTTACATAACTATTTTACAAGGAAATAATGAAATCAATCTGTCAAAAATTGCGCTTCATAAATTGTTTTCTGCATATTAGAAGATATATTTCAAAATATATCTATGTAATATATCTATATATAAGTTCTATATTTTTCTTAATATAAAATAAAATAGTTTTTTTTCTATCAAAAAATATAGGTGATGGGGGTTTAAGTCAGATCACATTTCGTTCTCGAAGCTATAGCAAACTATATTTAAAAATGAATTGGCTGGCTATAACATATTTTTATTTACAGATTTCAAAAGAAGGTTTTTTTTAAAAAATTCTATGCTCATTTTTAAACATTGCATTTTTAATCATATTTAAAATTATCAAAAACTATTGAGATGAAATCCATTTTAATAAATTCTAGGATTTATGCAAAGTGGGTTAATATATTTTTATAGTGAAAATAATGATTTTTCTATTAGTTTTTCCTTTTCTTCATAGGTTACCTATAAAACTGTTTAATATACTTCTATTTTTAGTACCGAAATTTGTTAAAAATTTATTATATCACACACTAATTCAGATGTATAAAAATAGAAAATGAATTATTTATGAACGTTAAAATATGTAGACTTATATATTTAATATGCGACATTTTGAAATAACTCCGAATTAATTTCTTGTTTATCAATTCAATAATTTTTCTTCAATAATATATTTTATATTTATAGCTATATTTAAATTAAAATATTTAAAAATGAATTGGCTGGGCATAACATACTATTATTTAGAGATATCAAGAGCAGATTTTATAAAAAAAATTCTATGCACATTTTTAAACATTGCATTTTATAATCACATTTAAAATTATCAATAACCATAGTTATGAAATCCTTTTTAATTTATGCTACTATTTTATAAAAAGGGGTTATTATTTTTCTGTAATAGTGATACTACTATTTTTTCTGTTTATTATTCATTTTCTTCATATTTTACCTATAAAAACCGTTCGATATACTTCCATTTTATTAGTACCGAAATCTGTTAAAAAATTATATCACATACTAATTCAGATTTATAAAAATAGAATATGAATGCCTTTTAATTTATAAACGTTAAAATATGTAGAATTTAAAACATTTTATAGCATAAATATGTAAATTAATTTATTACTTAAAATAAGTATAGTACATGAATACTATCTTTTGTATATACAACATAAGTACATGAATACTATCTTTTTTATATACAACATAAGGGTGTTAGTAACAAATATAATGTTTTTTTTTCAATCTGCGAGGAAGCACCCTGGGCCTCTGAGACCCGAACATTATAAAACATTCCGCACAAACTCACCCAATAAAAATAAACTTCCTAAATTTTCAGTAGATATCTTTTAGCAGAAGGCCCCATTAATATGCATTTCCGCCATTTTCTCTGAATATTTTGCTCTGAAAAAGATAATCTTAATATATTCAGGATTAAGATACCCAGAGCAGGTCTATAAACATTTGTAATTTTTTTTTATTATTTGAGATACGAGGATATATAATATCAAAAATGCATCGTTATCAGATGAAAATGATGAAATGTAAAGATGAGATATACATATGTGTTTAAGAATTTCAAATTGTATGTGTCATACATTCTGCTTTGTAAAAACTAATAAAATATATCTGCTATTCAAAATACTTTTAAAACTGAATATTTCAAATGATCCGAAATAAATTTTAAACTTTTAATAAGTCATTTTCGTTAATATAAATTTTCTATTCATTATGAAAATCAATCTCGGTGCAATGTTGTTTGGAGAAGTTGCACCGGGCCAGCGTGTAACTGCGAGTAGCTGTTATTTTTTGACAATAATGATTATTTACAAAAATTATATTTTAGTTTAGATTAAGATGTATAGTAATTAAATAAATGACACTTCATGACTCAATAATTACATATTTTATAATAATCGTCCAAGATACTTAAAGCTTGTCATGGCCAATTGCAGTTATAATGTTTCAACTTTTTATGAATGAAGCTCTTTAAATATGAATTTAAATAATATTTTTATGTTATGATATACATACATTTAAAACTTGTTTTATATGAGAATTACTATATGTAGTATTTTATACGTGACATTGTGTTAATATGTGAAAATTTTTATTAGGATAAAGTTCAAATTCCACCAGGCATAACATATAACATAGTAATACAAATTTATATTATCTGTTTTTCTTGCATTAAACAGTATAAATTCTAATAAAGTAGTTGATTTATTCCAAAAATCTAAAAAAAATGTTAGTTTAATGTACAATCAATCCAAAATTAACTTTCTAAAACAGTGTAAGGTTTCTTCAAAACACCTTTACCATGAAATGAGTAAAGCAAGTGACAAATAAAATCACTCTAACCGAACATTTTACTCTTTATCAAAATACCTAAATCAAACACAAAATCACATCGAGGGAGGAATTGTACCAAGTACACATCTAGGTTATTAAATATAAAACAATGAAGTAAAACAGAGAAGTCCAAACCTTATTTTGAGTCCCATGGCAAATTTTGCATATAAAATTAAATGAAAAAATAGCATATGAAAGCAATAAATATACAAGAAACAGCAATAACAAGTAAAATCAATAACAATAGCAAAAAATAACAAAGAAACCAGAGGAATCCAAAATAAGTATTATTTATCTTCTTTATAATACATTTACATATGACTAAAAATTTGTAGGGTAAGTGTATAATATAGCTTAACTAACAAAAATGATTTTCAAACTATGTGCCTAAAGTGAAACAGCAATATACATTAGTTTACTTTATTCTAAAATTTAGTATTTAGTAATTTGTAACACAAAATAAAATAAAGACAATGACACTGGATTTTAATCAAACATTCTTTGATATTTTTTCATAGATCACTTT
Organism: Pardosa pseudoannulata; assembly: GCA_032207245.1. NCBI lineage: Eukaryota > Metazoa > Arthropoda > Arachnida > Araneae > Lycosidae > Pardosa > Pardosa pseudoannulata. The sequence continues at coordinate 78,964,909 of CM063504.1, forward strand.
TTATTTAATTTTTATTGTTGAGTTAAAAAACACCTGGAACTCGACAACA
>CM063504.1:78969957-78982457 GCA_032207245.1 Pardosa pseudoannulata
ATAGCATTATGCTTTATCAAATCAATGAATATAATCTGGTCTACAGTCTATTATTTTATTCGGTATTATAGTAAATTAATAATAAGTGAATAGTATTGTATATAGGAAAAATCATAATAAGGAGAATATGGTATTGTTTCCAATAACATAAATAATCAGAGTGGTTAAGAACAGTCTGCTTCAGATAAAAACAGAAAACCCATAATTTCAATCATTTAGCAGGTTCTGTAGGGATTACTGAAAACAAATATACCGACAAGTGTCCTATAGGAAGAACGTTAGACTTTATTGTCCTTAAACAAGTACAGTTTTCGAAGATATCAAGTGCTGAATCAGAACTTGAAACAAGGAGAAAGTAAATCATCATGTCTTTAAAATACCCTTACAAGAATATATCCTCTCTCCAATACGCATTTGTATGTTTGAAAAGCACTTCATAAAAGTTGATCTTCTGATGAGTATGGTATCACAAAAGATTGGGACATCAAGGAAAGCGTCTTAGATACTACAACGCTTTAAACACATATTAGGAGGAAATCACTTATTTTATTTGCCAGTTTAAAGCCTATAAGTATTATTCAGCAACGCCGATTGCATGTCTGCAAGTGGTAGTATTATATATAATGCACCCTATGTAATATCCTTCTTTTATATTGTCTACAACATAATTTCCCCCCTCATATCATATAAAATAAATTATATATTTATTTTATTACTCTAAGTTACTCTAAGTTCTTTGGATATATATCACGTTATTCCTAACATTTTTACCATTGTATTAGTTTGCTGTTATACTTACTCAATCAATTTTCTTAACATATTGTTAAGCAATAAGAAGTTTTAAAATTACAAATTAAAAATTATATTTTAAATTTAAAGTTTTAAATATAGGCAACTTCATTTATATTTATCGTAAAGGTTAGAATCAAAGAAACATTCCCAGTATCCGATAACCCAACAACAGAAGTGAAATTAGAAACGTGTTCACTTGACTCAAGTACGTGGCCTAAATGTTAATTAAAAGATCAAAGGTAGAGTGATAAATGATGCATATAATCTACACATTGTGTAAATAATAAGTCACGAATAGTTTTTACCATATATAAATTCTTAGTTTTTTAAAATTTAAATTTGTGTAGTTCTTTAGTTTATAAGAAATTTTTATAAAAGTCTAATATTTATAAATGAAGTTAAAATCCAGAATATTATCTGTAGTTCACAGAATGTGATGTTGGGAGAATCGTAATTCAATTTTAAATAATTTCACGCAAACAAAATGTAAATTCCTGTAATATACATATATATATATATATATTTATATATATATATATATATATATATATATTATATATATATATATATATATATATATATATATATATATATATATATATATATATATATATATATATATATATATATATATTATATATATATATATATTATATATATATATATATATATATATATATATATATATATACATATATACATATACATATATACATATATATATATATATATATATATATATACATATATATATATATATACATATATATATATATATACATATATAATATATATATATATATATATATATATATATATATATATATATATATATATATATATATATATATATATATATATATATATATATATATATATATATATTTATATATATATATATATATATATATATATATATATATATATATAAATAACACCAGCCCTAGCGATATATGCAAGTAAAATCTATATCTCTGGATAACTACATAACAATTAAAAACTTCAATCTTTTTTAAAATTTACTGTCTAGTTCTTAGGAAAATACTTTAAATTTAATACTTAAAATACTTTAAATTTAATAAATGATATGCTTCTACATGTTTTGTACCATAATTTTTAATGAAACATCATATACTCCAATGCAAGATGCAATTATAGTCAAGAATTATTAATAGTAGAGCTGGCATTCAGTGTAGTATTTGAGAACTTACTATTTTCGTTCTAAAAAAACTTTTCATCATGATTTTTTTTTATTAAAATATTTCATATTGTATGTAGACATTTTGCATTTGATAATTAGGTATTTATACTCTTTTTTTATATTTCTGATGTGCTGAGATAATTATATATATGTTATTGCCTCTTTTCTTTTAATTAATACCATTATGATCTTTTTTATCTTGCATGTAATTTACACACTACTCAGGAATTCGAATCAAAAGTTTTCATCAATTGGAGTAAAGCAAAAGACGATATATGACTTTGCATCTCATATCAACAAAAATGTTTGTTTTACTAGTTCTCGTTTAGGTTATTGTTACTCATTTGTGTAGAAATAGTATCCAATATCATAAAGATAAGATACTTCACAACATATGTAATATATTTCTCTTTTATTTCAAATAACATCTATTTAAGATGCATTTATGTCAGTTATTTTACTAGTTTTGCAATATCACTGTTAAAGCAGTGATATATTGTAAAACTTCATAGTTAAACATATTACTGTGTATTTCATTTAGTGTTACAGAATCAAAACTTGCAAAAATATACTGAACAATCGCTTATTCAGCAATTTTAAATGCTAAGAAAATAATCTATTTCGCCGCCTAAATGTTTTATTAAGAATTTTAAAATATCTCTAAGAAATTGTACACTTAGCTTAATGTCACAAATCCAACTCATACTTTCAGTAAAGTTTTTAAAGTAATTTGATGTAAAGAGTTATGTAGAAATTTGTTTACTTTGTAAAAGGAATGATATATTGTAAACATTTATAGTTAAGCACATTAATGTGTATTTCAGCTAGTGTTACTGAATTAAAACTTGCAAATATATACTAAACAAGCGTTTGTTAGTACATTAGTTTAATTGCTAAAAAATAATCGATTTTGCCGACTAAACGTTTTATTAACCATTTTAAAATATCTCTAAGAAATTTGATACTTAATATGAATAATCCCATTTAAAGTTTCAAAGAAGTTTTTTAAAGAAATTTGATAGAAATAGATTTTTAAAAGTTTGCGTACTTTCATTGATAAAATCTAGTAATTCTTAATATAAATATAAAATTTTAAATTATAAAGAAAATATCATAATATTTAGTTTTAATTCATTATTGCATGTAATTTATAAAAAGCCTTATTTATTTGATTTCTCAATACAGTTTTCGGAAGAAAATTCAATATAATCCGTATAAACCATTAAACTGTTAACAAGTAACGTAATGAATGTAATTTCTATATATTAATATTCAGTATTAAAATCTAGAATCATACATTTATTCCTCAATAACTATGTTTATTTACTGTTTAAAATTCTTAAAGATTCTTGAAAGGGAATTTCTTTAGTAGCTAATAGTACACACACTAGTTGATATGATTGCAAAAAACAATTATTTGAGATGCATTTATATTCCTCATTTTACTAGTTTTCCAATATCACTTTAAAAGGAATGATATATTGTAAACCTTCATAGTTAAGCACATTAATATGTATTTCAGCTAGTGTTACTGAATTAAATCTTGCAAAAATATACGGAAGAAGTACTTACTAAGCAATTTCAATTGCTATAAAATTAATGTATTTTTATGACAAACCTTTTATTAAACATTTTAAAATATATCTCAGAAATTTTACACTTAATGGTAATAATCCCAATTCAAGTTTCAAAGAAGTTTTTTAAAGATATATGATATAAATAGTTTTGTAGAATTTTGTTTACTTTAATTAATAAAATCTAGTAATTATTTCTGAATATAAATATAAGATCTTAAATTACAAAGAACAAAATCTTAATGTTTAGTTTTAATTCATTATCGCATGTAGTTTAAAAAAGCATTATTTATTTGATTTCTGAATTTAGTTTTCAGAATAAAATTCAATATAGTAAATATAAACCATTATACTGTTAAAAGATAATGTTATAAATGTAATTTCTAAGCAGTAATACCTAGTTTCAAATCTAGAATTATACATTTATTTCTCCATAATCTTTTCAAAATCTGTGTTCTTACTCTTTATCTTTTTTTACAGATTTTTGAAAATAATTTTTTTAGTCTCTAATTGTACAAACAATAGTTGATATTATTGCAAATAACATTTATTTGATATGCATTTATATTCCTCATTTTACTAGATTTGCAATATCGTTATAAAAGAAATTATATATTGTAAAACCTGTATAGATAAGCACATTAATATGCATTTCAGCTAGTGTTACTGAATTAAAACTTGTAAAAATATACTAAACAAGCGCTTACTAAGCCATTTTAATTGCTAAAAATTTAATCTATTTTGCTTACTAAACGTTTTATTAACCATTTAAAAATATCTAAGAAATTTTACACTTATTACGAAGATTCCCATTTAAAGTTTCAAAGAAGTTTTATAAAGAAATTTGATATAAATAGTATTGTAGAAGTTTGTTTTCTTTAATTAATAAAATCTAGTAATTACTTCTTAATATATATATATATATATATATATATATATATATATATATATATATATATATATATATATATATATATATATATAATCTTAAATCATAAAGAAAAGTATTAATGTTTAGTTTTAATTCATAAATAAAAAAAAAAAAAAAAAAAAAAAAAAAAAAAAAAAAAAAAAAAAAAACGAAAAGTATTAATGTTTAGTTTTAATTCATAATCGCATCTAGTTTAAAAATGCCTTATTTCTTTTATATCTTAACTTAGTTTTCAGAACAAAATTCATTATAATAAATGTATACCATTAAACTGTTAAAAGATGATGCCATAAAGTAATTTCTAACATTCAGTATTCAAATCAAGACTCATACATTTATTTCTTTATAATCTTTCAAACTATGTGTACTTACTGTTTAACTTTTTTACATAGTCTTGAAAAGTAATTTCTCTAGTCTCTAATAGTACAAACACTACTTGATATTATTGCAAATAACATTTATTTGTGATGCATTTATATTCGTCATTTTACTAGTTTTCCAATATCACTATAAAATGAATGATATATTTTAAACCGTCATAGTTAATCACATTAATGTGTATTTCAGCTAGTGAAATACGCATTAATGTGCTACTGAATTACGCACTTTATTGTGCTAGTGAAATACATATAAAGCTACTGAATTAAAACTAGCAAAAATATACTGAACAAGAGCTTGCTAAGCAATTTTAATTCCTAAAATATTAATGGATTTTGCCTACTAAACGTTTTATTAACCATTTTAAAATATCTTTAATAAAATTGTTTACTTCATATGAATAATCCCATTTAAAGTGTCAAAGAAGTTTTTTAAAGAAATTTTATAGAAAGAGATTTTTAGATGTTTATGTACTTTAATTAATAAAACCTAGTAATTCTTAATATAAATATAAAATTTTAAATTATAAAGAAAATATCATAATGTTTAGTTTTAATTCATTATTGCATGTAATTTATAAAAACAACCTTATTTATTTGATTTCTCAATATAATTTTCGGAAGAAAATTCAATATAATCCATTAAACTGTTAAAAGACAACGTAATAAATGTAATTTCTAAATAATAATATTCAGTATTAAAGTCTATAATCATGCATTTATTCCTCCATAACCTTTTCAAACTATGTGTACTTACTGTTTAAAATTTTTACAGATTCTTGAAAGGGAATTTCTTTAGTCTCTAATAGTACACACACTGGTTTATATTATTGCAAATAACGTTTATTTGAAATGCATTTATATTCCTCATTTTACTATTTTTCAAAATGACTATAAAGGGAATAATATATTGTAAACCTTCATAGTTAAGCACATTAATGTGCATTTCAGCTAGTGTTACTGAAATAAAACTTGAAAAAATATAATGATCAAACGTTTACTAAGGAATTTTAAATGCTAAAAATAATACAATCTATTTTGCCACCTAAACGTTTATTAACCATTTTAAAATATCTCTAAGAAATTTTACACTTAGCGTAATGTGAATAATCCCATTTAAAGTTTCAAATAGGTTTGTAAAGTGGTTTCATGTATATAGTTTTGTAGAATTTTGTTTACTTCCATTAATAAAATCTACTTATTTCATCTTAATATAAATATAAAAATTTAAATTAGAAAGAAAAAAACTTACTGTTTAGTTTTAATTCATTATTGCATGTAGTTTAAAAAAGCCTTATTTATTTGATTTCGGAATTTAGTTTTCAGAAGAAAATTCAATATAGTAAATATAAACCATTATACTGTTAAAAGATAATGTTATAAATGTAATTTCTAAGCAGTAATACCTAGTATTCAAATCTAGAATTATACATTTATTTTTCCATAATCTTTTTAAACTCTGTGTTCTTACTCTTTATCTTTTTTACAGATTTTTGAAAGTAATTTTTTTAGCCTCTAATTGTACAAACAATAGTTGATATTATTGCAAATAACATTTATTTGATATGCATTTATATTCCTTGTTTAACTAGTTTTGCAATATCATTATAAAAGAATGATATATTGTAAAACCTTTATAGATAAGCACATTAATATGCATTTCAGCTAGTGTTACTGAATTAAACCTTGTAAAAATATACTAAAAAAGAACTTACTAAGCCATTTTAATTGCTAAAAACTTAATCTATTTTTCTATACGTTTTATTAACCATTTTAAAATATCTCTAAAAAGTTTTACACTTAATGTGAGTAATCCCATTTCAGTTTCAAAGAAGTTTTTTAAAGAAATTTGATAGAAATAGTTTTGTATAAGTTTTCTTACTTTAATTAATAAAATCTAGTAATTGCTTCTTAATATAAATATAAAACCTTAAATTATAAAGAAAAAAATCTTAATGTTTAGTTTTAATTCATTAACGCATGTAGTTTTAAATTCTCATACTTTGTTGTTTCGATTTATCAATTTAGTTTTTAGAAGAAAATTAAATTTAATAAATGAAAACCATCAAACTGTTAAAAGATAATGTTATAAATGTAATTTCTAAGCAGTAATATTCAGTATTCAAATCTAGAATAATACATTTATTTCTCCATAATCTTTTTAAACTATGTGTACTTACTACTGTTTAACTTTTTTACAGATTCTTGAAAAGCAATTTCTTTAGTCTCTAATAGTACAAACACTAGTTGATATTATTGTAAATAACATTTATTTGAGATGCATTTATATTCCTCATTATACTAGTTTTGCAATATGACTATAAAAAGAATGATATATTGTAAACCTTCATAGTTAAACACATTACTGTGTATTTCAGCTTGTGTTACTGATTTAAAACTTGCAAACATATACTGAACAAGAGCTTACTGAGCAATTTTAGATGTTAAAATTAATCTATTGTGCCACTTAACCCTTTTATTAACAATTTTAAAATATCTCACAATAAATTTTATACTTAGATTAATGTGAATAATCCCATTTAAAAATTTCAAAGAGGCTTTTAAATAAATTTGATGTAAATAATACTGTAGAAGTTTTTTTTCTTTCATTAATAAAATCTAATAATTACTTCCTAATACAAGTATAAAACCTTAAATTATAAAGAAAAAATCGTAATGTTTAGTTTTAATTCATTATCGCATGTAGTTTAAAAAAGCCTTATTTGTCTGATTTCTGAATTTAGTTTAGAAGAAAATTCAACATAATCCATATAAACTATTAAACATTTAAAAGATAATGTTATAAATATAATTTCTAAGAAGTAATATGCAGTATTAAAATTTAGAATCATTCATTTATTTCTTCATAATCTTTTCAAACTCTGTGTACTTACTGTTTAACTTTTTTTACAGATTCTTGAAAAGAAATGCTTTTACTCTATAATAGTACAAAAACTAGTTGGTATTACTACAAATAACATTTATTTGAGATGTATTTATATTCACTAGTTATAGCAATATGACTATAAAAGGAATGATATATTGTAAAATTTTATAGTTAAGCACAGTACTGTGTATTTCATCTAGTGTTACATAATTCTTAAAAACTTAAATTATAAAAAAAAATCTTACTGTTTAGTTTTAATTCATTATCACATGTAGTTTAAAAATAACCTTATTTATTTGATATCTCAATTTAGATTTCAGAAGAAAATTCAATATAATCTATGTAAACCATTAAGCTGTTAAAGTATAATGTTATAAATGTAATTTCTAACCAGTAATATTCAGTATTCAAATCTAGAATCCTACATTTATTTCTCCATAACCTTTTCAAACTATGTGTACTTACTGTTTAACTTTTTTACATATTTTTCAAAAAAATTCCTTTAGTCTGTAATAGTAAAAACACTAGTTGATTGTATAATCCCTATGGACACCCTCTGAAAAGGAATCAGAAGTACACCAAGTTTTTCTTTTATATTTATTATGTTTTTTCAGCCGCTTAGCCTGTAACAAAGCATTGTTTCGCTACATCATCTCATTTTTCAGCTACGATTGAAAAAAAATTGAAATGTGTTTTATAGAAAAAAAAACATTTTTCAAAGCATTCAGGGATTTGAGTTTCAGTTATTTTCTATTCTCCAGATAGACGTGTTGGCGATGAATAAACTGGCTTATGATCGGATGAAAAAAAATACTCATTCTCACACCCACCGATATCGTTCTTTTCTGAGGCAAAATATTTTCTGTAACATTCAGCGTTTGAAGCAATTTTTCTTCAATTCAAAACATGACTGAAATCAAATGCTGAATTGACAAGAATGTATATTGCGGCCGTCAGAAATGATTCTTTAAAATATTCAACTTTGTAACAATTTTTGATAAATAAATCTACTGCACATATAAATCAAGAAAATAGAAATAATGTTTTCAGAAGACTGACTGGGTTCATTTAAAACTTTATTGAATACTGTTGCCAAAAGAACTGTGAAATTTATGTTTGATTAATGCATATTTTTATGTTATCTTCTCTTTTTAAACCCAGCTATTTTTTGTGTTGCACAAACACTGCTTTCATATATTGAGAAACATCTATTAAGTAGGTGAGAGAATTACATGCAAATGTCCTCTTGTAATGGAGTAAAATTACACTATAAATACATGTTATAGAGAAATTTGAAGGAAGTAGATTCCAGAAGTTTATTTCATGTTTTTGAGTTATTGCACAATTATTTTAAATTTAAAAGGACCTTTTGCTAAATAATAATTGGTATGTAACTATGGATTATACTGGTGAAGTTGCAAAATATATGATAATAAATAAATTACATTGGAAGATGCAATATGAAATGCACGAGGAGACTGATCATTGCTGTTTTCAGACAACAAAGAAGATTGAGTAATTTTTCCATATAGATCTACACGTGCTAAGAATTTATTCAAGTCCTACCCTGATAGCTTCGCGTTAATTCATAAGTGTTTATGGAGATCTTAGAGTCACAGAATAGGTAAACGTTCATTCAGATAAAGAAGACCCTGCAATATAACAATTTTACTTTTAAATTTGGGAATCAGTCTTTAACATGACACCTACTTCATTAGAGAATGGTACATATAATATCATATATTACGTTAATATAGTTATTTATTGCAAAATTTGAATCATGAATATATAGTTATAGCAAGGGGTGAAAATATCACTCAGAATATAAATTTTAAAATCAATAAGCAATCTATAGAAAATTGTTTATGCTGGCACACTATAACACACATTATGATTTTAAAATAAAAAGAGCCGTAATTATTGCAAATATGGCTAAATGCTCTTCTACAAGATGAATAATTAAGATGATGTCAGAGGAATTCTAAATAATTGTTATTTACCGTCACTTTCTAACTAGAAGGTGATAAAATATGTTTCCTGAAAAAACGAATTTTTCTTTAGAATACACACTCTCGGTTTTGTGTCCAGATGCAATAAAATCCACAAATGAAGACTCAATTCGGCTGAAATTAGTTTCACAACTGTCCACTCTGGAATCGATGGTAGAACAGATATTATTTGAGTTTGAAATGCATATTTTATTGCATCACTTCTCCAGCTACAAATATTTAAACTCCCTGTTTAAAAACTTGACATCGAAAACACACGTTCATATTTATGAAAATTTTGTTTTCGTGAGTCGTAAAGTCCATCAGTTATATATCAGGGTTCCTACGATTGTCTAAATAAATTTTTTATAATCCTACAGATATAAAACTGATGTATATACATTATGTATGTGTGTACATATTAACAAAATACGATAACAGTTTCCTTGAGTTTTTTTTATCTAACTATACAAGCATATTCTCTTTTCCCATTGGAAGAATAAAAAATAGGAAGATATTTATGGGTGATACCTTAATGTTATTTTCTTCCCACGTTGTACTATTTACTGTATGTATGTCTAGACAATGTATCACAATTAAATGTACAATAACTAGCTGGATATCTAGCGGAGCTGTCGGTGTGGGTTTTAGGCTTTCCCAAATGTTTATGTTTATTTAAACATTTCAATACATTTTCCAAATATATTTATTACATCAGACTTTTGAAGTATCTTGGAAACAAACCAACACAGTTTCAGAAAGCGAATAACGCATATTAAGTATGCTTTTAATAATAAAACACGGTCAAAGTTTCGTTGAGTTGTCTTATCCAACTGTACGAGTATATTATCTCTTACTATTGTAGAAATGACAAATAGGAAGATATTTTTTGGTGATACCTTAATGTTATTTTCTTCTCATGTTGCATTATTTACTGTATGTATGTCTAGACATTGTATCACAATTAAATGTACAATAACTAGCTGGATATCTAGCGGAGCTGTCGATGTGGGTTTTAGGCTTTCCCAAATGTTTATGTTTATTTACATACAACATTTCAATACATTTTCCAAATATATTTATTACATCAGACATTTTAAGTATCTTGGAAACAAAACAACGCAGTTTTAGAAAGCGAATAACGCATATTAAGTATGATTTTAATAATAAAACACTGTCAAAGTTTCGTTGAGTTGCCTTATCCAACTGCACGAGTATATTATCTCTTACTATTGTAGAAATGACAAATAGGAAGCTATTTTTTGGTGATACCTTAATGTTATTTTCTTCCCATGTTGCATTATTTACTGTATATATGGCTAGACTATATATCACAATTAAATACAGAATAACTAGCTAGATAAGAAACTGAGCTGTCGGTGTGGGTTTTATGCTATCCAAAATGTTTATGTTTATTTCAAAATTTAAATACCTTTTACGAATATATTAATTACATCAGACATTTTAAGAATCTTGGAAAGAAAACAACGCAGTTTTAGAAAGCGAATAACACATATTAAATACGCTTTTTTGTAAATATATTTGATTTTGAATAAAGTTTAATGCTAGGAAAAATTATAAGAGTTATTAGAAAGTATATTATTTTAAAATTAATTGTCATTAAAAATGTGATTAAAAGTCATAGTAGACAAAATATTGTATGAAGAATATAATCAAGTAGAAAAATTTCAATATTTTGTAACCAATAGAAAGCATGAGAATAACATATTTTTAAAATTTGTAGTGTCTGATTTTTTTCTCTTAGGTTATACAGTTTAGTGTGATCATTATTATAATGTCAGTATATAATAACATTATGTTCAATATAATTTTTGTGGTTAGTATTCAGTTTTATACATGTTGATACATTTAAATAAATGTATTTAATGTACACCATTTAAAATTTAAAAAAAACATTTTCTATGTATAAAACTTCCTACACAACAATAAAAATATTTTACTGATTTCCGATTTTAAAACAGATTTTTTTTGAGTTTTAATTTGAAATCCATCTATATATACACAATAAAATTAATAATATAGTGTAAATTAAGCTCAAATTTATTAGGTTACCAAGACTTGAAAAATGATGTAGTTTATTAAAATACAATTAAAAGGTAGGTAGTGTAGAGGAAATCTGGTATTTCTTCTAAAGTTTCAAGTAACACTTTATATCAATAATCTACAACTATGATGTATATGTGGTTTATCAAAATTTTAAACTCTTAACTCATTTCAAAAATAATAAGTTGTTTTAATGAATGAAAAAATGTGTTTATATTCTATGTTCCATAGTACATTTTTCGTTAAATCTTGATTTCATCGTTAAATAAATTTTGGAAAAAATAAATACTTCTTTTCACATAGAGTTTTTTGGAAATTGTGCAGGATGTTGTATTCAGAAATTCGTTGACAGGACAGAAAAATTCAAAGTAGAAACGGATTTCATCGTGTCATCTATAATAAGGTGTTTCAATGGGCAGCAGATCAATGGCAGTTTTGGAGTTTAGTTATTTCAGCTACTGTCAGACAAACACATCCACGTAGACATTTGTTGTCAGAAAGTTTATTCTATATGTCGGTACGTAAACATTTTAGAAACGAACATGTTATTTTACAGACATATCTAGTTTTTCCTTTAGATGTAATGTTTCTAAAATTGAATGTTAATAGTTTACCAAAGTTACTTAAATTCAAAGGTCAAAAACGGTTCTCTTTTTTAACAATTACTTACCCTAAATAACAAGTTT
>CM063504.1:78987457-78992457 GCA_032207245.1 Pardosa pseudoannulata
AAATTGATGCTTAGTTCTTTAGTTGGTAGTTGTGTGTTTTTTATTCCACGAAATATTTTAGAAAATTTGTGCCAATCTGAAGCTGTTACAATAGAGGTGTTTTCAGATACTACATCAAGTATAAGCTTGAGCAATATAACAAACATTACATTATAGGCAAATTGCATTATAAAGCAATCGACAGTAGAATCCTACAAATTGATTATTAATACAACAAATTAAACAATTAACTAAAATATTGAAAGGATTTTTGGAAAAAATTGGTAGCATAAAAATGTGGTTTAACCCTCCGAGTGGAAGACATCGAGGGAAAAAAATCTCCAAAAATACGCTAAAGGTTTACTGTGTCAGTAGCCAAAGCGTTCTATGATTTTTTACTTCACCCTTAGTCGACTAGAATGGAATATGGAAAACCCACCCTCGTTATTGTCCCTTTACTTCCGGCTATAAATATATATTATAGATTGTTAATTTTTAATACACATAAAGCTTGTCTAGTCTCGAAGATCATCCCATAATAATGGATTCTAAAAATACAAATAAAATATTTTTGAGAGACTTATTTATATTTTTTACTAACGTCATCCAAGATATTTAAGTGGTGGAACTAGAGATACATCTGTTACAGCAAACGAAATACTTCGAAATAGAGATTTACAAAGCCATGAAAAACTATCAGCGTCTTTGTGCCTCAGGGTGTAGAGTTGCATCCCTCAATAAATGTTAGTCAAAGAGGGGTTCCTGAACAATCGACCTGATCCTCCTACCGCAAAATTCCATGGAAAAAAGCAATGGCAGAAATGTACACTGCATGCATTTTTGGAGCGTTTATGGAGGTAGAAAATTGTGCATGACAACCGCTTTGAAGACATCATGAGTTTTGACGGAATTGTACGTGCGAACCGCTTAGAGGGTTAAATATTTAAGAATTTATTACATTTTAAATTTACCCTAACAGTGATCATATTATGAGTTACTTATAGGAAATATTTATACCCCTAGTTAATTAGATACGTTTTCAGTTCCTTTCAATTAAATTAACTTTATGTGAATAAGGAATAGTTTACAGCCACTTCTTATTAAGCAGACAATTACACCTTTCTTTATTTTAATTGTGAAAATACTAGACTTTAATATCATGGTTAATATCACATCCTTGTTTCTTATTGTAGTTTTTATGAAGTTTTATCTTTTTGTAATTGTTTACGGCTCCAATCTTAAACATTAGTGATGTATGGAAACCAATTATGTAGAATCAAGAGCTTATGCAATAAAACAAAATTATCAAAAACGTTTACAATACTAAGTTAACAATGTTTAGTGGAAATATAATAATAGTTACACTACAACTTTAATTTTTGCTTCCCAAATATAAACAAATTAAAGTCTTAAGCAAGTCATTTGGGATTTATGTAAGATTTACCTGTGAATAAAATGTGTACAAGAAATCTCGTTAAACGTATATTTAAATCATCTTAATTCATTTAAAAAATTGCTTGTCGACCTTTCAAGGGTAGTTTATTTGTAATATGTTCAGTTTTCATTAACTTTCGGAAACCCGGGTGTAAGTAAGCTTTTACCATATCAGGTTGATTTTTGTATTAAAGTAATTCATAATTGAGAGAATTTTTAATGAACCATATAGTGAATAATATCCCAGCTATGGATATATCGTAAGTGCTGCGATAGGAAAGGAACTGGAAGTGCTTTAATAAATTGTTATATTAATATATTTCATACTGTGGAGTAAAGGTTATAATAGAAAGTACCCAATTACATGGTACTGAAATGAAACATTTCAAATTTCAACACTCCACTGTTAAACGATTTCCAGTTATGTCAGTCAAACTTAATAACCATTATATAGAAAACTGTCAGTATGCTAAGTAGAGATTGTAATCTATAAGGGAATTACACATGTATATGTAGCAATAGTTATTAAGAAAATTTCCATTTTTTTTACGAGAAATCGAGAAATCTTTTTTTTTTATTTATGCAAGATACATACGTATATACGCACATTTTTACGTTACTTTTCACGATGAATAAGTTAAAAATAATCATTCAGAGATAATCAAAAATAAATACTTAAAAGTCAAATTTACAGTCTTTATGTATACAAACACGTGACGTTTGGTTAACGCTTGGTTTAAAATGGTTTCAAGCGTGGTCAAAATATCTATAGGAAATATTTTTTTTACTTATGCAAGATACATACGTACAGAGGCACATTCTTACGTAGAGTCGTCATGACGAATAAGTTAATCAAAGATAATTATTCAGAGATAACCAAAAAAAGATATTTAAAATACAAATTTACAGTCTTTATGTATAGAAACACGTGACGTTTGGTTAACGCTTGATATAAAATAGTTTCAACCATGGGCAAAATAGGTATTTTCTTTGAAATCTAAAGACCTAAAATTTTAGAAATTACAATTCTTCCTTTACTTTATATAAGAAAGTAAAATAAAAGTGGATATTAGAGAGGCTTTAAGCAGAATCATAAGTTTATGGGGGTGTTCGTAGAAGTAGAGATAATGGAAACTCAATCTCGAAATGAAAACTTTTCAAAGAATAATATTTAAAAGAGAGTAAACTTAAACTCTTAATAATTGGATCGGATGTTTGGGATAAAGGAAAAATTATAAGTATTTTCAGTTTCCACCAATACATAGACTTTATTTCATCTTTCCACTGGAATCTCCAATCAAAGTTTAGATAAATATATTTTGAAGTTTTTTATTTATATTATTTGCGTAGGTGCTTAACTATATTGTGACGAAAATGTACATTTTTATCTTACTGTTAAAATGAAGTAGACTCAACCACAAAATAGTAGATGAGCTAGATTTTGTTACTAATTACCAAATTTCGGTATGCTCTATCAAAAATTAGTATTTGTTTAGTCGACGTAAGGGATAACTTCCATTCAATTTATATACCTATGTTGTTCTAAAAGGAGTGCTAAATTCATAAAATTGTAATATCTGAAGATAGCTGAATTATATAAATAAGTCTATTCCAAGAATAACAAATATGATTTTTATAGAACCATTTATCATTATTTCACATTTGCGTTAGACAAAGTGTCGAAATTCAGAATTACTAATATGGTCAGTAAAATTTACCAATCACACAAATTGCATATGAACACAATGCAGAACGTTTTGGGTTTAACTATTTTACCTCCTTAAAATTGCATAGAGTTAGATATTAAAGCAATAAACCATCAAATTACAATTTTGTGAAGAAAATTATTTAACTATTAAAATAGAAACCCCTTTAACCCTCAAAATGGATACGTTTTAATGTAACATTAGGTGCATGGCCTCAGAAACTTGTCAAACTACAATCAGACCTAACATCTTACCAAAGATGTATGACAATGTGGCAGTAAAATAAAGTGTATTTTATTGGGAAAGTAAATACGAATTTTACTAAATTAAATTGAAATACGTTTTCAAATATGTAAATAAGTACTAAACCAAGACACTTGTCTTAATTTTTGGAGATTAATTAAAAATGTGGCTAAAAATTGTCTTACATTTCACTCAATCATAAAATAAATATAGTTATATTGAGTTATTTCTGAGATTAAAGGTTCTCATCAATTAAAACTTTTTTGAATCTACTGTAGAAAATAGAAATTAATGTCAAATATATGATTAAGATACGTCAAACAAGATCTCTTAATGACTGATTACATAATTAATTATCATATCAAACATTCTAAGTTAGTTTGTTTTTCTGCTAACATTTCAATTTGTTATGTGAACTAACCATGATCTTCGCATGGAGAGTCAATAATAATTAATATAATAACAATAATAATTAAAAATGTAAATGAATTTACTATAATATATCTTAATCTATAGAAAAAAAAATACAAACTGTTGTCAACAAAATCTCTGAAAGAAACTCAATAAATTTCAGAAAATGAATTTAGAATGCAAAACATGCATGATCTAGAATAGCTAGAATATAACACGATAACGATAAATATAATCAAATTGAGTTATTCCTGCAATTAAGGTTTTCATTAATTAACATTTTACTTTTTTATTGCTTTGAATCTACTTTAGAAAATAGAAATTGGTACCATGTACATCATTAAGAGAAGTCCAACCAGATCTCGTATTTGGCTGAGAACCACATAAATGATCATGTCAAACTTCGAAAGCTAGTGTTTTTCTGTTAACTTCTCAAATTGTTAATTAAACTAATTACAATCTTTGCAAAAAGAGCTAATAATAATTAAAAATATAATTGAGTTAAATATTATATATCTTAATCCAATGGACAAAATAGTTCTAAATAACAGAACTCGCACATAACAAGAAGATTTTCTTGCCTCAAAAATTAATGAAAGTCACAGTCTACAAATTAATATGACTTAAAATCATGTATGATCTAGAATATCTATGGCCAAACAGGATAACGCTATGTTATCATCTAATTAAGACATCAGATGTTATAACATATATACATATAATATTTCTTGTACAGTTTCATACCATATAACAACATGATCAAATAAAGTTACTAATTATTTTGCTTTTTTTAAGTAAAATAATTAAAATCTTTGCATCCATCTGCATCGAAAAATAATTAAAAATGTAATTAAGTTGTATATTATATATTTTAATCACATGGATAAATCATTGAAAAAAGAATTTGGACATAACTGTAAAATTTCCTTGGCTCAAAAATGATTGAACGTACCAGTCTGCAAATTAATTTAAGGATCTACTTTAGAAAATATAAATTGATATACATATATCATTAATATGTGTCCAACTACATCTCGTAATGGCTCATTATTAAATAAATGGACATGTCAAAATTTCTAATTTACCTGTTACTTCTCAATTTGTTACGTAAACTAATTACAATGTTTGCAAGACAGCGAATAATAATTAAAAATGTAATTGAGTTAATTACATTATATCTTAATCCAATGGACAAAATTGTTCTAAAAAGACGTCGGACTTAACAGG
>CM063504.1:78994957-78999957 GCA_032207245.1 Pardosa pseudoannulata
TGACATTTAATTAATTTCATTGATTGAACATTTTTAATGCTAAATTCAAGGCAAACCACATATTATGGACGTGAAATAATTGAAGTAGCAAAAACACACCTAATTTTTGGATAGACATGGTACAAAAAAGAAGGTGATGGGGTCATGAGAGGTAAGAAGATATATTTGGAGGATTCATTACTAAATTTTGAGGTTTATTTTAACGATGAGTGCTATTTGGCGTATCGTCATTTTTCTCCAAACTCTCAACGTCCGTCCATAAACTTATTGCTTCTCTTATCTCAAAATTTCCTTTAGTAATTTTTTATTACCTTTTTACCTCGTGTTCCAGGATACATCTATCTCATACCTTGAACAATAGGTATATCGTAAATTATTTTATTCTTTGACTGTGACCACCTGACATCTGGTTTGGTTAAGTTATCCTGTGTGTACCGTGTCCCTTTTATCAACCTGGTATAAGAATTTAACATGTTATTGCCGCCATAAATCATCAGTTCTTTCTTCTCCAAATTCAGGTCTTCGTAGAATATTTAACATCTGATGAAGTCTAATTTATATTTCAAAATTTTATTTTTATTAAACTTTTATATATGTCTAACTGAATCTAAATAACTTCATTAACTTTATAACTAACACTTCCCCGTCTTTATAATTTGAAAGCTAAAAATTGGTATTTTAGTGATATGTTCTACTAATTAAACATTGAAACAATGGAAATTTTATTTCTATAATGAATTAGACTGATGTTTCGGACATTCACAGCTGTCAGGAGTACCAGACAGCGAATAGTCGAAATGCCATAAACAAAACTTAGTCAGAATTCTGTATTCCAAAAGGTTCTGTGTCTTAACACTAGAGGTAATCTTAACTTCTTACGGTTAATAAGACGCTATTCTTTAAATACACCTGTCTTAAGATTGAAATATTTTCAGAGATGAAAGAATAATAAAAAATATAATTCTTTACGAGTTATACAGCTTTAATTTTTGATTGGGATATAACAAATAGCCTCCTCATCAACATATTGCTTAAAATATTGTTTTGCAGTTACCTCATGTTGAAAAACATAGAAGATGGCGTTTAAAAACATACGTAAATACTTATTACATAATAAAATAGAAAATACTCTTTTCGAATGTTCAACTGTGGTGATAATTCTGAGTAAAAATTATAACTGCGAATAAAAGCAACAATTAATTTAAGAAACGTCTAAATGTTTTAATAGAACGTGTGAATAAAGAATAGATCTTAATTTTATAATTCCAAATTTTAAATATATCTTAATTTAAATTTGAAATGATAATCTGTATTTTAAAAGAATTCAAGTGCAGTGTTGATGAAACCAAAGAAATGAAAAAAATAATCAATCAGTTGAATTTTGTAAAACAAAATGTATTTGCAAATTTAAATAATCACCGTCAATATTAATGCAAAATTATTACTGATGTTAAAATCTATCAAAACCTTAAAAATGGAATAATAAGGTGAAAAATAACTGTAATTCAATCGTTTTATTCTAAAATAGAGTTAATCAAAATTTAAAATTCTAAGCGTAAATTAATTTTATTATGGTATAATTATTTGCTTAGAGTATAGTTCGCCTTATTCACAATTAATATCTACTAATCTTTAACGTTAGTCTTATAAAACAAATTACATTAACTTTAATATCACCTTTTATTATATATTTTTAAAATTTGGAAAAATAAATATTTTAATTAGGTAATAAATGACTCTTTTTCTTCTTTTATTAGTTTTTTAGTTGATGGATAGGGAGTTTAATTAGTTGCTTCATTTTCATTTTTTTCTTTACTTTATAATTCAAATTTTTATATATATATTACCTCGCTTAAAAATTGTTTTTTATTTATAAGTTTTACATTTATTTATTTAATTTTTACCATTTATTTTTTTTACAAAACATTCAAATAAATTTATAAAGTATCATGTTTTGAATAGTATAAATTTAACTGCTCAAAAACTTTTCAAAACGAAAAACTGAAAAATGTTTAAAAAATTCCATGCGTTCCATCAGAAAACATTTTTTTTATTCTAAACTTCTGTATCAGTGTGATACAAATTTCTTTGCATATATATTGATGAGTTTCGGGATAAAAACAAAACTTCTTGTTTTCATAAATTTTACATCAGATTTTATTTTATATTCAAACACATTCTTATTCTTTTTTCTTTAAACTCCCTTTGGTTTAAAAACCAAAAGAAGATCTTTTTTTTATTTTAAAAAGTATTAGTTGCATATCAATCATTAAAATACTATCTAAGTTTATATGCATTATTTCAAAATGATATATAAGACAATATAAATCTATATAAAGCTTTATTTACATAATCTATTGTTTTTAAGAATATAATCTATTGTTTGCAAACACATTAAACTAAAAGTTAATAGTATAATTTCTAAAAAAAAATATTACGATTTAAGATCGGTATTTCGGTCATTTATATGTTTGAATATATTGTTTTTTTAAATATTCTGTATATTATTTAACATACAGTAGCACTAACACTAAAATTCGCGTATCATAACATAGTATTAATATGCATTTTTTTTATTATTTCTCGAAGACAAATTATAAAGTAAAATTTCATAAACCATACAAGTTCATAAAATATTCATTATATTGTGTTTTGAATATACTTTTGAATTTATAAGCTGTTAACATATGCTCATTTGCCAAAGATAGCATGGATATTTCACAGTTCGATTCTCAAAGGGTTTGATGTATACGTGTTGTTTTTCTCTTTTAAATAAGGTTATTTACGTTAATATTTTTTTATAATAAAAGATCAAAGTGGCAATGCTGTTGTATACAATAGTTATGAAAAAACATAAATTCCTACAAAATCTTTAAATTAGATACTATTTTAACAAAATACCTTATGTGTTTGATTATTAAAAGTTTTAGTACCTATAAAATGTCAATATAGTGAACTATTGTGTTATATGATTAAATGCATTGCATTAAAATATATAAAGTAACATATCATTTTTAAAACAGAAGGCTCTAAAATATTTTTTAATATATTATACGATAAATTAAAGATTTTTTAGATTTCATCGACATTTATCCTGGATAAAAAGTAAAGATATTTCTTTACGTACAGATAGATGCATTTACTAAAATAAACTTTCTCATAACATTTTTGTTACATTTTGTAGTTGTATTTGGGTTTTTAATTAAAAATATATAAAAATTGTAACTTGTTTTCGTAAGGCTACTTGTAATATAAACTGTTTTTCAACTAGTTTAAATATGAAAAGTTTATAATACAAATCAATATATATTTTTATTTACTAAAACTAGTCGGATAATTGATTTAATGTTTATTTTAATGAAATAGATCACAATGCTATATATATATATATATATATATATATATATATATATATATATATATATATATATATATATATATATATATATATATATTAAAATACTCATGCCGGTTGAGCACAAAGAAGGGTAAAAAAATCCAAAAAACATTTTATACATTCTTTTTAAAATCCTTCATAAATTTCTATAATTTATTTAAACTTTACATTTTTTTAAAGTTCTTTAATCTTCAAAAATATTATTTAAAGAAATTTTAAGTCCTGTTGCGTTTTGTTTAGGGAAAGAATATTTTACTACATGACACTATTTTTTTAAATTCACAGTAGTTAAATTAATCATCCTACTCCGTATGCACAGTCTAGTTTTCGCTAAGTCATATGGAGACATATAAATTTTATTTATTTTAGAAATTTCCTAAGTTTATTTGCATTTTTTCATCATTTACAATAAATATCATCACTCAGAATAACAGACGCTATTTATTTCACCATTAGATTTCTGTATCATATGTGGGGACTCCACTAATCTTTAATTGATCTGTCAGTGATGGGAGGTATTATTGATGATCAAAGGATTTCTGTCTTATCAGCCTTAATCCATTCCTGCATACAACAAAAAAAAACCTTTAAGAGAAAGAATCGATCTTTGTAGAGTGTCTGTGACTTTTTGGTTAAAAAATAAGGCTGTTTCTAGTTTACAATATTGAAAATTGCTCATGCTGATGCCTTTGATAAATTATCTAAAAAAAATTTACGTTCTCCTCGCAATTAATAGATTAATATAAATTGTATTTATACCAGGAATCACATAACATATGAAAATTTTTTTCACTTAATCCGTAATGTTCAATAGCATTTTCTGAACATTGAAATATTAATTTCTAAATTTTCATTCATTATTACATCTAAACTGTTAATAATTAAATAATGAAGATGTAAATTTTGCAATATTATACATATTCTAAAATTTATATTCTAAACTATTCTAAAATATTTTAGAATATCAATTTTTTATATTATATACAAAATTATTCTAAACTTCTAGAATATTCTAAAATTTATATCCATATAATGTAACACTATAAAAATATTTTATAAAACGCAAACACAGTAAATATTTTAAAGTTAAAACTTTTTAAAGACACCTTTTTAGAGTGCTGAAGTAAAACTAAGTATGAAATATTATACAATCATAATAAAACTTTATACATACTGTCCTCTCTGTACAACGACAATACAGAAACCAATTTGTACTATAATGAACAAATATTTAGTTGTGTATATTTAAAATATCTTCTGATTAAATGACTAAAAGTATTGATTGTTATAATTTATGTTTTATTTGCAGATGAAGAAAAATTGATATCTTAATTCTAAGTTAACTTTAATTCCTCGGTGGTATCAAGTTTAAAACGAACATATTATATGGATAAATAATATGTAGGAATGCAAATATTTTGGATTTATGAAATTCATATGATGTTATAAATGCATTAAACAGTCACCATGCAAAACTTGAAGCAAATAAACATAAATAATATTTTTCTTCTTGAAGTTAATTCTTTAATTGAATTGTCGTCGGGTTCAAACCCCGACGAAGGCAAAATTTTCAAATCTAAATTAAAATTCTTAAAAATTGTTT
>CM063504.1:79004957-79049957 GCA_032207245.1 Pardosa pseudoannulata
GGACTGCCCTCCCTTCCAAGTGTAGTTACTTTTATATGTAACAAGCCCTCTAGCGGTGAAACCAAAACAGTTCCACCTATTGGCTGCATGGCAAACTACAGACAGGAAACCATAACATGTGCTAGAATGCAACTAGGAAAGCTGTAAGCAACAGGGTGCCTGGATTGTTCCCAATCCGCCCTCCCTTCCAGGTGTAGTTACTTTTATAGATTTTATGTGTCAGAAGCCCTCTAGCGGCTACCAAAAAATCAGAAATAGCGCCACCTATTGGCTGCAAGGCAAACTACAGACTGGAAACCATAACATGTACTAGAATGCAGGAAAGCTGTAAGCAACAGGGTGCCTGGATTGTGAGTCCACACTATATCTATATATATATATATATATATATATATATATATATATATATATATATATATATATATATATATATATACATATATACATATACATATATATATATATATATATATGTATATGTATGTATGTATGTATAAATGTATATCTACATCTTAAACCCAGAAGAAACTATTCTTTAAAGTGTTTTCTTAATATTTTCTGTACAAAATAATAAAGAAATTTTTATAGATTAAAGAAAGTAAAAGCCTTGTTGAATTTCCTCCTTCAAGTGTAATAGTTCACTTTAAAGCAGTCATCTTAAATGCTTTTCTTTATTGCCCATAAAAATACTGGACAATTTTAGGGAGAACAATATTTTCTTTTATGTTAGATTACTGAACCTGATACAGTTTCTAATGTGCTATAAGGAAGCTATATCTTATAATTTTATCTTTTTTTTCTTGACATGCTTTATTAAATGAAAATGTTAAGTTTAATTTCATAAATTAAACATTTTTTAAAAAAAAATCGTTTAAATTCAATCCTATTACTTGGCAGAAATATATCTTCAGTAACTGTTTGAAATTATCAATTGTCAGAATACGGATAGAAAAAATTACTTTAGTACAAAAAAAAAACTGGACATTTTGTAAATTCTGCTAACATAGAATAATTAAGTTCTAATTTAACAATTACTGCCATTGAAAGGACATTTTTTCTTAGTAATTTAACGAATTTGATCCCTTGAAATCTATCAGAAAAGCAGGATTTCATTCATAAAAACATTGCCTCTGTATATTCTTTAGTAGAAATAATCATCTTCAGATCAACAACAGTTAGTTATACATTCTTTTTTTGAAATATGAGAAATATCAAACCATGTTAAGAATTTAGTCATGAAATCTAGAAAGATGGAATCCGCTGACGTTTCTTATCAGTGATTGAACGCTGTGTTTTAATTTCTGTACTAAGAATTTTCCAATTTTATATGAAATATGAATGCACATTTCAGAATTAGAATTTGACCAGAAAAAGAGTAACGCATGTGCCATACATATCAAAGTGGAGATAAATACACGGAAGTATGAATAATTAAAGACTATACTGAAACAAAATATTAATTATAAAACGAGTAATTTATCATAATAATGATATTAGTAATAACATTAATTATAATTTATAGTTTAACTAATAATGATATTGAAGGCTAATTAATTTCTCGGAGCATAATAACAATTTATTGTTTCTTATTATTAATTAGCATCATAAGTTATTAAAATATTATTACTATTAATAAAAAGTAATAGTTATATTTTAAATTTGTTTTTTTCCTATTCTTTGATTTTTTCATAAGATACAATTACATTTAAAATCTACAACGTCCAAATAGCTGCTTGTGTAACAAAACTTTGTATATCGGCCTAAAAATATATCTAAATTTAAAGTAATTTACTATTTTAGTTATTACAGGTAGACATATATATATATATATATATATATATATATATATATATATATATATATATATATATATATATATATATATATATATATATATATATATATATATATATATATATATATATATACGTGTGTGTATATATGTATATGTATATGCATATATATATATATATATATATATATATATATATATATAGTGTGTGTGTGTGTGTGTGTGTGTGTGTGTGTAATCCGTAATTATAAACCTGTTGGACAAGGAGAAATCCAACCAGCTAGACGTAATACAAATGCTGTCGGCCAACATTGAAGCGAACATCCCAAGTCTAATTAAAAATTTATTTCAGAGCTGATTAAACGGACATCTTTACTACTCAACGACAGACAAGAGAAAGACACAAAAATCCCTCTGCTCTAATAGATTTGTACCCAAAAGTTAAAACCAAAAGAATGCCCCCCCCTTACTCAACGAATTTAAGTGCGAGATCAGGAAAAACGAGGAGCCATTTCACAGTGACAGCTGAGAAACATGTTGAATAGACTGAAAATTTACATCTATAGGATAGAAATCTTTGGGAATTGTATCGAAAGACTGTTAAATCTTAGACACTCCATTAATTAAGACATTTAGAGGCTGGGAAAATATTTTAAGGAATTAGAAGAGATGAGGTTTTTAAGGAAATAAGGAAATATTAAAGTTAAATAATTTATATATATATATATATATATATATATATATATATATATATATATATATATATATATATATATATATATATATATATATATATATATATATATTCTGCTTGGCCAATCTATCCAGGGAATATCCTCACTTTTTAGAATTTCATTGACAAGAAAAGTTCTATGTTCCTTGGAATTATCATCCCCTAGAATGAACAAAAATTTATTGGGAAATCTTCCCAAACTGTTTTAAACTAGTCTTTAATAAATTTCCTTTAACTGGAGAATACTTAAATAGAACAATTTTTTGCAGCTTTAATAACTGTTTTGATATTTTAGGTTTGTTTTCTAACGAGGGTATATACAGAAAATAGGTTAATGATTTTGTTAGTCTAAAACATATTTTAGCTTTTAAAATAAAGTATAACTATAATAAGCTTGGGAAATTTTTTTTTCACAGTTTGAGTAATCTGCTTATATTTATCATTCCTTAGTGATATGTTTGTTATTAAGGTTTACACTTTAGTCTAAAAAAAATACTGTATTTAACATCTGTTTATTCTAATCAATCAGCATATATCTGGCTTCACATTTTTACTATTTGATAGGACAAATCAGTTTTAAACATTTGAAAATTCAATTTATTTCTAATCTTATTTTTTTCAAGTGTTTGGACATTTTTGAATCGTTTAAAAAGAATTATTCAAATATTGAAATTAGATAATGTTAATCTATTCAATCTTTACATTTTATATCATGGTTTTTAAAGAAACTGTAAAAACTGCAAATGAATTTTACTGAATATGGTATTTCTTCAAATTGAGAGCACTCAATATAAAAAAAAAATTATTGCCCACATCAATTTAAATTTTTTTATTATATACATTATAGGAGTACAATTATATCCTAACTACTATTTTGTTTTTGTGTATTTCGTTTTGTATAGAAATGGTATTTTTAAATATTATTTTATTTTTTTGTAAATTCTTTTCCCTGGCGAAATATTTCTGATGTTTTGAAAAATTTAAATAAGTATATAATAATACCTCAAAGTTATTGTTTAGAAAAATTTAAAAATTAATAATGAAATTCATTTTGTGTTGTTGTGAATCTACGCAAAATGTGTCAGGAAAAATTTAATTTTTTTAAAAGAGCTCTCCATTTTCAATTTATACGAAAAGGTCTTTAAAAAACTTCATCGAAACTAATTGTATAAAAAACACAGAACAAAAGTTGAGAATCTCATGCATTTACGACAGTTAAAATACTTTAGAAGGAACAAAAATATCTTCCATTTAAAGGTATTTAACCCTTTCACAGTTTCATTTTTTTCCAGAATTCGGTAAAAAAAATGTCACATTTTTTATTGCATTTTTTGTTCATTTCACATTTTAAGTAAAGAAATGTCATTAAAATTAACATTTCTAATATTTTTAAATATTTATTACAACTTTTTTTCTTTCTATGAAAGCATCATAAAACTGAAGTTTACCTTTAGTCTTATCGATATTCAAGTTAATTTTTGAAACTCCAGTTAAAGCAAATCTAAGAGGCCGATCCGAAAGATTATAACAATTAATTTCAAAAAATTTTCTTGCTTGATTGATTCCATCTGTACTACTAACAGAGTCACTACTATTTAGATCATCTAGTAAATTTTCGCTACTATCATTTACAGATAATTCAGTTTCTGATTCCGAGTCACAGATCGAATCATAAGAAATTAGATCCATACAATCTGAACTATCCATTATTTAAAAGTAAAAATATATTATTCAACTCTTACATCAATAAATTTATCAGGCGGTTAGTAAAAGATATTCAGAGAGCTATACACTGAAAGATAAAAATTCGTCTTCTGACACAAAACATGCGAAAAAACCCGCGCTTTTGAAACAATCAGGGTAGAAAATACAACAAACTGCAAACTATCATTTACTGGACATCTATACGAAAAATGTGTTACTAAAATTGGAAAAAAAGGTCGAAACAGTGCAAGCGAAATAGAAATCACATTGCCCGTACGGCGTACGGGCAAATCAGGGAAGGGTTTAAAGTTGATATACCCCATAAATGTTACAGTTTACAATGTTTTTAAAGTAATACCAAAATTGAAAATATATCTAAGGTTTTCTACAGTACTTTCTAGATTTAATAGTGGATTCTAGATCATAAATGTAGAAAAATAATGCTTGTTTATTTCAATTTAAATAAACTTGGCGACTTGGTGTTTTGGATGCTTTATATTGTTTATGTAATAGCTTTCTCGGACGTACGAGGTTTTCTTGAGTTGATCATTTTGTGTTTGATTAGTTTTGTCTTGTACCTGTGATTTGATTGGTTGGATCAGTATCTTTATAAAACTAAAAAACTAAGCCAAATGTACCTCGTATTATTTTTATTATTGTTATTATTTTGGTGACATTAATAAAACTTGTTTTGCGATCTGCGACTCTTCATTATGCTTCAACACTGAACAACATACTTGCCAAACTCTAACGAAAAACAAAACAAAAAAAAAAGATATTTCGATAGCACTCAGTTTTCTAAAAGTGAGGCATTTAAAACATTTTTACTATTTAAATTCGAAATTATAAAATTTGTTTCTGTAATAAGGATAAAACAGATAATGTATTTGCCCAAACTAAATATATAAAAAAACATATCAAATACTGAAGATATCTTGTCGATATTTAAAAATACTTTATATGGCAAAAAAGAAATCTTATAAACGTGATATACCTCATTAAAAATAACAGCTTTCAATGATTTTAAAGTAATACCAAATTTAGAAATATAATCTACAATTTTCTACAATACTTTCTAGATTTAATACTGGACTTCTAGATCATAAATGTAGAAATAAAATCTTGTTTAGTTTAATTTGAATCTTAATATATTCAATGTAAAACGAAAATAAAATTCCTAAACAACAGGATTCTTTTTAATACCTGACCAAAAACAAAGAATATATTTTGATAGGTGTCAATTTCTTCAAAGTGACGCATTTGAAATACTTTTACAATTGAAATTCCAAATAATATTTTCTTTCAAAAATAATTTCTATAACAAAGAAAAGTGCATTAACGAGTAAAGAAATCTGCAATTGTAATCTGTTCTTCATAAAATAAAGTATAAATATATTTCTCAATCAAGAAAACTAGCTTTAATTTAAGGATAAGATCTAAAAAATTTAACCATAGTGCAATGTAACAATAAGTTAAGTGCGGTTCAGCTCTTTTTACCTCTTCCCGTGAGTCATCGTCAAACACATACCAGAACAGGACGGGTTTGAACTAGAAAGAAGCTTCGGACTTCTCCCAACCAATAGAAGGGCCCGTTGGTTTGGCGCGATCCTGACCCCTTGATTCTGAGTGGACCCCTGTTTTTTCTCCGCGAGTCAGTCTGAATTTTTTAGAGGACAAGGTTCTTACCAGAGGAGAGAAGAGAGGAACGCTGCTGGCATCCGCTGCTTGCTGGATAGACCAGTTTTTTGGAACGACACGAGAAAAGGTAAGAATGTCGCCATATTTTTGAAACCGACGCCGAATCCAGGGGATTCATCCATCTATACTAATGATAAGCTGTATTCCAATTATATTTCTTGGGCATTTAATTTTATAAAATCACTTAAGACATATTTGCCCATGTGTTTTGTGAGAGTGCAGCAATGTTTTACATTACACATGGTTTTCGAAAGTGATCTTCTCTCCGCAATCACACATTGTAGGTTGCATTAACAAGTATTTTGTTGAGACTTCAGGAGGCGTGTGGTGTAGCCAGTGGAAACGACTGCACTTAAACTTCACCAAGATTGGAGATTTGTGATTGGTCGCCGGAGGCGATTCCGGACCATGCCTGGAGTCCCGGTGAATCTGTACAGAGGCAGGAAAGGACACATGGTGAACAGGATAATGGAACGATGTACGCATCCGTAGAGGACAATGAAACGTGTTGAGAGAGTTTTGGGTTAAAAAGTATAGGGTTACTGGAATATTTTTGGAAGGAAGAAAAATAACGTAGCATGATCATACATTTTGGCAGTTTTTCTCTCAGGTGTAGCCTGTTGAGTGTTTCTTTTACTTTTTATTTTTTTATCATTTTCTCTTTTATAACTTCGCACTAATATATTTGTATATTGTAATATAGATCAGTGGTATTTTGCTATAATTAAAATTAAAGACGATATAAAGCAAACTTGGATTATTAATGAATTTGAAATAACAAAAGCATTGTACTACACCACAGCGTTATTTAATAAGTTTAAATTTATGCTTTCTAAAAAACTCTAGGCCAACGTAACATTATTTATACATGTAAATAAGAAGCTGTATTGGGATTTGTTTATTTCAGTAATTATTTTAAATAGGCTTTCATAAAACATTTTATCACTTACGAAAAATGATTTACAAAATAAAACCGTAAATAAAACTAACAACATTTAGAAACGCACGAAAAAATTATCTTACAACATTATAAAAATCCCATAGAAATTCATTCCATGCATATATATTGGGAAGCTTATCTGAAAATCCTACTAGTTTTTTAAAAGAAGTTGTTGGGGGATAGGATTCCGTCTTTTAATGTTTTCCTCATGTGAAGCATATTTTTCCAAATAAGATGAAAGCAGATTTTTTTAAATACGACTTTGCCCCAGAAGAATAATTTTAAAAAGCCAAGCAGATATTCAAGAAAAATTCACTGCCTGTAGCATTTTGATATGCATTAAGAGATTAAAATATTGCATATAAGTATGTATTTTTTTCTTACGTAATGATGTTTTTATTGAGATAAATATAGATATGTGTACAAAATATATCTTTCTTTTTGTCCTCTTCAATATCCCTTTCTTAAAACACAATTATAATTTACATAGATTTTTTTTATTGCTTATAATAAATAACGCCTTTAATGGACATCATACATTTCTTTCAAATTTATTTTATATGCATTATACAAAAAATATATGCTTTCAAAAATTTAATTCTATAGATTTAAGCTTAACTGTCATGGGAATTTTAAAGAATATTTCAAAGATACAATGATTATTTAGATATTATATTGAGGATGCTTAAAAATGCATGCTACGTTTTTAAACAGATAAAGAAAATCCATTAAGCTCTAATAGTATATAAGAAAAAGAATATTATATATATATATATATATATATATATATATATATATATATATATATATATATATATATATATATATATATATATATATATATAAATATATATATATATATATATATATATATATATATATATATATATATATATATGTGTGTGTGTGTGTGTGTGTGTGTGTGTGTGTGTGTGTGTGTTTGCTGTCATTATTTATTGTTGCTTGAAAGAGTCTTAGCAAAATGTATGGTAGTTTGTCTCATTAAATTTCGTATAAATACCATTTTATTTTCGATATGTGTTTTTTATGGGATGAAGAGTAGAATTTTACATAGTATATATACTTTAAGTTAATATCTATATAGTATTATACACCTTTTTTATTTTAATATCTTGCCTTATGTAAAGTCAAAGCTAATCATCGTCGTTTTAAAGACGTTTGAAGAAAAATATTATAATGTAAACTGCAGTAAAAGCATTTAAGCTACAAAATTTGTAAAATTTTAATAAACATGTTCATTTGTGTGTGTTTGATTGTATTCTACAGTGTGTGAAAAAATTTATAAAACTATATATGTAAAAAAAATATGGTTACTGTCTATATATTAAAATATCTCAAGGCACGTGAACCAACCTGTTATAAGATAACACTGTGTGCAAGATTTTGGAATTTTTGTTTAATACAGAGTGAAATACCTGAGTGTCAGTGTTACATTTTTCCAACGTGAAATAAATAAGTTAAGTATTCAGTACCATAGAGCCAGTAAATTTCTCTGAAGACAAAGTTGATTGATATGTGTTTTGAAATAATTATTCATTAATAAAAATCCTATTTAATGGGAGTAATCACCGTTAAACTTTCAAAAAAACAATTTTTATTTTTTTTTACATTTTTAAAAAAATTCAACATTTTTGAATCATTTAAAACAATCCACTTTAAAGTTCCATTTAGTACACATAAATTTGTTTAAAATACAATGTAAAGATAGACGCATTTGGATATTTAAATCTACCAGCTTCTGTTTGTTAACCTTTGACAGAACTACATACTCAGTAATGTAACTACATTATCACTGTTTTTTATACTATTACAGCGGAAGTTATGCTGCTCCTTTCAAGTACATTGTTTACTATTTAAGAGTATACATTGCTCGCATTGAAAAGTGAGTGAGGTGAAATTTTATTCTGTTGACTTACAGATATTATGAATAAACTGATAGTATATTATAGAACTGCTATAATTAAACTCTAATTCTCTCACAGAGATATTCAGAAAGTTGTATAGGATATATTTAATCTCAAGCATTCCACAGACATACAACCTTTTCACCCAATTTGTCCTTTAGGCTTACAGGAATATTCGTGGGGCACATAGATTAGGTACATTGGGATTTTTTCAATCTTACAAAATTTAAAATTGTATACATCTTCTTGTAATGAATGCTGTAAAAGATATTTTTAAAAATCTCAGCATGCTATCCTTACTCAAAAATATTTAGAAGGATACACACCAAACCTAAGACTAAATGTTGACACTATTAATACTGTGATATGAAAATTATGCCCTAAGCATTTAGATAAAGCTCAAATATAGTCCAGTTAACTGTTAAAAAATCTCTTTATATCAGGGTGAAATTGATTGATTAAAAGTTATGAGTAGACTTGATTACAAAATAAGTAATAATGTATGGTCCTTTGCATATAACAATGATCAACAACATATTTTGCTGCGGAGATGAGTAAATTAGCGGTTTGAAGAGCAATAAAAATGTCAAAACTGCTGCCTAAGTAAAAACAGTAGAAAAAGATGGAATAATGCATACAACTGGACAATTATAAAATATTTTAAAATATATAAAATTCTAACTTAAAATGCTTTTTACTCAAAATGAGGTTTTTTATACTTGCGCACACTCTAAATAGAAAAGCATTGTATATATTATTTTAAAATTTTCAAGGTAAGTAAATTATAGCTGTATAGTTAAACTCTACCTACTTTTTCATAGTTTTTAATTTTGTTTGGTATTTGGTTATTTTTATTCAAATTTTTGTACGCTCTTTTAAATTTTTGAAAAATTCATTCTGTTGTAGAAAAAGTTTTCAATTTTTTTACAATTAAATACGTAGAGATTCATGACTAATGATGTGATTGGCAAAAAGAAGAAAAATTATTCAAAAAACTTGTAATGTGTCGTTGTACGCCTGCGAGCTGAGTGTCATCAAAATTTTGAAAATTTAGAAACAAGCACTTACATTTCATTCCATAAAAAAATTCTTATTTAACAGAGAAAATATTAAGTTTAAATACATGATTAAATAATTATTGATTAGAAATGCTAAAACTTTTATTCAATTTAAATATTAATAAAAAACTTTATGAGAAGTCGAAATACAACAAAGAGTCTAGCTTTTAAGATTTCTTAAAAGTAATGACTTCCCTTAAAAACATAGTATGTTGATCAAAAGTAAGTTTAGCACTCTAATTTCTCCGTTTAGAAATTTGTAGAATTATTCACTAAATGTTTGTACATTTAGTTTTAATTTATGAAAAGCAACATGGGGAGTCAATAAGACTGCAATATACATAGAAAAGGTACATTTTTGTATGCTGAGAACAAGGAAAAATTGCTTAAAAAAGCAAATTTATATGTCAGAATTTATTTATAATTAAATAAAACTGCAAAATTGATTTCAAAAGTGTACATACCAAGACCTACGGCTAGACTGTTAGCGTCATGTATAGCAAGCAATAAATGTGAAGTCCTATTGCTATCTATGATTAATTTTGTATTTTTAATTATTGCTGTAATTGTAATATAGCTTTAACCCTCTAAGCTGTTCTCACTTACAATTCCGCCAAACCGATGATGTCTTCAAAGCGATTGTCAAGTACAATTTTCGACCTCCAGAAACGTTCCGAAAATGGATGTATTGTAAATTTCTGCCAGTATTTTCCCCCATGGAGTTTTGAGGTAGGAGGGTGAGGTCGATTGTTTAGGAACTGCACCCCTTTTTGACTGACATTTATTGAGGGGTGCACTCCTACTCCCTGAGGCACAAAGACGCTGATATCTTTTTATCTCTTTGTAAATCTCTATTTCGAAGTATTTCGTTTGCAGTAACAGATGTATCTCTAATTGTACCACTTAAATAGCTTGGATGACTTTCGTAATGAATATAAATCATTCTCTTAAAGTATATTTTTATTTGTACTTTTAGAATCCATTATTTCTTATGTGATGATCTTCGAGACTTGACAAGCTTTATGTATATTAAAAATTAACAGTCTATAATGTCTATTTATATACCTATTTATAACCGGAAATAAAGATACAACAACAAGGGTGGGTTTCACGTATTCCAATCTAGTCGACAAAGGGTGAAGTAAAAAATCAAAAAACACTTTGGTCACCGACACAATAAAACTTTAGCGTATTTTTTGGAGACTTTTTTTCCTCGGTGTGTTCCACTCAAAGGGTTAAGTTGAAGTAAAATTGAAAAAAAGCACAGTTTTTTTATTGGAATTTGAGCATTGGAAACAAATATAATGTATTTTTATAAACTGATATTTTTTTAATCTGAAAAATGTTTTAATCTACATGTTAAACAGAAAATGCTTCTTATTTGGGTTACATAGAACAGGTACTTTTTTGTATGCTGAGAACAAGGAAAAATTGCTTAAAAAAGCAAATTTATATGTCAGCATTTATTTATAATTAAATAAAGCTGCAAAATTGATTTCAAAAGTGTACATACCAAGACCTACGGCTAGATTGTTAGCGTCATGTATAGCAAGCTATAAATGTGAAGTCAACGCATCAACCACATATTGCTGTCTATGATTCATTTTGATTTTTTACTTATTGTTCAAATTGTAATATAGCTTTAAATTGAAGTAAAATTGCTTACAGGAAAAGAAAAAAATCACCAAAGTTTTTTATTGGAATTTGAGAACTGTAGACAAACATCTTTTTATAAACTGATAATTTTTTTTAAATCTGGAAAATGTTTTACTCAACATTTTAAACAGAAAATACTTCTAATGTAAGAAAATATATTTTATTTTTAAGTAGTTAAGTTTAATCTGATAGAGAGTTATATAAAAATTTTATTTTCTCTGCATTTTCCGTAATAAGAAAGCATGACACTGAAACATATTTTAGATAACAGAGAAAATGTTTTCTTTTCTACAAAAACTACTAAGCCTTGAACATAGAACAGGTGATTTTTTTGTATTGTGAGAACAAGGAAAAATTGCTTAAAAATGCAAATTTACATGTCAGAATTTATTTATAATTAAATAAAACTGCAAAATTGATTTCAAAAGTGCACATACCAAGACCTACGGCTAAACTGTGAGCGTCATGTATAGCAAGCAATAAATATGAAATAAACGCATGTAAAACCACATATTGCTAAATATGATTAATTTTGATTTTTTTACTTATTGCTGTAATTGTAATATAGCTTGCTGCTGAATTAATCTTATCCAGTACTTTACAGATGTAAATATATATTAATCTAACTTAAAATGATTTTACTTTTTTATTGCTAAAAACTAAAAAAACATAAAAGACATATTCAATATAAAGTAATCTTACATTATTTAAAGAAAGTTGCCTCGTTTTCATTGTGTCTTTTATTTAACAGTTTATAAAAATAAAAAAGTAACGTTTATTTTATCTTTTAAGATAAATTTTAGGAATTCTTTTAAAGAACGTAGAATGAAAATGTGAATAAACTAAGATTATGTAAATGTATAAAACAAGTGTGTTTTCATTCTTTACTTTTTTAAAATTTAGAAAACATGTGTTTATAACATAAAATTCCATAGTATTTATATAAGAAAAATCAGAGAATTAATTTACGTTACATGGTGTTATGTAAATTAATATTAAGTATTTTCAAATTTTCTAACGTCTTTATAGAGTTTTAAATTTAGTGTGTATTAGTATTAATTCTCCCTTAGGAATTATTATTTTCAAAAGATTATTTTTATATCTTTCATTGGTTATGACATTGTCAATTTTGTATTAGTAATGGGATTTTATACTTATTTTAAGTTTTCTTTTCTAAAATAAATGCAGAATTAATATCCAGATATCTGGAAACAGTGCCGTTTATTGTGGTTCATGAATTGTTTAAAAAAGTACGTTTCGTAAATTTTAGGATAAGTAACAAATCTATTAATCTTACTCGACCGTTTTATTATAGCAACTCGATTTTATTTTGATGAATTTCTTAACTGTAACTTAAAATGATTTCACACATAAAGCAACACATAAAACTTTTATATTTTAATATTTAATGTATCTTTAGATCTTTACGAAGATGATTTTTAAGATTTTAATTTTACTTTTCTATATAAATGTAACAACTAGATGCCGAATTGTCAGGACAAGTTTCACAATGTATGTTTTTGATGTCATTTTTATTGTTTAAAAAAGACGTTTGCAAATTTCTAACTTATGTAGAAACATCTATAACCCTCTGTA
The DNA here is from genome assembly GCA_032207245.1 of Pardosa pseudoannulata. Lineage (NCBI taxonomy): Eukaryota > Metazoa > Arthropoda > Arachnida > Araneae > Lycosidae > Pardosa > Pardosa pseudoannulata. The sequence goes on from CM063504.1 coordinate 79,018,060, forward strand.
CGGATGTATTCGAATTCGGTGGTTGAATTCAAAGCCCGAGCTTATTTCATTAACTTTTAGTTTTCGGCTGGTACAGCATTTGTACCACAAATATTTAGAAACTCAAAAGTCGGCTAGGCTACGACATAAGATATTTTTTTTTAATATTATAATGTCCTTTAGTCCCTTCTTATTGTTGAAGTTTTGCTGAGTGCATCAATACCGGGAAGGAAGAATGTGATTTTGTTTGGCGACATGTGGAACAATTAGCGCTGTTTTGTCCATGTCCAGCTGTTGTTTGTAAACTATTCATTCTATATTGTGAACCAAATCCATTTGGAAGCGAGTCAAAGTTTCTTTCTTTCGTCGTTTTTTTTCTTATTGAATCTGATCATGGCTTAAAATTTCTTTCTCAAAGTGAGACTTTAACAACTTTCTTGTTTTTAGAGAAAACCCTGTTGTAACGTCCTCCATAGAACAATACAGCTTTTCATTTAGGCGGATGATTTCGAATTCGGTGGTTGTATTCAAAGCTCGAGCTTATTTCATTACTACGTTCCATGGTTAAAGGGATAAGATATTTCAGATTTTATGTTCCTTCGGTCAAAGCTGTCAAGTTCGAATTGATGCTGAAAATGCAGTAAGCTTCATGGTACCGCACTTATTTCAGATAAAAAAATCATGTAGTTTAAAAGGGAAATTACATCGCCTTTGTATCATCATATATGCAGTTCTTAGGACAAAAAGAGCGATAAGACTAGAAGTACATCAAAAACATAAAAACGATATCAATCACCAAATAAAAAAACATAAATAGTTTACACAACTCAGTGAATTTCTACACAAAACAAAGTAGTGAGAGAGAGTGGCCTCTCGAGTTCATGTGGTAAATCATGTGGTAAGCGCGAATCACCTCCCGAGTGCAAAGGGTTTCATAGGGACATAACAGTTTTGCCCTAACACCGTTAAAGTTCATGGATATGGGATATCTGCAATTTTTACTTCTCATGCTTAAAATATTTTTATTATTTAATATTTTTTATTATTTTTTAATATTTTTTTATTTTATTTTTTTAAATATTTTTTTTTTAATTTCTACGACGTACTTGCTTTGACAACACACACTATTTTACTACTTGCAGTGTTTTAATCCATTGATCTTCTGGTACGTGTAGGTTTCTTTAATTTACAGCATTTTTAACACTGTATTCTCATGTTTGCTGTTTCCAAAACAAATGTATATGGATATGTAAAACGTATTTTCCTGCTGATTCGCATACGGAAAAGAAGGGAGTTCAGTTTTATTTCTGTAGTGTTCTACTTGCAAATAGAGTTCCTTGTATTTATACACTCACGCATTAAGAATATACGTACTTTCGATTGTGAAAAATCACATTTTCTCTATATCTATTTTAATGTTTAAGATTTCTTACATTTTAATTAATGATACGGGGAAAATCATGTGAGTAAAAATGCAGTTTTCTTTTCAAATGTTAATAATACTGGTCTTGAAAAGAAGGCATATTTTATGTTCTTTAGATATATATTTTGTATATCAAAATTACTTCACTTTACTCTTTTCTCTCATTCTAATTCCTTCAAATCTATTTTCTCAGCCACAAAATATCTTAATCAAAGGAGTGTGCTCGACCTAAAGTTCACCCAACACATTTTCCATAGCTTTCTGTGCAATAAATGTAAATTTTCTGTTCATTTTCCAGCTGTCGCTTGCAAATGGCTCAGTATTTCCCCTGATCTCACAGATAAATTTACTGACTAAGTTTCTTCTCCCTTGGGAATTTTTTTGTATTATTCTCCTCTCTGTCATTTACTGGCAAATATCTCTTTTTAGCAGTTAATCAATACAGATTAAAGTTGCTCTCAAAATGGTACTTCTCTTTAATGTGGCCCGACTGTAACATTATTCATTATTCTTGCATAGGCTCCTCTTTGCCCAGTAGCCGGGTAAAGTAAAAATAATAGAGGAAATAATCAAATGTAACCGGGCAATTTAGAATTTCTGGATTACATATATTTATGGTAAAGTATCACAGAAAAATAACTCTTTGTTAAAGGTGACACTATTATTTATTAGGATTGTAAATTATTACTTATTAAGCTTCACAAAATAGATCTATTACTAATTTTATGAGACAGATTAATTTTTCTTAATATTTTGTGCGATAAAATTATACAGCTTTTATAAAATCCACCAACTTATATAAAAAATTATCTAGGTAAATCAGAAGCTAAATGACATATTTTACACTTTTGATTTAGTTGCACATTTACTATATATACAGTAAGAAAAAGTAATGCTAAATTTATAAATATATAGATTTGGTATCGTTTAATATAATGAATATCAAAGATTTATTTCTCGATAAAGTATAGTTTGACTTCATGGATTGAGAAATATAATAAAGAGGTGCAAAGTATAATATTGTTTTCTTTTGAAATTAATGTGATGATAATATTTTCTCATATTAAAATAATTCTTGGTAGGGTTTTTCTAGAATACCTTACACGAAGTACTTAGTTATGTAGTAAGGAATCTTATGAAAACAGGAAGCTATGGACCATTTAACATATCAGCGCCCGTGACTTAATAAAAGGAACGCACATGCTTCGCTGATATCCGCAAATATGTTTTTAGTATTTATATACATCTAAAGTATTGTTGTTTCCCCAGTTAGAGTCGAGGCAGTCATCATCTTATATTAATAAAGATCGATTCACGATATTTATTTTTACTTCTGAACAATGAGATCAAATCCCCCTTGGCGTTCAATGGCCCATTCTTACTGTGAGTTTAGTGACAAGTTCGTACCGGTGTCGATAGAATTTGGTATTTTGGCGGGTTTCTCTACCATTGCTGCGGTTTTCGTGTTGCCAAATTCATATATCGAAATTCAGGTTCTTGTATCAGCTTTGGTCTTGTGCTGGATGAAAGCCTTTCTGTTTCTGCTTGTTTTCTTCTGGTAGTGGTCTATCCCTGACTTATTACAGGACCAATTCCTACGCAGGGGAATGTTACCTAAAAGGGTTTTTCGTCAGGGAATTTCGCCCTAAGGTACAATTAAGGAGAATTGAGGATGGTTGCGGATTTTTCTGTTAATTCAATCCTGTATTGAAAAAGTTTTTCTCTTATATCTTTCTACAGAATTTAATGAATTTATGATGCATAAAATAATGAAAACTTTTTAGATTCACAGGGATGTGATTAAAATTCTCTTTTTATGTATAATTAACAGTATGACTGCTCATCCCGCGATTTCGACTGGAAATTCAAATGTAGCAATATTTGCTCATCGTGCGAGTTTCGCGGGCATGTGTTTTTCTTTCTTTATTAAGAAGCACATTCCGCCTATTTAAGGTTTAACCAGTGGAATAAATTATATACAATATTAGACATTTAATTAGGTAATAAATAATATTATATGACTAGAACTATAGTTATATTAGATAATAGAATTATAGATAGTATGTTATAAATAGAAATTAACTGTATTTCAATTGAAATTTATTAAAAAAAATAAACTTTTAATGTGATAACATCTGAAATTAGTTTTTCTGAAAGCTTACTGTCTCATGACAAAAGTCAATATAAAAAATCTTTTCTTGAAAAAAAAATTATTTTTCTCCAATTCATATATATACTTAAACTATGCAATAAAAAAATACGCAATTTGTAAAGAGATCTCGGTTTACAAATTGAACAGTCAGAGGGTTAAATGACTATGTTATTTATATGCTCACATGCATTAGAAACTGAGTATCATGTTGCCGAATACAGGTGCCAAGAATGTCACCAAATTTTGCGATAAAAGATAACAGCAAGAAAAATTAATTACAAATACTGTTTTCCAGACGCATGTATGTTTATGGTTTAAGTCATTTTGTGTAAAAGTGACATAATCAATAAATATTTTGTATACAGATTCCTGAAATAAAACATCTGGAGATGCATGTACATTTAACCCTGCACCCAATCCCAGGATGCCAACGAGGTAAATAATAAAGATAAGGACCACATAAACTACAGTTATTTAAATAGTATTTTTATGTAAATCCAATAAAAAGTAGGTTGATATCAAGGGAACATCTGAGATTTTTATGAATTATAAAATTCCCACATCCATGCATAAATGAATATTTTAAACATAAAAATTTCATCAATAGTTACGTATATATTTTATTGTTGTATGTTTTCTCAAGCGTTTTTAATAGCAATTAGTTTATATAGTTAACGATAGCGATGAATTTTATAAAACTCACTAATAATTAAAAAAAAATGTTAATATTTTCATTTCGTTTTAATTTATATACATTCTAATTATTTCAGACTAGTTGAAGGTCACTAATTGTATTACTAGGTTGACTAATTTCGAGAGCAAAAAATTCGTCTTGTTTAACTAATCTATTTTTTTGTCTTTGTTAAAAGTAAAAAACTAAGCTAAGTTTAACGGTTAATTAGTCCAATATAAGGATTCTTTTGAAGTGATATTCTGCAAGATTGAGTAATTAGAATTTAAAGAAAAGTTAAAAGTAGCACATTTACTATTTTAAATGAGACGAATAACTTACCATTTAAATGAGATAAATTACTTCGATGGTTCTTTTCTATACGATTCTTACTTCCTTTGTGGATTTCTATGGATACAGATTTGAATACATATTTATGAATGTTTTAAGAATTATAATTCTGATGTTTTACGGAAATATAACCGTTATTTTTTATTTTATTATATTAATTTCTTGTCATTTATTTATTATTTTTTGGTTTGTTGATTTTATTTTGGTACGATATTCTGCAATTACATTTTTCGATATAATTCTACTTAAATTTTAATAATTAAATTAGTTAATAATTAATTAATAATTTTAATAATTAACTTAATTTAATAATACATATACATTTTAATACTTTTATAAATATTATTTAATATGTTTTTAAGTGTACAGTAACCTGGCTTCAATACAAGAAAAATATAAAGAATTAATAGATTTTCTTTTAATCATATGCATTTGAAGTAATTTATAAGAGAATTTATTTTCCGTTTTGTGCCAGTATCACAATATTTAAACGGGTGAAGATGTTACAATTAAATCGATGTTATTCCTGTAAATAAGAGTTACAGTTCAAAAACGCCAGCGCGACACTGACCTAGAGGATAAATAGAAGTGAGTGACCCTCCTTTGACCCCATTGGTCAAGAGGGATTGCCTCAACAAAGCCAGCGCGAAACTGACCTAGGGGCGATATCGAAGTGAGTGACCCTCCTACTACCTCATTGGTCAACAGGGGTTGCTAACCATGGAGTAGCCCGCTTCGGCCAAAGCAACGCTGCCCAAAGGAGTTTTTAGAGGGATCTGCAGGGAGTGTTGCTAACCATACGATAATTATCGTATATGTACGATAACTTAGGACGCTGTACGATGAAAAATAATCAGAAAATTATGTGACATAATTCTGAAAAACTGTAAGATAATTTCCTGATTTGTACGATAAAACAACATTAGACTAATGGAGTATTAAAAGAACATGTAATTTAACTGTAACTCAATAAATATCAACAACAAAAAATAGAGAATGTCTAATTAATTTTTTTATCACTATTTCAAATCAAATAATTATTGTAGATTTTAGAGCAGCTTAAGGAACATGTTTTGAGGTGCTTCTTCATTAAATGAAAGTAAATAATCCTGACACAGAGGTTGAAAAGGCCCACATGTACTGTGTTATAAAAGAAAGGAAAGTGTCAATTATAAAAAAAATATATATGTTTGAAATTGAATATGACCTAGGCACTAATGTTTGATATTTTTTGAAAAGAATATAAAATAAAGAATTTTAAAAATTGTTATGCCCAGTGTTTTTATCTGTTAGTTATTTCAAATTATTTAAGTCAGTCTAAAACATAAAATTGTTAAATGCAAAATTAATATTCAAAATTATACAGGAGACATTTCTTTAATGATTACATAATTATGGATAATTAGAAGTAATTTTGCATTTTTCTTGTTCTATTGAAGTTTTCACTAAAATATGGTACTTTTTCGTAATTAAACCAATTATTAAATACTAATCGATTTTATTACTGAATATTTCATATTTAAGAAAACCACAGTAAATATAACATTATTAAAAAGTATATACACACAATTTTATTCTTAGATCAGTAAAGAAAAATCACATGTCTGGTGTTTCATTTAAAGTAAAATACGAGATGATAGAAAAATATTTAATAAATCATTAAAATATTTACATATTTTTTGCCACCCCCCACCAAAAAAGTGTGTGTGGGTTAGAGAAATCTCTAACGAGAAAAATATATCGTACAAGTGCCAACTATTAACACTATTTTTAACTATTACAAAAATGTACGATAATTTATAAGCCAATGCCATATTTTTAGGACCTAGAATACATAATTTTGCCTTCGAAGGTTGGCAACACTCTCTGCAGGCCCCCTCGGAGAGAGAGCAAGGGAGAAGGAGTGTGGAGCTTAGAATTTTCTGCACAAATTTTGCACCATTTTTTTTCATCATAAAGCCATATTTGGCATATTTCTGACCGAGTGTGGCCCCTTTGGCATCATAGCCTAAAAATCCTTTTATATCCTATTTACATCTTTATTTAAATTCAAATAAACAAAATTCAGCAGGAATAATTAGATTTTTTTCAATTTTGTATTTCTTACTTATACTCCACTTATACGTGCGGCTGGCCTAGACGCTCATATTAACAATTCCCAATACATTAAGTTAACTTAAAACAAGGGTTGTAATGTTGTAGGCATATTAAATTATATTAAATTACATTTAATTTGATATTGAAGACAACAACACATTACAAGTAAGAAATACTTACTCTATTTATAACTGCAAAATTCTAGACTATTTTTATCTACTCCTTCCCGCTGCCATTATATTAAACTGTAAACCTGACGAGCAGCAGCTTTTATTATATTTGCAAACTTTCTCAGACAAAACCTTCGTCAGCAAATTTTTCAAATGGTTCAGTCAAAACCACCATTCTATCATAAAGAATGCAATAAATGCCAGATATACGTTACTACTGATGGTTATAGCATTAGAGACAGCTTTATGATTTTAACAACTTGTAAGAATTAATTAACAACTTAGAGGTTTTAGGAAATTATTATTTCATCACCTCCAACTTCATTCATTCTAACGGTTTGTAATTTTTTAGGATATATTGTGAGCCATCAAACCTAGGTTTACACTAGTAACAGTTTGCTTAATAGATGGAATGACGGATTCTTTGAAATTAGAAAAATCCAAATTCAAAATACAGGGTCAAAACCAAATGTTGGAAATACCTACACAAGGAAAACATAATAAATATCAAGTCGAGATCACTTAAAAATATTTTTAAAACAATTTCTCAATTCAGAATACCTTAAATAATCTGACTAACATTAAATTTTACTCAAACCACAGAAGCAGACATAACAAAAAAAAAAAAAAAAAAAAAAAAAAAAAAAAAAAACGAAAATACATGAGAACAAGAACACACTAAATGGCATTAAATCTGTCTAAAAAACAGAAATAGGATATAATTTACACGCTAGTTTATTTCTAATATTCTATCTCTGTTTTGCTGTTAAGGGAGATAATTAATATTCTAACAATATCTTAGATAATTTTGTAAATCTCATTTACATAGATAATCGCATTTAAAATTTTTAAAATATTTGATCTTATACTAGAAATAGAGATGTTTTAAAAATATTTCTATTTTAATACTTTTTATAATATTTCTTTGATTTGATTATTTGCAATTATTTTTAAATGACATAATTTCTAATTAATATATTATATGTATTAAATAAGATTTCTTCTATGCGAACAATACCATGTTTTAAAATTTGATTTTAAATTATACATATTCAATATTCAATACTTTTCAGTATTATTTTATTCAATTTCTGTTTGTCTTCAGCTTTTAAATTATTGATTTTACAGATGTAACTTTTGTAAATTGCACAGTGTTTTTTTAATAACAATAAACTTACATTTTATTATATAATACTAAGACATAAACGTTTGTCTAAATAACGTACTTAAGATCAAATTTAAATGTTATAAAGAATTAATAAGAAAAGAAAATAATTTGGATAAAGTGAAATATTGGCATTTCGTTCTTTATAGGTTTAAACATTTTGCTTAGAAAAGCATTTAAAAAAATACGAGATAGATTGTTCTTAAATAAAGAAGTATGCAATATCTCATTTAAATTTATATTGCATTTTCTTTTTTAACAGGTGATTTTCATATTAAAAGAATAAATCGCTAAAATAAAAGTTTCATAAAGAAAACTTTCCTTTTCTTCCATTATCTGATTATAGGATTATGTGAAATTTATCGGATAGAAGGGAAATCTAAACCATCATTAATCACTGAGCTAAGGTAGCATTGAATATATTGAGCCTCAGAAACTTTATATTGATCTCACAAAAAACGTTCTTCGATAGAAGATTTATGTTATAATTTACTTTAAATGTTCAATAATTGATACAGTTTTTTAAAAGTCATTGATTTTTGCGTCTAAAGTAACAGTCTGTTCAAATATAAGGATCAATAAGTCTTTTTAACCTAACCTAAGTTATTGGATCCAAATAATGGCGCAATGCCAAAGACAAAGTTTTTTAGTTTTAAAAAGAAAGATATCCGTTTACGTACTTTTATGTCACTTTTAATAAAACCCATGCATATATATATATATATATATATATATATATATATATATATATATATATATATATATATATATATATATACATATATATATATATATATATATATATATATATATATATATATATATATATATATATATATATATATATATATATATATATATATATATATATATATATATATATATATATATATATATATATATATATATATATATATATATATATATATATATATATATATATATATATATATATATATATATATATATATATATATATATATATATATATATTATATATAATATATATATATATATATATATATATATATATATATATATATATATATATATATATATATATATATATATATATATATATATATATATATATATATATATATATATATATATATATATATATATATATATATATATATATATATATATATATATATATATGTATATATATATATATATATATATATATATATATATATATATATATATATATATATATATATATATATATATATATATATATAATATCAATACCTAAGCCCTAAAGTCTATCCTAAATTATCCGTTTTTAACATTCCTTAGTCTGAATCTAATTTTTTTCTTTGTATATTTAATCATATTTTCCCAACCATGCATTTTAAACGAGGAAGTTTTCATTCTTCAGCAGAACTGCGAAATTCTTTCTTTCATTCTCAAAACAAAAAATGATATTGGTGGCATTTTAAAGAGGAAGCAATAAATCTAGCAGGAAAATCTGTAATGATCAGCAATAATATGCATCTGCAACGCCACACTTTGGCTGATGTCTCTAATGAAAGGTTACTCTCTATATGCAATTAACTGTTGCCTCCACAGTTTTCCACGACACTAAAACTATCCAAGGTATTTGGATGCCTCTCGCAAAAAGCTGGCATTAGAGAGAGTGTTCTGACACCGTCCGGTTCAGATGCCTCTGGATTTTGTGCTATCTTGAGAAAATGAAATAAAGATTAAGCTAGGCCACGATGACTGATGTGATTCTTTATGAAAAAAATTTAGATGACATATATATATATATATAATATATATATATATATATATATATATATATATATATATATATATATATATATATATATATATATATATATATATATATATATATATATATATATATATATATATATATATATATATATATATATATATATATATATATATATATATATATATATATATATATACATAAAGATCTTTGGCATTTTTGAGACGATAATTTTTTTTAATTGTAAGATTCTCTCAGATAAACGTTACAAATTATATGCGACACGGAAACTTTTAAATTGTTTTTTACAAATTTTCATTACTATATTTTAATAATTAAACAAGAAAAAAGCTCTGTCTACGATGACACAGAAAAGACAAAACATGATATATTACTTTGTTAATGAAGACATAAGAACATTTTCTGCTAAGTTACTTTAATGAACATGCTCTTAACAATTTTTTGTTTTCATAAGCATTTAATTCGATAGCTTTAAAATGGCATATTTAAATTTGTTTCTACAAAATCTTTCATCAATTGAGATAAATGTTTTTCTAATATTTATCATAGTTTTGCTCACGAAATATATCTCTGAAATACATGAACACATATTTAATTACACGAAGGGAATTAAATGTAAGTTGTATTGAATTTTACTTTATTATAATATTGCTTTAAGACTAAAATAGGTACTGGTAACTTAGTATTTCTGCAGAATAAAACAAAAATCTTAATTTTATATTTGACCTAAGCATGATATCCCTGAATATCTATGAAGTTTTGTATATAATGTATTAATCTGTGACAGATTAAAACAATTTTATTCAATAAGTCACTTAAAATAAAGTGCATTACTTGCGTTTCCTTTAAAATATATTTTAGTGTTGCAATAATAACAGCGTTTAACAAGAACAGGAGAGTCTCCTAGAGATAAAATATTTTCTGTTGTAAAATAAACCCATATTTGGATTTTTTTTTTTTGAAAAGCCTCATGAATTTTTAAATAGTTTTCTTAGTATAATACATAACTTATATCACAATTCTTAAGTTATCTAAGAATCTCTTATTGTTGAACGGAATAAAAATAATTCCTTAAATAATATACATTTTTTAATACATATTAAAATGGATGTGCATATAAGAATAAAAAATAAATGTAAATTCTGGAAAAATAAGTCTGTCCATAGAAACCACAATTAAAAATTCATTAAACATCGAGATGCATTTATCCTACCACTATTATATAGAAAACTCGATTTCTTTCAAAGGGTTTATTAAAGTCTCAGGTAAATAAGGAATATGCTTTTATTATTAGGGATAAAATTGGTTTCATTTCTAAATATGAAACAATGAAGTAACAATATAGGCATAAATAGTTGTAAATAGTTATTTTAGCTATTTGTAATTTGTTATTTTAATAAAATACATAATTATATCACAATTCTTAAGTTTTGTATAAATCTATATAATGAAACCATGCATAACGAAATAAAATAATGTTTAGGAGAATAAAAATAATTTCGTAAATAATAAATTGTTTTTAATACAAATTTTTAAACATTTATTTAAGAATAGTAACATATTTTGTAAACCAGTTTTATCTTTTGATGCATGCCATAAAGAGTATATCTGCATTAGGATATTTTTTATTTAAAACCTTACAAATTAGATGTTCATATAACAAAAAAATGGAAATTCAAGAAAAATATTATTTATTTCAGTAAAAATCATTCTGAAAAATCTATGAGACACCAAGATGTGTTTATCCTACCTCTAATACATAGAAAACTCAAACTTCTTCCAAAGAGTTTATTAAGTATTCAAGCAAATAAATAATATGCTTTTATTATTAGGTAGTAAATTGGTTTCATTTCTAAATATGAAACAATAAAGTAAAAATATAGCCGTAAATAGTTGTAAATTGTGTTTTTATTTATTTGTAATTTGTTATTTCAATACAATGCATAATTATATCACAATTCTTAAGTTGTGTTTAAATCTGTACAATGATACCATGCATAACTAAATAAAAATAATGTTTAACAGAATAAAAATAATTTCGTAAATAATAAACTATTTTTAATAAAGTATTTTAAATATTTATTTAAAAATTGTAAAACATTTTGTAAATAGGTTTCATTTTTTAATGCATTTTATAAGAGTTAGAGTATATCTGTATTTCTCAAGATATATTTATGTAAAACTTTGCAAAAATGGATGTGAATATAACAATAAAAAATAAATGAAAATTCTAGAAAAATATTTCTTTTAGTAAAAATTACTCTTAAAAATTCATTAGATATCTAAATGGGTTCATCCTACCTCTATTACATAGAAAACTCGAACTCCTTGCAAAGAGTTTATTAAAGTTTCATGCAAATAAAGAATATGCTTTTGTTATTAGGCATTAAATTGGTTTCATTTCTATCAAAAAAAGAATAAATGGAAATTATAGAAAAGTATTTTTTTTCAGTAAAAAGCACTCTTAAAAATCCATGAGACGTCGAGATGTCCCCTTTACGACCCCTTTAACTTAGGCAGAAAACTCAAACATCTTTCAAAGAGTTTACTAAAGTTTCATTAAAATAAAGTATACTCTGTTATTATTAGGCAGTAAATTAGTTTCATTTCTAAGTATGAAACAATGAAGTAAAAATATAGGCATACGTCCATATTATATTTATATTAGGGTTTTAATTACTGTTAGTTTCATTAATATGGATGAAGATATTTAAGTTATAGATAATAAATTTTTTTTATTGTTTAATCGTTTTAATGGGAAAGAGTCACTGCTGTAAAAGGGTAGCAGGTATATACTCTTCAACAAAATGCAAAAATTAATAACTACTTGTGAAACATAATCTGAATTAGTATCTGTTTATTTGAATTAATGGTATTATTTAAACTTTATATATCCTCCCCAATATTTCTTTCTTTTAAATTGCAAATTTGAGCTATTGAGTACCGCAAATGAGCTCTTATTTCTTACACCTCAGAATTAGTAACGGATTTCCAATATTTGTGGAATACATTTAAAAGCAAACAAAAAATAGCTACAATCACAGTACTGGAAAAATATTTCCGACTCATTTAACCTCTATTATATATTACTCATCTTTAGTATTCATCGATTTCCATTGCTCAACTGCAATCATTATAGGCTTTCATTGCTATATAATAAACTGCTAACTATATGTATAAATATTCAGATAGAAAATGAATTCAAGACCCATTATCTAGTGTTAAAATCAATTACGAATGCATTTATATTATATTTCACATAAAGCTTTTCGAAAAATAATATAAATATTTTTGTGTAACCAATTCAATACTTTGGTAAATAAGTACTAACATTTTGTGATCAAAATAATTGCTGAATTTGACTCGACTTGTTTTTTGTCCCATGCAGAAAAGATTGCTATCTAAAAAGGGCAACAATTATTGAAAGGTAAATTGTTACTATATAATACATTTTGTATATTTTGAAAATTAAATATATTTAGTAGTGGACGTTAAATTTGTTTTAAATAATAAAATTTTTATTTTATTGCATAATTGCTTATGTTTGTAAGTCTATTTCTATCTCTCAATAAAAAAATTAAAGTTTAATCATTTGGTTTTTAAGACTTTAACTCCATTTTCAAAATATATCTGAGCCTTTAGTTTCAAATTTTCTCGTAATATTAACCTGCTGGAACTAGTTTAGGATTAATGATTTGTAAAGTAAATAAACTATCTAATATAATTAATATAAACTATTATAATTATTCATTAATATTAATCAATCATTTGATTGAAAATCATACATATATATTAGGAAATATCTTTATTTGTTTTACAAACCATTTAATTATTACAAAATTATGTTTGCTGTTAACAATCATATCTTGTAAAACGGTTCTTTTAACGAGTATTTTAAATTATTAGCAGATTTTATATTTTATCATTTACGATTATTTTGGTGTTTGTAGTAATTATACTAACATTACTTACTTCCTAATTGGAAAATAGTGACTGCAACATTAACACTTTTCTTCTCAACGATAATTATTTTTTAACACAAAATGTTTGCGGGTTTTCGGTAACACAGTTGGTTAACATGTTGAACTCCAACCCGAAGAATTGCTGGTTCGAGGCTTCAGGGGGCATGACGGTCGTGTTTCAAGTCTTGTCTTCAGTGAAATCGTTATTGGCATTCTGGTCATTTGTACTTGATTACGATGACCACCAATTTCCTAAGGTTTTACTATTTAATAAAAGTAGACAAATAAAAGCAGATCTACGTTACACAATTATTAAAATTAAACGAAGACTATACTTAGTTCATCCTTACTAATTCTAAGTATAAAATATTTTTTGAAATGAGAAAATATGACAGTTATTCCGAATTTGTAGAAGATGTACTTGATAGTTACTGTACGCTTGGCTGTAAAATGGGTATAAAAGGGGAAAGAATAGAAAACATTTTGTGAGTGGATTAAATATTATTAAAATACGTATGTGTTTATATAAATATTAATGCATGAAATAGTCTACATTTACATTTTACAAATCTAAAAATTATTTTATTGCTATGCAAAATTTATAATTATAATAAATTTGTAGGAGATGTACTTGCCAGTTACTATAAGCTTGAATATAAAATGGGTATAAAGGGGAAATCATCAAAGATTTTTGTGAGTGGAATATAGAATATCAAAATACGTATTGTTTATATAAATCTTAATGCATAAAATTGTCTTCATTTACATTTTATAAATCTACAAACTATTTTATTTCTATGCAAAATTTATAATTATAATATTAAACTACCTTATCTAGTTTTAGTACCGAAATTTCATAAACAACCAAATAAGTTCCTTCCAGTAACCATTGGTAACAACACTTACCTTACTAGAGCTATTTTAAAATTTTTAGAAATTTTCAAACATGTTAATAAAAAATTAAATTTAATGGATTTATTTTGTTAAAAATAGGTTTGAGGTAGTGAATAATCTAAAACACCTTGACTATATTAAAACTATAATAAGTTAGGATTTCAGTGATCTACTCAGTACCATAAATTTGATGTAAATAGCATTGAAACTGTATGAAAAGTATTATTTAATGCTATATATACAATACTATAGATATAAAGTTTATTAAATCTTGTCATCAAAGAAACTAATACATATAAGAATATATGAAATTACAAAAAAAATAAAATACATGGAACACCGATATACATCTTAATGAATGATATAATCTCCATTTACATTTTATAAATCTGCAAAATATTTTATTGCTATACACATGTTATTATTATAAAATTGAGTTTCCTTATCTAGTTTTAGTACTCAAATTTCATAAATAACCATATAAGTTCCTTCCAGTAAACATTGGTAACAACACTTACCTTACTATAGATAAATTAAAATTTTTAGAAATTTTCAAAATTGTTATTAAACAAATTATATTTAATGGATGATATTTTGTTAAAAATAGTTTGATTAAGTGAATAATCTTAAACATCTTGAAAATATTAAAAATATAGTAAGATATGATATTAGTGATCTATTCAATACCAAAAAAAAATTAGAAGATTTATTGGAAATAGCATTGAAACTGTACGAAAAATATGATTTATTTCAAAAAATATAATATTATAGATATAAAGCTTTATTACAGCTTGTCCTCAATAAAACCAATCTATGTAAGGATATAACATTTTACAAACAAATACATGTAATACCGATATACATTAAATTAAAAATTTTTAGAAATTTTCAAATATGTTAATAAAAAATTAAATTTAATAAATTTTATTTTGATAAAAATAGGTTTGAGGTAGTGAATAATCTAAAAAACCTTGACTATATTAAAACTATAATAAGTTATGATTTCAGTGTTCTATTCAATACCATAAATTTAGAAGATTTGTTGCAAATAGCATTGAAACTGTATGAAAAGTATTATTTAATGCTATATATACAATACTATAGATATAAAGTTTATTAAATCTTGTCATCAAAGAAACTTATATACAGGGTGTCCCCAAAGTCCGTGTACAAACTTGGAGGGAAGGTGGAGAACATTGTGAGGAGCCAAAATGACATAGGAAAGCATGGGCGGAAAGCAATAGGTGGCGCTATATTCGACCTCGCAAGATCGGCACATGTGGTTTCCTCAGTTCAGACACAGACAGCATGCGATGAATGTGAATAATTTTACGAACGTCGAGTTGGCAGATATCCATTTCATCTACCTTCTAGCCAACAGAAATGGACATGCTGCTGTTCGGTTGTATCGGGAAAGGTATCCAACGAGGCGGCAACCGAATCATCAAACGTTCGCCCAGGTTCATCAGAACCTCGGGGAACATGGATACTTCAGAGGCACGATTGAACGTTCTGGACAGCCACGAACAGCATGAACCCGTATTGGAAGAGGGTGTGTTGCATGCTGTGAACCGAAATCCTAGTACCAGTGTAAGAGCTTTTGCTGTTGCAACCAGAGGATCTCGAACAACTGTCCCTCGTGTACTCCAGGGCGAAACCATACATCCGTTTCGTGTACAAAGAGTGAAGTTGTTACAGCCAGAGGTTCACCCAAGACGTGTAGCATCGCACTTAAATTCTGCAATGTACCTGATGGCACGGATATCCGTCGCTGCTGCTAAGATGGTATTTTCGAAGATGTCCACCAATCCGTGTCGCGTCGGTGTCGTGCATGCATTCATGACAATGGCAGTAATTTCAAACACCTCCTGTAATACTTTTTTATTTATTTATTTATTTTTGTGTAATAAAGCATTTTACACTACATTCTGTGTGTGTCCTTACTGTCTTTGTGCCTCTTTATCTCGTAAGGGTTACATTTCAGCCTATGCTTTCCTATGTAATTATGTCTTCTCACGAAATTCTCTACCTCCCCTCCAAGTTTGTACACGGACTTCGGGGACACCCTGTATATAAGTGTATATCATTTTACAAACAAATACATGGAATACCGATATACATCTTAATGCTTTATATAGTCTCTATTTTCATTTTATAAATCTGCAAAATATTTTATTACTTTGTAAAATTTATAATTATAAAATTAAATTTCCTTATCTAGTTTTAGTAACGAAATTTACTAAACAACCAATAAAGTTCCTTCCAGTAACCATTCGTAACATCATTTACCTTAATAAAGCTAATTTAATATTTTTAGAAATTTTAAAACCTATAACTTTGTATTAAATTTATTGGATGATATTTTGTCAAAAATAGTTTTGAGGTATTGAATAATCTTAACACATTGGCAATATTAAAAATATAGAAAGTTATGATTTCAATGATCTATTCCATACCGTAAATTTAGAAGATTTAATGCAAATAGTATTGGAACTGCATGAAAAATATTATTTAATGCAACATATACAATATATTATAGATATAAAGCTTTATTAAAGCTTGTCATCAATGAACAAATCTATATAATGGTATAATATTTTACAAATGAATACATGGAATACCGACATAAATCTTAATGCATGAAAAGTCTGTCTCCATTTGCATTTTTATAAATCCACAAACTATTTTTTGTTATACAAATTTATAATTATAATATTAAACTACCTTGTTTAGTTATAGTACCCAAATTTCATAAACAACCAAATAAGTTCTGTCCAGTTAATGTGACGTTGCTCACGTCACATTATCATTTGTAAGTCATAAGACACTACAGCTCGTAACCACCTTGGGAGTTGAAAGAATTAGATAGGGTTAATCATGTAAATACTGCATGACTATTTTGTTTAAACTGTACACGTGCAAAATGAATGCTTCCTCTGGAAAGTCCCGATCGCGTGATGATTGCTAACCACCCACAAGATCCCTGTTATCGATTTATCACGAGGTTGGGTTCTTCTAGAACTCTTTCCGCAGTCTAACAAATATATATATATATATATATATATATATATATATATATATATATATATATATATATATATATATATATATCAGGGAGAGAGCGGAGGAGGGGACGCATTCCTTGGCACCACAAAATGGGAGCATTGGAAGGCAAGTCTACTTAATTTGAGCTTTAATATTTGTGCGTAATGGCCCTAAGGCATGAATATTATAATTTCTTGTGTTTAATAAACCTACTTAAGTTGAGATTTAATATTTGTGCGTAATGGCCCCAAGGCATTAATATTATGATTTCTTGTGTTTAATAAACCTCGTTAATTTGAGCTTTAATATTTTTGCGTAATGACCCTAAGGCATTAATATTATGATTTCTTGTGTTTATTATGATTTCTTGTGTTCAATAAATCTCGTTATTTCACTTTGCCATGAGCTACCAAAGAGTCTGTTTTAATTTAATATAGGACAGCTTGATATTACCATTGGCAACAACATTTACCTTACTAGATCTAATATAATTTTTTTAGAAATTTTCAAACATCTTAATAAAAAATTAATTTTGATGGATTTTATTTTGTTAAAAATAGGTTTGAGATAGTGAATAATCTAAAAAGCCTTGACTATATTAAAAACTATAATAAGTTATGATTTCAGTGATATATTTAATACCACAAATTTAGAAGATTTGTTGCAAAGAGCATTGAAAATGTATGAAAAGTAATATATAAAATACTATAGATATAAAGCTTTATTAAATGTAGTCCTCAATGAAACCAATCTATATAAGTGTATATCATTTTACAAACAAATACATGGAATACCGATATACATCTTAATGCATGATATAGTCCCCATTTACATTTTATAAATCTGCAAAATATTCTATTGCTATGTAAAATTTATTATCATAAAATTGAGTTTCCTTATCTAGTTTTAGTACTCAAATTTCATAAACAACCATATAAGTTCCTTCCAGTAACCATTGGTAACCACACTTACCTTACTATAGATAATTTAAACTTTTTTGAAATTTTCAAACCTGTTATTAAACAAATTAAATTTAATGGATGTTATTTTGTTAAAAATAGTTTTGAGGAAGTCAATTATCTTAAAAACTTTTAGAATATTAAAAATATAGTAAGACATGATTTTAGTGATCTATTCAATACCAAATAAAAATTAGAAGATTTTTTAGAAATAACATTGAAACTGTATGAAAAATATGATTTATTTCAAAAAATATAATATTATAGATATAAAGCTTTATTACAGCTTGTCCTCAATAAAACCAATCTATACAAATGTATGACATTTTACAAAAAAACACATGGAATAGCGATATAAATCTTAATGAATGACATAGTCACCATTTACATTTTGTAAATCTATAAAATATTTTATTACCATACTAAATTTAGAAATATAATATTAAATTAACTTATCTAGTTTTAGTATCCAAATTTTGTATACAACCAATTAAGTTTCGTAAAGTAACTGTTGGTTACAACACTTACCTTACTAGAGCTAATTAAAAACTTTTAGAAATTTTCAAACATGTTATTAAAGAAAACAAATTTAATGGATGTTATTTTGTCAAAAATAGTTTTGAGATAGTAAATAATGTTAAACACTTTACAATATTAAAAATGTAGTAAGTTATGATTTCAGTGATTATTCAATACCATAAATTTAGAAAATTTAATTCAGATAGCATTGGAACTCTATGAAAAATATTATGTAATTCAATATATCCATACTATAGATATAGAGAATTATTAAAACTAGTCCTCTATGAAAACGATCTATATAAGTGTATAAACTTTTACAGAAAAATACATGGACAACCTATGGGTGGAGGCTACCTATCACCTTTAGCAGATTTCTACCTGCATAGTTACAATCAGGGTACTCCATTTCTTGATGAAATTAAATTTTTTCGCTATGCTGACGACATCTTAATACGTTACAGTGATAATTACTTTGTAAATTTTCATCTGACTAGTCTCCCAACTTAAAACTAATCGAAAAAGAAAACATAGACGAGAGTAATTAATATCTTAGATGTTAGTTTCCTATTTAATAATAGTCAAATAAAATATAGTATACATGTCTTTAAATTAATCGGATTACATCATGGCATATATGTTTAAATTGAAAACATAAACCAAATATAAAATTAAACTTTCTCGTAGGATGCAGTAGGCTTTTTAGAAACATTAAAAAATTTGATGCATGCATAAACAACTTTCTATAGTTTGCTATTCATAATGAGTATCCAGTAAATTTTTAATTAGTGTTTTAAAGAGATTTTTTCAATTTAAATAGAATTATATGTGTATATCGAATTTTTCTGTAATCGAATATCAGTAAGGGCTTAGTCATCTTATATAAAGTATAGTGTGGTTGATTTCTATATATTTTTATACAATGTTGGTGTGTTCCTGTATGCATGTTATTTTAGTATGTTACTGTTGTTTAGTATATTATTATTGTGTGCAGCTATAGCTCTAATTTTCTTTCTCGTTTTTGCTCCTGCATTTCGGTAACTTTGGTCTCTTAAGACTTTAATTAGGTCTTATGAATTTAAAACCCTCCAGGAGATTTGTGTAGACGTAACACATGTTTAACTGCGTAAGGGCTCATAACTCCCATCGTACATTGATGGCATCATTTCATTCCCTTTATAATATATATTATATTGGTAAATAATTAATATAGTGAGCTATGATTAATTTAAATTAATTTTATTAATATAAAACAGTAATTTCTGTATTATTAAAAAACTAAAATATTTAGTTATTAAGATCAGGCAAATGTATCATAAAATAGAAGTTAGAGGTTACCAATCTGCACATATTCCACAGTAATTTTCATATAATAAAACACATTTAAATTGAACTATTTTCGATATAAATATATATATATATATATATATATATATATATATATATATATATATATGGCCAAACTACAAAAAAGAATTAGATAGCACTGAACTCGCTTTGCCGTCCTCTAAAATCATTCGAGCAATCTCAAGGGACTGAAATTTTACCTTTGTAAGAAGATATAATGTGTTTTCTTTTTTAAGGTCAGATATTTAAAGAGAACGCTGGATAATCCGTATACGGTCACATGAAACAGATTTTGTTCGTATATTCCCTAGACGCTCTTGAATGCTTTTGGGTGGTTAGATAACATGGAATAAATTACATGTATTGAAGCTTGTAAATTTCTTCCTATGATTTATCTATAAAGAATAAAGTTTTTAAAATAAATGCATAACGAGATGTATATGAAAGAATCCCATATCTTTCATTATTTCACATTCGAATTCTTTAAGAGTGATCGAGGTAATTTTAGAAAATAGCTTATGGACATAACAAAAGGTTTTGAACATGTAAAAAACATATTCCCCAACATATTGTTATCTTGTGAACCCTTTTTTCATTTTTTTTCTATTTGTACCTAAATGGAGGTAATTATATACGAATCAGGCTATGTAATTTTAAAATTATCGAGCGTGTATAATCAAAGCACCTCAAAACACAATAAAAATGATAGTAGAGTTTCATCCAAGGCGTTTCAAAAGGTTGGTTTAGAGCAAAATGTATTGAAATACCATGTAACTTTTAAGATTATCAGTTGATAATTTTAAGTTGAAATTATATACTAGGTAGGTGGTTTTGGAACGCACTTGAGCATACAGTAATAAAATACCTATTTACATAAAATTAATTCTTGTTCTTAATTTAATTATTATATCATTATAATATATGCCTATTATAAAAAGCATTATGCAAGTTCATAAGTAAACTATATTTCGAAATGCACTAGGGCATTTATAGAACTGCAAAATATGGTGATAACATTTTCAAACTGAATCCAGTCTTATAAAAACCTTTTTACATTTTATGCACAAAAATTTCTTTTCTTAGAGGGGGCCCTTTACATGCTGGCTCTGACTGCTAAGGATCTCTATATACCACTTTGAGAATTAAGAAGTTGGTAAAAAATATCGCCAATAAAACATGGGGAAACAAGAACTGCATTTTAACCAAACAGCATCATCAATTCACTTTATAACAAACCTGCTAAAATTGCCGGTTGGATAAATATATGAAATTAAAACAGAAAGAAATACCATCTAGATTATTTAAAACAAAATGCTTTCGTTTAAAACTTTCTGTTAATAAGCTATTACTCCTCGAAGATTTACTCATTACTGTTTTATATAAATAACTGAAGAAAGGCAAGATCATAATAAGACTGTTTACAATTGAGCAAGATATATTGTGAAAACGCGGGACCTTTATATTTTATTTACAACGGATTTTAAATCGAATTATAATAATATATTACTTTTAACTTTGTACACATAGCAGTACAATTTATTCTATTGCAAAAATATAAACATCTTTAACCTCTACCAGTTACACTTACTCATAAATATAAAAACCCCGAACTTTTTGTTTACGAGATCGCTGCCTATGCCGACTGAACTACCGTGGCTCTTGATTAATAAGATGTTACTTAACAATAGCTAAAAATCAAGTGTTGTTTAATTAATCTGTATAGGAGAGTAACATTTCCCCACCGAATAATCGTAGTTTGAAAGGAAAGAACGTGACGAAGACTTCCATAAAGAGTCTTACAGGGCTATAATTTAGAATTGGACGGAATTGCAAAGAGAAATTAATACCCCAATCACCATCATCGCTATGATGGAAGACGAAACTTCAAGCACGACGGTCGTTTTCGTGATTCTGTTAAAAGCAAAAATTAACAGACTAATATAAAGGCTGACTATGTAAAGGCTAATATAAATGTAGCAGCTATTATTTTCAAATAAAGAAGTAAATATTGTAAGTACATTTATTAAAAATAGTTCTAAAATGATAAAATATAAAATACACAAAAAATTTAAAGATAGAAAAACCGCGTTTTCTAAAATATTATTATAAATAACAAGTAGATGTATATTAATAATTAAATTGTTAGCAAACATAGTAAAAATATTTTCTCAAAAATAAATAAAGTGTTAATATCGATTTATAATTTTCAAGCAAATGATTGATAAAAGTTACTTTCATTTACTTACGAAATCATCAATTCAATCAAATCAATCCCTTCCGGTATGATTTAATAATGAAAAACTGTGCATGAAATAACCATTTAATTTTTATTTAAAAAACTTGTTTCATTTTACAATTCTTACATATTCTTAATTAAAATTCACTTTTTACATAGTGTCAAATAATATCAGAAACAGTAAAATTAAGAAAATATCAAAGCAAAACATTAATAAGGTATACAGATAATAGTCTTCAAGCTAGTGGTACATTTCAAAACAAAGTACAAATGAATTCTTAATTGTTTACACCGCCAAGTAGTCTCACTTTTAATTTGATTCTTGTAACACACACGGCATTTCTTAGTAGGTTTTCTTTTATTCTGACTCATTAATTTGGCAATGACTTGTACCAAGAAATTCATATAAAAAATATGGAACAGTGACTTGTGACTTTCACAAGTGATAAAAGTGTTGCCAAATTCAGTACACTAGAAATTTTAAACTATATTAATTATCATATTTAACAGTAACTTTAATCGCATGATGAGTGTAGCTACTCATTGTGCGTTATGGAATGAAAAACTAATGACGAGCTAGACTCGTCATTTTACCGGAAGGGGTTAATATATTGTGTAGAATTAAAAGAAAAAGCACACATATGAGTCAAAAATGAATTAAAGTCTTAAAAATATTAATATTTTATTCAGACATCGAAATAATCTTACAAAAGTAATCAGGTAAAGCTAATGTTAGGGAGGTTACTCCAATATGGCGGTACACCTCAAAATGGTGCAATATCCTATGGTGACATTCTCCAATTTCGAGGTATTGGATGTTGTGACGCGATGCATATGTCCAGGTTAGGTCTAACCTTACGTGAAACTTCCAGTATTTAGTTCTCAAAAATGTTTGTTCTCAGTTCGTCCACCCACTGAAAGTTAGTGTCTACCTTTCCCATCCAGAACTCCCAATCTAGTACCTATGAGCTGGAGCTCACAGAGCTACCCTACCTCCCCAAGGCTTCAAGCAGGTAATTCAGTAAAAACAAAATATTATCTTATAGAATTTTTAAGTTCAAAAATTAATTAAATTAATTTTCCAAAATATAAAAAAAATATTCTAGATGAATAATTTTCCTTACCTTAGGTAAAAGTAATCGTTTTTTGTTAACAATCCATTCTAATTAAAATAAAAAATAAATCGAATGAAATTCTGCACCCATTTTGAGCACAATATGTACTTAATGTCACAAATGTTCAATCTCAAACAAATATTGAAATTTTAAGCAAAAAATATGTACATTATTTTGAAAAAGCTTTATTTGAAATACAATATAATTGTTTTCGTAATTCATTTTAACTCTAGATAATGGGTCTTGAGTTCATTTCTGTCATAATGTTTATACATCTAGTTAGTAGTTTATTTTATAGCAATGAAAGCCTAAGAAGATTGTCGTTAAGTAATGGAAATCAATGGATACTAAAGATGAGTAATTCATAGTAGAGGTTTAATGAGTCGGAAATATTTTTCCAGTACAGGGATTGCCACTATTTTTTGTATAGTTTTGAATGTATTCAACAAATAATGGAAATTCGTTACTAATTCAGAGGTGTCAGAGAGACGATCTCATTTGCGGTACTCAATGTCTCAAATTTATAGTACAATAGAAAGAAATATTGGGGAGAGTATAATAGTTTAAATATTATCATTAATTCAAATAAACATAATACTAATGCATAAAATGCTTCAGACATGATATTTGTTTTCAATAAGTGTTTATTAGATTACATTTCCGTGCAATCTTCATATAGCAGGGAAGTATCTACAATTTAAAAAAAAACTAAGCAAATAGAACTGCTGTTATTTCTAACAATCTACTTAAAAATTAGTATCATTTAATAAGTATTGTTTGAAAATGTTATTAGAAATTTTTAAAACTTATACTAAAATACAGCAACTATTTCAGTATTTTTGAATTAAATCATGATTTCATTTATTAGGGAAAACTAGTAATAATTAACTCCATCTTATATATGTAATACATATTTCGATACTTTTACATTATTTCTCTTGGTTTAGAGATTAAACTAATTTAGTTTTTTTTTCTAGAAGCATAAAATTATTAACAGTCTGCATTATCAAAAATATTTTTATATGGAACCGAATATATCCCAATTTAAAATTGTTTCCAATTCTTATCACAAGATTATACACTTGCAGTAATTTTAAATTTTAAAATTTCACATTGGAATTCGTCTGCAAAATAAGTTGTTTACTTCTAAATTCTAACAGCATTTACAATGTATGGAGAGTATAGATCACTTCCAATGAATTAATTCATAAAATGTTTCAGACATGATAAATATTTTTTTTCAAATAAATGTTTGTTAGGTTTGGTTTGGTTTGGAGTGCTACGGTCTACATTTTGCAACACGAGGGCTAATGAGACCGGGACCTACTGCTTAAAGGCGATTCCGAACTGCTACGAACATCCATGCCATAGTGGGACTCGAACCCACGAACTCCGGTTCCAAACTATGTGTTTGTTAGGCAATATCACAGTGCAACCCTCCTATAATAGTGAAATCAATACAAGTAACAACTACAAAAAAGTTTTCGGAATACTTGTTCTATATTTGCTGCTTCATATACAATCTTAATTGCTTTCTGACGAATATTGTTACTAATGCAGATGAAATAGCTGGGTAAATCAGAATATCGTGAAGAATAATAAAGGTAATATATGACTTTGAGAATCTATACAGACTATTATTATTCTCAGTACAAACAGCAAAAGAGGAGTTTTAAAAAATTACAAAAATATATTTTACAACTATTAATATAAACTTGTTCTATATTTGCTGCTTCATATACAATCTTAATTGCTTTCTGACGAATATTGTTACTAATGCAGATGAAATAGCTGGGTAAATCAGAATATCCTGAAGAATATAAAAGGTAATATATGACTTTGAGAATCTATACAGACTATTATTATTCTCAGTATAAACAGAAAAAGAATAGTTTTAAAAAATTACGAAAATAGATTTTACAACTATTAATATAAACTTCGATAATATCCTCTGATAATAAGGGATATTAGTTGTCTTTATAAATACTTATTAAAAAGTATTAATATTTTACAAACGACCTGAATACTATTTAAGAAACATAAACTATTGAGTATAAAATAGTGACATATATGCAGTTAGTGTATGAGTATTTCAACATAAATCTAATTAATTAATTAATAAGTTTATTGATTATAAATGTGTTTTATATTAAACATATCCACTATGCACTTTCGTTTAAATAGCCTTTTATTTTTAAGTACGATTAAATGGCCTACAATGCTTTATTGTCCCAATAAAATAAATGTTTGCATAGTTGACATAATTAGCATTTTTAAAATTTTATATATACAAGGAAATAAATTTATTGGTGTAAAGAGCTGTGTAACTATATAAAAAACAGTTTAGTAATTTGAACATTTCAGGGATTTGTTATTTCTGAGTGATAAAATCGAGAGCTGTTAAAAATTAAAGATCGTAAAAATTAAAAAGAGAAAATATTGACTTTGCTTTTTAGTATTATTACCTTAAAGAATTAGAACTTTCCTTCTAATATACCGACACTTATCCTCGCTTCATACTCACAAACCTGGATGACAGACTATCATAATACAGGTAAGTATAGTAAAGTAAGTAGTATAATAAGAATAGTAAGAATTTTATGGTCCTTGCTAAAATCAGTGTCAGCACACTAATTTCCCCGGATTTGTTCTCTAAGTAAAATCTAATTCAAGAAGATTTATTGTTTAAAATTAAACCTTCCTATTCAGCAGTCTAAAAAAGAAATAATTTTATTTTGACAGTGCAGTGAAGTTCTTTCTTAGCTCTATCATGAAATGCAATCAATAAAGAATACCAGTATTGCTTTAATCCAAGGCATGTGACTTTTCTAAACACTCGACTTTTGGAAAAATCTCATCACTTGAATAAGTATAGATGTTAGTAATTTCATTTTAGATCTATGTTTCACAGATATATGAAATGATAATTAACATCCCAAATTAATTAATATAGTATTTCGACATTCTATTTAAACTCTTAATACATTAACTTTACGCATAAATTTAGTTATTCAGTTAAATCTCAATAGATCGAAAATTATTTAATTTTTAACCAACTTTTCGTATTTTATATTGAAATATATAAACAAATATATAAATAGACAAATAATATATATATATATATATATATATATATATATATATATATATATATAAATGCAAATATAAATATAATATATCATTTTCCAAGGATAAATAAAACAGTTAATTTTAAATCTAAATTTTTTAAACAACCTTCCCTTTATGTGGTTCCGCATCGACTGATGTAAAAACTAGTTTTTATTTTTCTATATTTTTCATGAATCTTTATAATAGAAAAGAACATTGGGCTTCATTTTCCTGTATATTCTGTTATTTTTGTACCCACAAACAAACCATGTTTTTACACTAACCCGTATTACTACTTGACCCGCCCTCAATTTTCAATCGTCAAGAAATGTCTTATTACGTGACCAGCATACAATGAGTTAATAGCACGTATATAATTATAAGAAAATGATTAGAATTTCAAAGAAAAATTTTAGGAATATTTAAATTGTTACTTATAATTTGTTTCAATTCGATTATTAAAAATGTTAAATGCACATCTAAGTATATTTTGGTCTTTTTTTTCAACAAGATATGTTTTTCGCCTTGAACTAAATTGCTATTTCAACGATTTCTCTTGAAATGTAGTTAGAAAAAAAAAACAATAAGTAAAACACATTTTTTAATGTACAAAATGTACTTTATATTTCTTTTAATAAAAAAAATTATTGATGCTGTTCGGAATTCATTAATTTGAATTAAATTCCTTTTTCTACTCTACGATTACAACTACTAATAAATTTCATACAAGTATGACGAAAACAACAGTATTAATTGAAATTCGAACATTTAAGTTTCAAAATGTGTTTAGAGTATTTGATAGTAGCAAATAAATTATTTTAAATAACAATACTTGCTCTAATTACAATATTATGGATATTAAATACCATATTTGATTTTTATTCTTTCTTACATTTCATATTTCAGTCAAAATTTGATCCAATTAAAATGTTTTATGTCTTTCACATGAACTAGCAGAATAAAGAAACCCATCTGGGGTGCACTACTAGTTTTTGTTTGAAATTTTTTAATGAATTATTATAGAGATATATGACAGCTTACATATAGAACGAATAACAAATATTGCAGCAAAACTCATACATAATTCTAGGTGTAGCTGTTAAAATAGTATAACATATTTTTCTCTAGAAGCTATTCTAGTTGATAACATCAACTTCAATGGTCAGACAGCCCATGACGGGCACTTTTCTTCCTCAGAATCGTATTCAAAGCTCTTCTGTACGAAGAACGTGGACATCCAGTTAGTAATTTTTAAAAGTCTTATGTCTGATTCCAAATGGTCTCGCCACCAAAATTTAAGTCTCCCTCTTTTTCAGGTGCCAAATGGTCTCGTCAATATCTTTTTTGTTGCACAATCTCCGTCCATTCTGCACAGGTATCCTGCCCATTTAATTCTCTGAATCCTTATATATTATACTATATCTAGATCTTTAAAAGATTTATAGAGTTAAAAGTTAGTTCTATTTCTCCATATATTATTATGTTTTATGCCACCGAAAATACAGCTCAAACTTTTTCTTTCAAAAACTGAAATAATATTTTTACATTTCCTGTCATTGCCATGTCTCAGCAGATAACATCAACTATAAGACGTAAAATATTGATGAACCACATTATTGAGAGAAAATATTGTCTAAGAGCATCAAATTAAACAAGGATAAAAACATACATACTTATTTGCAGACAGTAAATATTTCTCTTGAGAATTGAAAGTTTCACGTGTGTGTCGTTATTTCTTTCCTAAGTCGTATTTCATTCCTAGAACTAATCTTTAAAGTATTAAGGTCATTATTTAGTAACTGCACTGAAAAAGTCAATCTCTATCTTTGATTTCTGTAGTTCTTTATGAAATTTATCGGTTAATCGGAGATTCCAGCTAAATCAGTTTTCATTAATTACCGACTCGTTCATATTCGTTCATTACTCGTACATACGAAGTAGTAGCATAAAGAAATCCATCTAGGATGCACTACAAATTATTGTTTAAAATTGTTTATGAATTATTATAGAGATAAATAATATCAGTTTACAAATAGAACGAATAACAAATATTGCAGCAAAACCCATAAATAATTCCAGTTGTAGCCGTTAATAGAGTATAACATATTTTTCTCTAAAAGCTACACCAGATGATAACATCAACTATAAGAAGTAAAATATTGATAAACTACATTATTGAGAGAAAATATTGTCTAAGAGCATCAAATTAAACATGGAAGAAACATATATCCTTCTTTGCAGACAGTAAATATTTTTCTTGAGAATTGAAAGTTTCAAGTGTAGGTCTTTTATTTCTTTCCTATTTCATTTCTAGAACTAAACTTTAAAGTATTAAAATCTTCATTATTTAGTAACTGCACTGAACAAGTGAATGTCTTTCTTTCATTTCTGTAGTTCGTTATGAAATTTATTGGCTAATTGGACATTCTCGCTAAATCAGTCTTCATTAATTGCAGACTCTTTCATACGAACTAGTAGCATAAAGAAACCCATCTAGGCAGCACTAGAATACATTGTTTAAAATTGTTTATGAATTATTATAGAGATAAATAATGTCAGCTTACGAATAGAACAAATAACAAATATTGTAGCAAAACCCATAAATAATTCCAGGTGTTAATAGAGTAAAACATATTTTCTCTAAAAGCTATACCAGATGATAACATCAACTATAAGACGTAAAATATTGATAAACCACATTATTGAGAGAAAATATTGTCTAACAGCATCAAATTAAACAAGGAAGAAACATACATTCTTATTTGCGGATAGTAAATATTTCTCTTGAGCCTTGAAAGTTTCACGTGTATGTCGTTTATTTCTTTCCTAAGTCGTATATCATTTCTAGAACTACACTTTAAAGTATTAAGGTCTTCATTATTTAGTAACTGCACTGAAAAAGTCAATGTCTTTCTTTATTTCTGTAGTTCTTAATGAAATTTATCGGCTAATCGGAGATTCTCGCTAAATCGGTTTTCATACTCGTTCATTACTCGTTCATACGAACTAGTAGCATAAAGAAACCCATCTAGGGATGCATTCAAATTATTGTTTAAAATTGTTTATAAATTATTATAGAGATAAATAATGTCAGCTTATGAATAGAACGAATAACAAATATTGCAGCAAAAGCCATAAATAATTCCATTTGTTAATAGAGTATAACATATTTTTCTCTAAAAGCTATACCAGATGATAACATCAACTATAAGACATAAAATATTGATAAACCACATAATTGAGAAAAAATATTTTGTAAGAACTTCAAATTTAACAAGAAAGAAACATACATCCTTATTTGTTGACAGTAAATATTTCTCTTCAGCCTTGAAAGTTTGACGTGTGTATCGTTTATTTCTTTCCTAAGTCGTATTTCATTTCTAGAACTAAACTTTAAAGTATTAAGTTCTTCATTATTTAGTAACTGCACTGAAAAAGCCAATGCCTTCCTTTGTTTTTTTGTAGTTCTCAACGAAATGTATCGGCTAATTGGAGATTCTAGCTAAATATGTCTTCATTAATTACAGATCCATTCATACTCGTTCATTACTCGCTCATAGGAACTAGTAGCATAAATAACCCTATCTAGGGTGCACTAAAAGTTATTGTTTAAAAATGTTTATGAATAAATATAAAGATAAATAATTTCAGCTTACGTATATAACAAATAAGAAATATTGCAGCAAAACCCATAAATAATTCCAGGTGTTAATAGAGTATAACATATTTTTCTCTAAAAGCTACACCAGATGATAACATCAACTATAAGACGTAAAATATTGATAAACCACATTATTGAGAGAAAATATTGTCTAACAGCATCAAATTAAACAAGGAAGAAACATGCATCCTTATTTGCAGAGAGTAAATATTTCTCTTGAGCCTTGAAAGTTTCACGTGTGTGTCGTTTATTTCTTTTATAAGTTGTATTTCATTTCTAGAACTATACATTCAAGTATTAAGTTCTTCATTATTTAGCAACTGCACTAAAAAACTCAATGTCTTTTTCTTTGATTTTTGTAGTTCTTAATGAAATTGATCAGCTAATCAGAGATTCTCGCTAAATCAGTCTTCATTAATTACAGACTCTTTCATACTCGTTAATTACTCGTTCATACGATCTAGTAGCATAAAGAAACCCATCTAGGATGCACTACAAATTATTGTTTAAAATTGTTTATGAATTATTATAGAGATAAATAATATCAGTTTACAAATAGAACGAATAACAAATATTGCAGCAAAATCCATAAATAATTCCATTTGTTAATAGAGTATAACATATTTTTCTCTAAAAGCTATATCAGATGATAACATCAACTATAAGACGTAAAATATTGATAAACCACATTATTGAGAGAAAATATTGTCTAAGAGCATCAAATTAAACAAGGAAAAAACATACATCCTTATTTTCAGAGAGTAAATATTTCTCTTGAGCCTTGAAAGATTCACGTGTGTGTCGTTTATTTCTTTCCTAAGTCGTATTTCATTTCTAGAACTAAACTTTAAAGTATTAAGTTCTTCATTATTTAGTAACTGCACTGAAAAAGTCAATGCTTTTCTTTGTTTTTTGTAGATCTTAATGAAATTTATCGGCTAATCGGAGATTCTCGCTAAATCGGTCTTCATTAATTACAGTGCTAACACAACACCAAATGTGTTTGGGAGCTTAGAAATGTTTTATTGATAGTGGAGGATATCTTGTTGGCTGAATTTTATCTTTTTATGCTTTAATCGAACAAAAAAAAATCCTTTTTACGACGTATATATTTAGTGTCGGACACTATTATTTTATACTCTTTTCTTGATACCTTGCAATATATTGAACCATTTACTGACAATTTTAAAACACTAAACGTTGAGTACAAAATCTCTAAAGTATTTCTTTTTAATCGGAAAATATATCCTCTGTTTTTATAGAATGCAAAGAAACCCGCA
>CM063504.1:79057457-79067457 GCA_032207245.1 Pardosa pseudoannulata
AGCTATTTAAAGGGGATTTTAATATTTATATAGAAGTAATAATATAATGCATCCATTTTGAACAGATAAAATATTGGTAACTTATAGCATGGCAGCATTTCAACTTATAAGCTTGTAATGAGGCAGTTATGAAATATATGTACAGTATGATTGTTGAAGTATGATTGATGTACAACCTGATTGATAAGATATACGGTATGATTGATTACGATGTACACAATATATTTGTATGCATTAATTGCAAAATTAGTTTATCTATAATGTAAAATACAAAAATGAATTTATAATATACTTTTCAATTCTACTAGTTGTTATAATAAACTTTTTTACTATTAAAACACTGATATTTCCCTATAATTGAAAAATTTAATTTAATGTAACATTTATTAAATTGATTTTTTATGAGATTACTGAAATGTATGTATTACATTTTACGTAGTATTTAAAAAAGTATCTAGGAAAATGTATTATCAAAAAGGCTGAATAATAATTGTAAATGCAAATGAATTATTTGTAAAAAAATTCTAAAAAATTACACAGCATAAAATCGCAAAACAATAATGTTACGCATTCGACCTGACTTACAAAAAAATAATAATTTGCATACATTAGGGAATGATTGTTTTAGATATTTAATATTACCTTTCAAACTCAATTTTAATGCGTTCAGAAAAATATTTAATATATTTAATTAAAAAATCTCTCTTTTTTTATTGAAATTCAAGCAAAATATTTCACATTGCAGTTTCTCAAAAAATTAAGGAATTGAACTGTAACAAAGTTATTTGTAGAAAAAAAATACAATAGAAATACTTCAATTTTATTTCACAGTAATTGTTGATTGCATTTTCCATTAATTAAATTTTATTTAAAAAGAAAGAAAAAAAATGTGACGTGAAATATTTAATTAATGTCACAGTTTGTCAAGAAAATTTATTCCTAATCAGTTTTAAATAATATTTTCGTGATTTGGTTGGATTTCAAAACTTTGTTCTGAAAAGTGAATTTTTTTATATGACCAGATTCGTTTAAACAACATATTTATAATTCATGGTGTGCTTAAATAGAAAAGAAATATTTTTAGCTAATGCCTTTAGTGTGAATACTTTATCCTTATAGTGTTACACTTTCTAAGCATTATAAGTATTTTGTACCCTCTAAAATTACAGATAATTCTTTATATATTTGCAATATAATGATTATTATCTGAATAAATATCGTAATATAATCCACGATTTTGAAGTCAATTCTGTAACAAAAACGAATTCCCAAAGCCACATTATAAGGACTTAACTATTAAATGAAATTCTTGTACATGTACAATTCGATTACATGTACCCACCATTTAACAAGGTCACGACATCTGTGGTCATATTTTTAAAGTGTGGTTATCTTCTCGTGTTATCAGACTACATGTGTTTTATCCCATAGATATTACTTTCACTAGCCTTAAATTTCTCGTGCCTTTCTCTCTGAACAAACAGACATTGAAATTCATTGCACTTGTGGTTATCAGAGATGAGCATCTATTATGGTCTTTCGATGCCTTATATGAAAAAAACTGTATTTCTATGGAAGTCTAGCCTGACTTTAAAACGTTAAACTACTTTTAAATTTATTGATACTATATATTACCATTTCCAAGAATAGCTTTGGCATATTAAATTAAATCGGGTAACTTTAAATGAAGAATATATATGTAATGTTCGAAACTTATATCAGAGAAAAGGGAGATATGTGACAGATGATTTAAAGGTAAACGTCTATTATGATATTTCGATGCCATTCTTACAATGAAGAAAGAGTGTTTCTATGGAACTCTATCCAAACATCAAAATGTTAAACTATTATTATTTTTATTTTTAGAGATTATATAGGACCGTTACCAAGTATAGTTTCTGCATATTAAATTAAATCGGGCAGTTAATATGTAATTTTCGAGACATATATATACACATACATACACACATATGTATATATATATATGTGTATATATATATGCATATATATATGCATATATATATATATATATATATATATATCTATATATATATATATATATATATATATATATATATATATATATATATATATATATATATATATATATATATATATTGTCACGAATATTCGAATGAAAACACCGTTTAACTTAATAGACGAATTTATTGAAGCTAGGTAGCAACTCGCTACATTACAAGATATATATATATATGTGTAGTGTGTAATATAATTTACGCGAAGCACATTTTACTGCAATTTTCTCAAGAGTCCAAAAAGTTTTTATGATTATGGTTTTAAAAACTGAAACTATGTCTTATGATGTGACAGCCCTGCAAGAGTGTTGTGTACACGCAACAGATATTAAACTCGGGGGATGGGTCACAACTCCCATTTAATTGTGCGTGTGTTACTTAAATGTCATGTCTGCTACACAGTTTTCTTATAATCCTTCTAACGTATCTTATAATGCTCTACACGTACTGTGGGAATTAAATGAGATCTTCCAATATATATATATATATATATATAAATATATAATATATATATATATATATATATATATATATATTATATATATATATATAATATATATATATATATATATATATATATATATATATATATATATATATATATATATATATATATATATATATATATATATATATTATATATATATATATATATAAATTTTGTGGAATTTTTTATGAGGAGTATTTGCACCATACAAATTCATAAATTCAACTTTCACCTATCTGTCTCTTTGTCTGTCTAAAAATCTATACATATCTAGATATATAAGTCCTTTGAATGTTTTGTGTTGTAAAGTGATGCTATCAAGAAATAAATTTAATTTTATTTTTTATTTCGAATCACAAGGTCTTTCCTTAATACAAATAGCTAAGTTTAGGAGGCATGATAACAATATTTATCTTGAGCTATTTCGTTTTATTAAATTCTTTCTTCATCTAGAACAAATTATTTAATGAGAGGAAAACCAAGTCATCACTTTCTCTCTGTTCACCTTTTTACTTAGCTACTTAGCGTCTTATTTACTCCTCCTAACAATTTTAGTGAACGTAGTAAATCTTCAACATAATATATTGGAAAACTGAAAAACACATTATACACCAGATATGATTGATCCTACGATAAAAAAATAAGAAAGCCATGAATATAAATTTTCTGGACATTTTTTTATGAGGAGTATTTGCTTAACATCCTGAAGAAATATGATTTTCATTAATTATATTTAATGGCTATCGTTAAGTACAAGGGATCAAGTTTGAAAATTAAGAAAGTTGTGATATCATAATTTGATAAATTTATTTCATACATTTTACTCCTTAATGTTTTATGATAACCTTAGAAGTAAATTTTTATCTTGTCCAAGAAATAGTATCGGAGGGTGTTGATAGCAATATATCAAATAATGTAGAAGAGAAGTGACTTATATGTTTTTAAAATCTGATGATAAGGTACATGTGTAGTTTTAGTTTTTAGTCATTAAGAATATATATCAATTAGCAACTTTCAAGCAATTTTTATTTGTATGAATCACACTTTTTGTATAGAAAGTGTTAATTTCTTAAAATTACCTTTGAGGAAATCTAAAAAAAAATTAATTTAAAAATGGTATTACTTATTAAATATATTAATGTGGAAAAAGTTACGTTATAGTAAATTTTTTTAGATGTTTTTAATTTTAATAAACAAATATTAGACCATAAATTTAAAAATAAGAAAGTAGAATAAGGTCTTTCTGAATTTGAAATGACGTAGATTTATTTTCCTTTTATATTATCATATAAAATATTACAATCTTTTTCACTGTGTAAGAAATTGAATTAGCCCCCGAGCAGATACAGGAAAAAACACTGGCACCGGTTTAGACAAAGAAGTGTTAACCTTTACGCGGCGGGATAATTCTTCATATTACCGTAGATAAAGACGGGAGTTTGTGAGATTCACAGTTCATCCCATATGAACAATAGATTTTATGTTGCTATTTTGTACAAAAAGAAGTAGGGTTAAAGCAATAAAAATTAACTCTCTGATTAGAGGATAAACAGTAAAATGAATTAATAATGATAGCTTTGGCTTACCCCGCATAGCAGTTAAATCTTGAAAAGTAAGGGCATTAAGTCTTTGCATACTTCAACCAA
The DNA here is from genome assembly GCA_032207245.1 of Pardosa pseudoannulata. Classification (NCBI taxonomy): domain Eukaryota; kingdom Metazoa; phylum Arthropoda; class Arachnida; order Araneae; family Lycosidae; genus Pardosa; species Pardosa pseudoannulata. The sequence continues at coordinate 79,061,627 of CM063504.1, forward strand.
ACCCGTACTATTCAGACTTTCACGTCTTGGTCGAAATATCAACCACCCGTCCTCAAAAGGTTAAATAAAGGCAGAAATAGGTATGTAAAAAATACTATACTTAAAAACTGCTGAGACACAAAACAAAGAATTAGGTACAAGTCAGTTAACACATAAAATAATCAACAATACAAAATAAACACGAGGCTAACTTTCCTAGGCTTGGTTTGACTTGGACCACTATGGCATTAGGCTTTACTCATGAGGAATAACAAAATCGGGACCTACAGCTTAAAGCTGATTCCGTACGACAAGGAATATCCTTGCTAGCAGCGGTATTCTAAACCATGAACTCTGGTACTGAAGAGAATTTCTCTATTATTCGGCCATCTTTCGACCTTCGTATCTTTGATGTGGAGGCTGACTTTGGCTACAGCCGCTAAAGGCTAACTTCTATTTGTTACAAATGTTATTTCTTTGGAAAATATTTATCTTAAAGATTGAAACATTTGGTAAACATATTTGATTATAATCAAAGATAAAAGTTTTGCACATAAATCATCAAAATATTATTTAAATATGTTGCTAGTTATCCGTATTTTTATTACTTGTAGGTCTGCTGATTTTTTTTTTATTCAGCTGACCTACTGATTCTTTTCTTCAGCTATTTTAAGTTGTTAATATTCTTTAAAATATTTCTGAAGAAGCTTAGACATGTTTTTAAGTTAAACTATATATATATATATATATATATATATATATATGTATGTATAAGTTTTTTTTTATATTTCTATCATAAAACGGCAACATAAAAACAACTACATCTCTTAGGTAGATTTGGATACTACGATATCATGCTTTACTCAAGAAGCATAACAAAATCGGGAACTACTGCTTAAAGCTGATTCCGTACAGCTATGAATATACATGTCAGCATCGGGATTCTAAAACGCAAACTCCGATACTGAAGAGAAGTTCTCTACTATTCGACGATATTTCGAGCAACCTATCTTTGAGGTGGAAGCTGACTGAGTTTTTTTGGCTATAGCCGCTATAGGCTAACTTCTATTTGTTATAGTTATTTATTTGGAAAATATTTATTTTAAATATTGAAACATTTCGTAAACATATTTGATTATAAGTAAAGATAAAAATTTTGCAGATAAATCATCCAAATATTATTTAAATATGATGGTTATCTGTATTTTTATTACTTGTAGGCCTGCTAATTTTTTTTTATTCAGCTGACCTACTGATTCTTTTCTTCAGCTATTTTAAGTGGTTGATATTCTTTAAAATCTTACTGATGAAGTTTAGACATGTTTTTAAGTTAAACTGTACTAGAAATAACTATTGAACAGTAAAACGTTGTTCTATATTGCTGCCATAAAAGGGCAACAATCGCATACATGAATGGCATAAATGGCAAATCATATACATAAAAATAGGTGGAAATAGAAAGAAAATATTTCCAGAATTAATGTTTCTTTTCCTCGCTTGAAAAAATTGTATACTAATAACTACACTTTGTAACTAAAAATATATTCAATTGTCTCACCTTACACATTTTTATCACAAACCATTTTCATCGATAAATGTATTCTGAATCTTCTTTAATTTTAATTCAAAAATATTGACTGTACCTACAAAGTGTTTTATCTCCTAATTATAAGTGTTTGGCTATCCCATCAGAAACTATAGAAATAAACATTTACACATTATTAAATTAAATATTATAATATTATAAAATATTATATTAAATGTAAAATATATTATTAAAAATATTAATTATTTTTAATTTTAATTCTTTTAATAATCTTAAAAAATAAAATATTATTAAAAATATTTAATTTTTTTAATATTATTAAAAAATGAAAAAATTTAAATATTTAATATTTTTTCATTTATAAAATTATTTTTTTTTAATTTTATATGATGTTAAAAAAATTAAATATATGCATAGAAATTTATATAAAATATCAACTATTTTCTTTATTGAATATGCCTTAATAACATTCATATTTGTATTTCTTAAAAGTAGGAATTAAAGAGGAAAAAGTAGTAGTAATTTCGTTTTTTGACGTATATTAGCAATATATAAAGATTATTCCAAGTGTTAAGTACGGATATTCTAACAATTATAGCATTATCAGACTTCTAATACATTTTAACATACCATGTGAAAGACCGTATTCAAATCCAAGACAACTTTCAGAAAAGTTGGATGCCTAACAGGATATATCTATATATACCTAACAGAATATAAGATATTTTAGATGTGATACCAAAAGAGTAAATAAGAGAAAATTGTTCAAATTTCGTCAGCCGCTAGCGATCTATAAAGCATTTTTTTGGCGTAAGTGTTATCCATACAATGGTGGTCACTCGCGGTTGTTATTCGATCGATATTTATCCACTTTTACAATAAAAGTACCAATAAATATCCCCAAACTTAGAAAAAATTTAGAAAACTTAGAAAATGGAAGAGATTTAGAAAAAAAACTTTCACAATTTTGCATTGTAAGCGGTTTTACATTTTATTTTGTTCTATATTTGTGTAATTCTTTCTTAGTGTCCTTTTTAAGGTACATATTAAAGTAAAATATATTGAAGGTATATTAAAGAAAAGTTACTTATTATCCATTATACATACATATATATATATATATATATATATATATATATATAATATATATATATATATATATATATATATATATATATATATATATATATATATATATATATATATATATATATACATACATATATATATACATACATATATATACATACATATATATATACATACATATATATACATATATATATATACATATATATATATACATATATATATATATACATATATATATATACATATATATATACATATATATATACATATATATATATATATATACATATATATATATACATATATATACATATATATATACATATATATATATATATATATATATATAATATATATATATATATATATATATATATATATATAAATATATATATATATATATATATATATATATACATATATATATACATATATACATATATATATATATATATATATATATATATATATATACATATATATATATATATATATATATATATATTTATATATATATATATATATATATATATATATATATATATATATATATATATATATATATATATATATATATATATATATATATATATATATATATTATATATATATATATATATATATATATATATTCCCACTTCATCATAGGGACAGGACAACCGGAAGGGTCAACTAGAATGAAGTTCTATGTACAAGACACGTAACACCTGGGTCGACATCTGTGGGAAAATATCTCTAGACAAATCTGTCTCCGACAGCGTGTATCTCCTTTTTATTTGGAAATTTCCTAAATTGTCCGCTAGGGCCATGTAGTGTTATAATTGGACAGGCCACTTCTCTGAGGGCTAAAACGGTAGCCCCAGAGGTCAGTTTAAGTTAGGGGTTAAAAAGCGGAATGTAAAATGACGCTGGAATTTTTATCCCTTGATTTAAGTTTCGACATCTTCTGACGATTTTCCTTACATGTATATATGTATGATATGGAATATAATGTGTGTGTTTATATTGATCTATAATTATGGGGTTGTTATTAGAAAGCTATGAATTCAAAAACAGACATTAATGAATGTGTAAAAATTAGAAGACTGTCTTACTTAACCCTGCTGTTCTGTTATAACTTGCTTCACTTGTGTATAGTGTACTGGTCAATATGACCCAAATTAGAAAATCAAACTTTTTTGAGTAAAGGGCATGTGTCATCTAAGAAATGCATTAATCATTAGTAATTTATGCTTTAAAATAATCTAATAATATAAACATCTATAAAAATAACAGAAAATATTTGAAATTCAAACTTACAACAATAATATTAAGCATCTATAAAAATAGGGAAAAATTTTTTGAAATTGAAATTTACCTTTATTTATGATTTGAACAGTAATATCTTACATGACATTTGCAACTGTGATTTTACAATTGCAGCACAACATATTAGTTTTGATGTCATTGCTTTGTAGACAGAGCTTGCACCTTGCACATATGGCATTTAATGTATTCTTAGCAGATCCCTAAGGTACGTTTTCCCTTTTTCTATGTATTCGTTTATCACTATTTTTATGAAAGTGTAAAATTTATTTCAAGCCATATAGACCTGCAAAGAAAAACATTAAAAGTTAATAATTGATGTATAAATGTAAAATTAAGAAAAAATTCACAATGCTGAAATAAACAGCATATTTCAATATTTTTTCTGAAAATATAAATTAACTAAGTGAATGCTTATAAATATGTAACAAACCATTTTTTTTTATTTTATACAATTCAAACAATACTGATGTAGCAATAAGTATTTTTTAACATTATATTTTATTTGGTTGAGGGCATAATGTATTTAGATTTTTAGATATCAGATTAAATAATTGTATAATATATTTTGAAATGTCTCATTATATATATCATAATATTTCTTACAAGGTCTTAAAAGTAATAAATTTTCAAATAAACTTGCATTATATATGAATAATTATCTACTAATTCAAGTAACAATTCAACAAATGAGTTAAATTCCATTTAATATTTTCTGTACATTATATTATAGTCTGTTGTGATTAAACTGGAGAACTTTCCTCTCGTAAAAATCTCACTGAAATTCTTACATATATTCCCCTTGTGGAATGCTATCAGGAGAAAGAAGGAAAAAGTTTCGTTATTATTCATTATACTAAAAGGAACTTATATATTACTACAGTATAAAATGGCGCTATGACTTATATTAAATTTTCCAAATTAAGTTATTAATATTACTAATTTTAAACATTTCAGTGCAACTTTTTGCTGTTAATGAATGCATGAAATACCACCAGTACTTTTTAAACATTATTTTATAACTTTTAGACTATTTTCTTTAAATAGTGAATATTTAATTCTTAGTCTCGAATTCATTTCAGCAAGTTAAATATCCGTATTTTGTATTTGGAATCATGAATAAATTTTGAAGAGGTAAAATGAATATTTTAAATTAGTATATATTTTTATGAAACAATCTTAATAAATCAATTTGTAATAGCATTAAGTACGGTAACTAAATTTTTTATTGGTAATTAAAATGCTACCGATAAATATAAATGTATTATTTGCATAAATAGGAAACCCCTATCAAGAATTTTAAGGCTTCTTCTTTTATAAAAATTGAAATTATAACACAGTTATAGCATTTTAAATTTAAAATTTTACATGATCGTATTTTTATTAAAATATTAAATATTAACTTACTTTTTAATAAAAGTAGGTTATTTATTAGATCTAATAAACCAATGCTACCCTAAGATTCATTGATGCCAAATTTTCTTTTAGACATTTTATTAAAATAAGATTGGACATTTTTAATGAAATTATATTAAAACTTTTAACAATCAAGTACTAATTATCGTACTAATATTTTACCATGGAGTTTTAACTACCTTTTTATAATTCCATTTTTTCAGCATGTATTATATAATCAGTCTGGTTCAATAAAAAAATATTAGTTGGGTTATGCTCATACCATAAAAATTCAAAAGTAATTCCATTTGACATTAACACATTTAGCTTAGTAATTGTCTGACAATTTTATTGTTCATCATTACATCCTTAAAAGTACATATACCATATTTTTGTAGTTCAGTAAATAAATATACTCAGCTCATCATTCTTAAAAAGAGATATTAAACCACTTACTATTTTTTCATTAAGAATTTATTTCACAGCATGACACATTAGAAAACCCCCGGAAAAA
>CM063504.1:79072457-79089957 GCA_032207245.1 Pardosa pseudoannulata
TATACATACGGTATATATATACATATATATATATATATATATATATATATATATATATATATATATATATATATATATCTATATATATATATATATATATATATATATATATATATATGTATATATATATTTGTTTATTTATTTATTTTTAATGCGCAACAGTCCCTAGGGGCATAAGGCTTACGGTGCCAATCTCCGTTTGCGTGACCAAAGGTTCTGGGGTGCGAAGTTCTGGTTAGGTGGTCAATCATATATATATATATATATATATATATATATATATATATATATATATATACGCATAAAACAATATCATTAATTAACTATTCTCTCTAAAATTCAATTAAACAAATCGTGTTCAGTTATCAATTAATATAAAGATCGTTTTTAAAAAAATTCTCCTGTATCTATAGATTAAAATTTACTATATTTCCAATGATGATCGGTCCCTTACAATTATTAACATTTTGTTGAATATCCAGAAAAATGCACGAAGAATTGTCCTAAAAAACTTGAAGATAATATAGTCATAAATTTCAGTTAAGTAATTTTCTCGAAACCCCAAAGGGGACCGTAAACAATATGCAGAAAAACGAACATATATTGGATAAATATATAAAAAGGAATGTATGAAATGTGTTGAAACTTTATCAGACGATTAGAACTTTTCTGGTAATAATGTTTGTTCATTGTGATGTGAATAGCACGTACACTCCTGGAAAAATTACGGCTTTTATAAAAACGACCCAAAATTTCTAAATGTTTTGCTTATAATTGGTAGAGTTCTCAATATCTTTTAATTTCAATTACAGGATATTGTGTAAAATGTTGTTTGACATGCGTCCTGAAAATAACATTCTTTGATATTGAGATCTCTGTAAATTATAAGCAAAACACTTGGTGAAATTTCGGATTATTTTTACAAAAACCTTAATTTCTAAAAGAGTATACATGTGATACTCATAACAACGAACACAGATTATTACAAGAAGCATCCTAATTATGTTCTAAAGTTTCAAAATTTTTCATACATTACTTTACACAGGGTTATCCAAAATATATTAGTTTTTCTTCAATTTGTTGATGGTCCCAAATGGGGTTTCGGCAAAAGTTCTTTGCTGAAATATAAACCATCTACTATAGTGTTTACAATCCTGAGACTTTAGGATAATTCCTCCTGTATTTTTCTAGATATTCAACAAAATGTATAAAATTTCAAGTGACCTGTAATTATTGGGAATATAGTATAGTTTTCAATATTTCTAAGATAATATTTTATGTTCAACTTAGTACAGAGTGTTTATTTAAGATATAACTTTTGTTATTATTCAATTTCACAACAAATAATGTATTATTTGAAAATATATGAAGTCATTTTATTTTAATTATACATGATTTCATTTCATCGTAAGTTTGAGATGTGATATTTTGAATTTTTTCTAAGGGACATAAAGTTACGTTCAATAAAGATTTTGATTAGTATATTTTTTTTAACTTGAAAAAAACTAAGAAATTTTTAAATATTTAATACATTTAAAATAAATATGTAAAACCTTTAAAAATATATAAATTCATTGGAATTTAATGTAATTATTTTACAAATGCTATCTATGAACCTTATAAATGTAAAACGCATGGTAAGTATTCTCTACATTTCCTAGAAGGTTGTGCCTTAGAGGATACCTAAGAAGGGTTTGAGGAGTGGTTTAACTGACAAACCCCTCCCCTTCTACAGCATGATGTTTTTAAATTTTAACTATATTTGAAGAACAATAAATAAAATTCCTAAAAATAGATAAATAGCTTAATGATTTATAAGTTTTGATTGTATAGATACTTTTATTTGGGGTCATAAGTGATATAAATTGAATTACTGACTTTTCATGTACTGCAGGTTTAAATATATATATTTCAAAAGAAAGAATAAATTAAAAGTAGTGCCATCATCTGTTGTAAAATTAAAATTTTAAAAACATAAAAAAATATCAAAAAATCATTCGTGTCACCCAAATTTTTTTTTTCCAATTTAAGAAGCTCTTGATTCTACATCATTGGCTTCCATACACCACATATGTCTGAGATTGGAGCTGTAAATAGTTATAAAAAGATAAAGTTATTTACTTCAAAAAGTAAAGTTTAAAAAAAGATGTTTAACAGGTTTTCCTGCGAAACCATGTCCTTCAGAGGGTTAATAAACACATACTGATAAATATATCTTAATGTTAATAAACATGTGTAGCGTATAAAATGCTTGTTAAATCATTCATCAGATAAAAAGACGATGACTAAGTCATCCGTTATATAGTTTATCCTGTCTATCTGTACCTTTTTAAACTGATTCTTTTATCTGAAGAAGGGAGCGGGACGCAAACATCAGCTCTTCCTTCAACAGCCCTTTGAAGTCTTCTGGATACAGCACATTGTGCTTTTTGTGGTCCTATAAAAGTCGAGAGAGAATTGAAGTATGCCTATAACACTATGGCCCTTACTCTGGGAGTTGCGGTTCGTACCGCAAGTGCGGTTATGGACGTCAAGTTGACGTCAGCTCGAGGAAATTTTGAGAGCAAACGAAATTTTGGTACTCTGTGGGGTACATGAGGAAATTTACATCATCCCTATATGAAATTGAGCTTTGCCCTTTTCTTCTGATTGCTATCTCTTTTCATCTATTAAAAATTAGTGGTTAATCATTTTAATTTTTAATTTCGAGTTTAGCCGAAAGCTAAGTTAGATGCAAAAAAAACAAAATATTTACGAGTTTTGTAAGAGAACAAAATATAATTTTTGCTCCTCAGCTTATAAAATATGTTCTTATGCTGATACTCATATGTATACAACAAACAAAAAAAAATGGTTTCATTCATTAACTTTTTCCTTGAACGTTTCCACAAAATGCAATTTCTCCAAGTTTTAAGTATCGTTGTATATTTGATAAGCAGATTTTGACGTTATTAGTTTGCTTTGAGTTATTCCTGATAAACTTCTAATATTGATTCCACTTTATATTTCAATACATAATTGTGTTCTCTATATACTTCATTGTTTTCTAATAAATTCATTTTGTCTAATGAATAATATGATAATGAATATAAAGAATTTTGAAAACGAAACTTTTTATTAGTTAATTAACTTAAGACTAACTTTATATTAATTTAACTTGTGTCAGCCCCTGAAGACGAGCCGAACGATGGCTGATTGGTTAAAGTGCGGCCTTCGGTACCGAAGTTCGTGGGTGCAAATCCTACTAGAGTATGAAAATTCGTAGCCTTTTGGAGTGAGCCTTAAGCTGCAGGTCCCGGTCTCAATATGTTGCCAAAAAGTAGACAATAGCACTCCAAACTAAACCAATCCCCTGAAAATGTTTGATCCTACCTCTTAATATACTATATAAGTTTCAAACTCTGCAGTACAGTATAAAAATGTTCTAAATTAAACTCTCAATAAATTATATTATTAAATTTTATACATTCCAGATATATAAAAATTACTTTTTATAAAAAAAAATAATTTTCTTATTGAAGAAAATATATCGAATTCGTACAATGCAACAATAATTTAAGAAAATATTTTGCTTAAAAATACCAGACTTCCAGACTAACCCCCTAACGTAAGTAAGAAATAATTTCTACATTATCAATTGCAATTAAATCTTTTCTGTCAGCTTTATTGATGTGCACTCTGGTACAACGAGATAATTCTTCAAATGTGTTTTGGTAGGTTTTTTACATTCTAGAAAATTTTGATTTTGAGCCTTAAGTCTATAAAAAATTTTGTAATTGAACATGATCCTTAATAGAAAACCTATCGGTAAAATTATAACGTTCTGGATGTCGTTTAGATGACTAAATGAAATGTGTTTCTAGAGGTATGATGCATCATTGATTAACGCAGAGTTTGTCTATTCTAAACAATAGTTTTAACCATTACTCATATAGTTTATCCGTAAATAAAATATTAAAATTTTCTTTTAATTAAAGGTTTCTTTGTAGGAGGGATAAAAATTAAAATATTCGTGATATGAAAGATATTTTAATTTTTCATCTTTTATTTAGTTATAAGTTTAACATTTCTATATTTCTGTACAATAAAGTATTAATGCTACGATTTTGAAATTTTATACAAAAATTTATCAAATTTAAAGCATAAAATTATTTTTTTGTCCCACCTAAACTCCCTTCACATATAAAAATTTAAAGGGATATAAGTTTTTCTAGACTATCGTTCTTATATAATAAACCACATCTATATTAAATTGTAGCTTAACAGTGTCTGAAACAAAGAGTTAATGGCGATTAAAATCAAATATAATCTCATTAAAAATTTATCGGGAAACCATTAATCTTATTTCAGAGTTAATTTTTTATTTCCTAAAATGTTATCTCAGAAGTCGTATTCCAAATACAGTTCTATAGGTAATATAATTGGTTATTGAAATATGAATGACACAAAACTAATTAGGAATCATATTTTTATAAATTATAACAAACAAAAGGGATTTACAAACAGAGATTTGTATAAGAATTTTTAAACACTATATCACATTTTTATGTTTGCAATATAATGCAAAATATTCATCTAAAATAGCATGAAATTTGTTTTAATTGTTTTGTAGAAAATTATTAGACTGACGGTATGTAATAAATTCACATACATAATTTTACAAGCAAAATAAATGATATTTTAATTTAACCCCTTAACCAGTTACCTTATAGAATATATTTGAGAAGAAACGTGCCAAATATGGAAAAAAATCTTTATTTTTTTCTTTATTATCATGAAAATGTTAGAAATATATTTTTTTATAATAATAAAACATAATTTTAAACAAAAAAAGTTTCTATTTTTAATATTTTCACATGTATGGGAAATAGTAATGGATTACTGTAGTTTTTACTCAAATTATAGCAAAATAAATGAAAGGACATAATTTTATGGATAAATGTAATAAACTAATGCAAGAATATTATTGTCTATATCAACTGTTATAAATCCCATGTCAATGAAATTCCTTTGAATTTCATAGCAATATATATGTAAGGACATAATTTTCTAGATAAATATAATAAACTAATACAAGAATATTATTGTCTATATCAACTGTTATGAATTCCATGTCCCCCAGATTCATTTCAATTTCACAGCAAAATAAATAGAAAGTACATAATTTTCCGGAAAAATATAATAAACTAATGCAAGAATATTATTGTCCATATCAAGTGTTATGGATCCCATGTCCCTAAGATTAATTTCAATTTCACAGAAAAATAAATAAAGGTACATAATTTTCTGGATAAATATAATAAACTAATACAAGAATATTATTGTTTATGTCAACTGTTATGAATTACATGTCCCTGAGATTCCTTTGAATTTCACAGCAAAATAAATGAAAGGACATAATTTTCTGGAAAATATAATAAATCAATACAAAAATATTATCCCTATCAACTGTTATGAGTTCCATGTCCTTGATATTCCTTTGAATTTCACAGTAAAATAAATGAAATGACATAATTTTCTGGATAAATATAATAAACTAAAACAGGAATATTATTGTCTATATCAACTGTTATGAATTCCATGTTCCTGAGATTCCTTTGAATTTCACAGCAAAATAAATGAAAGGACATAATTTACTGGATAAATATAACAAAGTAATACAGGAATATTATTGTCTATATCAACTGTCATGAATTCCATGTACCTGAGATTTCTTTGAATTTCACTGCGGAAGATTTTGCGGAAAAGTACATCTATGTTCTAATAAAATAGCAATTGAAATATTATCTATTGAGTGGAAATTTTAGGTTATCATGGAATTGAAATACCATTTTCTCTCTTGTCTGAATTCAGGTCAAATATCCCATTATTGTCACATTTTCGTTGCGTGAACTGAGTTATATATTGGTTAATATTGGGTTTATTTATAACTTTTAAATATAGTCCAAAAGTCACTGTTGCAGCAGTATAGATTGCTTAAGGGAACATGTAATTTATTTAATTTTCAAAGTTATACAATTCAAGTTTAAGCAAAGAAAAAATGCTTATATTGCATCCGTTACACATTAATATTTTCATTCAATGTTTATACACATTTTGATAATAGATAAAAATAGTTAAAAAATAGTAAAAAATAGTTAAAAAGTAAATATATCCTGATATCTTCGTAGCATAGCCCAAAAATGTTAAGTAAGATAATTGGATTCAACTTGTATACTTGTTTCTTCCCTGAAAGAATATTTAAATGTCTATGAATTTAAACTTTCTTCACATACTTAACAATGCTTCAAAATTCACAAAATATAAAAATTAAAAATATTTGTAAATTATAATAATTTTTGAACAAATTATTTCACAAAATTCATAAATCAAAATTCTTATTTATTTAATATTTAAAGTCATACAATTCACATTTAAGAAAAGAAAAATTGCTTATATTACATCCATTACACCTTAATGTTTTCATTCAATCTTTATACACAATTTGTCCACGAAAAAAATTAGTTAAAAGATACTTATCTCCTCATATCTTCGTAACGTATTTCAAAATTATTAAATAAGAAATTTTGCTTCAACGTGTATACTTGTTTCTTCCCTGAAAGAATATTTCAGTCTCTATGAAATTAAAATTTCTTCAGAGTCTTAAAAATGCTTCAAAATTCACAAATTATAAAAATTGGAAAAATTCAGAAATTATAATAATTTTTGAACAAATCAGTTTACAAAATTGACAATGCAAAATTCACATTTATTTAATTTTCGAAGTTATACAATTCACGTTTAAGAAAAGAAAAAATGGTTATATTACATCCATTACACCTTAATTTTTTTAATAAATATTTATCAAATTTTGTCCATGAAAAAAATTAGTTAAAATATACATATATTCCTATATCTGCGTAACGTAGTTCAAAATTATTAAATAAGAAATTTTGCTTCAAAATGTATGCTTATTTCTTCCCTGAAAGAATATTTCAGTCTCTATGAAATTAAACTTCCTACACAGACTTAAAAATGCTTCAAAATATTTCCTCTTCTAAACAATAGCAGATCATAAGAGAAATTAATTCATTTTTTATAAGTGAAAAGAGCAACAATTCATTTACTCCCTCTTAGTCAAACATGAACTTAATCTGGCGTTAGAAAGATTCATTTTAACCTCATTTATTTTAGGGCGATAATTTATTTTTGAAATTGAAGATAAATTAATTTGGACAATCTTCCGAACAATTTAAAAGCTTAATGATTCCCACCAAAAAATAACATGTTGTTCATATTTATCAGAAAATTATTATAAGGTTAGATAATAGAATATAATTAATTTATTTTATACTGCAGAAATTACATTTTTAAAAAAGCCAATTAAATTAACTGGAATGTTAAATGGTAATAAATACTAATTAAATGTTAATTACATATAAAGTTTTCTTATAAAATTTGATTTACAATCCGACACAAAGAGATTTTTTAAGTCTAATCTTTACCAAATCCTACCAAACACCACATGTCTTCCATGGACGCCTATCAAACTATCCACATGTGTACTTTGATTGTAATATGAGTCACCATAATTATTATTTGCACATTTACTTAAAAATTCAATGTTATTTTCATTTCTGTAGGTCACGGTGCTTACTGTCAAGAGTTTTCTCAAGCCCTCTAGTGGCGACTGACAGCATTAACACATTGTATGTGGAACACGTGCTAGTACGTTTTTTAACGATTGATACTTGAGCGCGCTTCACGTACTAGTACGGGTTAGTGTAACAACATGGTTTGTGGGCACAAAAATAACTGTACATACAGGAAAACGAAACCGAATCTTCTTGTCTACTACATAGATTCTAAAATAAATAGACAAATAAAAACTGGTTTTTACATCAGTTGATGCGGAACTACAGAACAGGAAGAAATTAAATAGAAATACCATTTCTATTTAATTTACTGTAATATTATAATTTTATACACTAAAATTATATTTTTTGTTTACAAAAATCTATGGTTGTTATTTATATATTTCTTTTTATATATTTGTTAATATATTTCAATATAAAATACGAAAAGTTTGTTCAAAAATTAAATAATTTTCGATCTGTTGAGATTTAACTGAATAACTAAATTTACGCGTTAAACGCCAGCTCCCAATACAATTCCGCTACGAAATATACATGCACACAATGTGATAATATACTTTATTTTAATACATTGTTAATAGAATTTTTTCTGTAAAATTCGAACTTTGTTTTAGAATACTATATTTATTCTTTACTCTTTTTCATATACAATACTACATTTATTATGTACCAAAAAAGTAATAAACAATAAAAATCAAAAATTCACTTTATAAAATAATATATAAATATTTTTTTATTTAGAAATAAATTTAAAATGCATTGATTCAATTATATGTGAACACGTAGATATATTTTTGTTTTATTGCTTTTAGAATTCTTTGTACTGACATCTAGAAGATAATAAAAGCTAGAGCACCCGTTGATATTTTCCTTTACAAATACAGTTGATTAGAAATATACTTCAAGCTGCAAAGCAGAATGTAGAAGGGTCTGAAGTTCATAAGATAGTATTCTTCGGATACAGTTTTCAGTTATATACGGCAGTATTATTATTGTAATATTGAAACATTTATTTATACAGACAAGATATTTTAATCGAAAAAAGAAAATGTAACTGAAAATGTAACCTATTCTATGACTAATCACTTTTGACTTATATGGAATACATACGTGCTTAGAGACATCACGTCAAAACTAATCAAACTTTATTTAATTAAACCCAAAAGAGATAGTTACATAGTTACAGGGGATGAACATGAAAAGTGAAAGCAAATACAAATTAAATTTCATTGTGATATGTCGAAAAAGGATAATTTCGTTATATTTAAGAAAAACCAAAATTTTCATTACTAAAAGATTTTACTAAACCTTTTTATAGCGGAGCATCAATTAAGGGGACATATCACTTTTAAACCTTCAAAAAATCGATTTATTGTTTTTTGCATTTTTACAATGTTTGGAATTTTCTGAATCCTTTAAAACAAACTCCATTGAAATATTCGAATTACAACCTGTAAAACTATAACATAAAAAAGAAACACTGGCAGCATGGCACATTTAAATCATGCTGCTGATGTTTGTGTTTCTTCCTGCCTTTGTGTCATCACTTTTAGAGTTGAAACTGTTTTAAGATTAATATTGTTCAAATAGTGGTAAATGATGCATTTTATGTACTTAATGATGGTCATGTTGTTTGAACCAGTGTTATGCAAGAACTGTCTCAACAGATTGTTAATTATTCAAGAATATTTTCATAAAACAGTGATCAACAGTTGATTCGATCGACTGAAATCGTGACTGAGATGCTTACGTTAGTGGCTTACAAAGCAAGAAAAAGATATAAAATTGCTATAAAATATTAGAATTAGAAGGAACAATGTATACATATAGGCAATTTTAAACCATTTTATCAAATGTTTTAATGGAAATAGGATGAAAATATCTAAAGTTTTAACTTTAAATGCATTTTATTCAAAATGGTATTTTTCAAACTTGCGCGCATTTTAGAATAGAAACTATTGCACGTATGGATCTATAATTTTCAAGGTAAGTACAATATAATACTACAATGAAACTCCACCTACCTTTTTGAAAGTTTTTTATTTTATGGGTTATTTATTGTATTTGAAATTTATTTTTCCTACGGTATTTTAGGTTTTTTGAAAATTTATTCTCCTGGTGTAAAATTTCTGATATCTGTTAAACTTTAAATAGGTTGAGAATAATACCTAATATCTTTTGTTTATTAAAATGCAAAAATTAATAATAAGAAAAAAAAGTTATGGCAAATCGAAAAATAAGAAAAATTCCTCATTTTGAAGTCGTTTAAATTTATGTGTCTCCTTAAGAGCAAACCCTGTTACAGCATTACATATTAGCGATAAAATTTTTCTCTATAGGATTTGCAATTTTAAAAATCCGTTTAAGCATCTATGCAATACGAAACCAACTAATGATTTCTAAGTAGGAACAGTTTGTTTGTCATTTTCTGAGAATGTTTTCTTTTTTTCCCTATTTTCTTTTTCCTCTTAGTATATACAATTTTTCTTTATGCCTTTCAGCATTTGTAAACAACGTTTTATCTTATTTGATATTCCCGATAACAATTGGAACTGAAAAAATAAACGTTTGCAACAAGTTAATTACATTTTATAACTTCCTCTTTCTTATACATTTAGTTATGTTGCCAGTAAAAAGATAAATTGTTTCGTACTGTAAAGAAGATACTCCCATCATTTTCCCATCATTTACTTTATTGTCCATTTTCATTTTTAGAAATGGATATAGAAACATATTTCAAGCTCAAAACAGGATGTACAAAAGTATTAAGATCATAAGATTGTATACTACGGATGAAGACTTTGAGTTTTATTCGGCAAAATTAGTATCGAAATATTGAAATATTTATTTTTACAAACTACAGATTTCAATTTAAAAAGAAAAATTTAACTGGACGTTACAACATTCTACTACTAATCACTCTTGACTTATATGGACTACATAGAGAAATCTGCTTAGAGACATCACGTCTAATCAAAATTCATTTAATTACACTGAAAAGAGATATTTAATTTTACGTAGTTTCAGGAAATGGAAGTGAAAAGTAAAAACAAAAAGAAGTTAAAATTCATTGAGATATGTTGTAAAAAGGCAATTCCATTATAACAAAAAAACAAGAAATTTGCATTACTAAAACACTTTATTAAGCCATTTTCAGCCGCACATCATTTTAAAGCAATCCCTAGTACAGCACTACATATCAGCGATAAAAATTTTCTCTGTAGGATTTACATTTTTAAAAATCCGTTTAAGTATCAATTCAATATAAAACCAACTAATGATTTCTAAATAGGAACAGTTTGTTTGTCATTTTCTGAATGTTTTTCCCCTTAGTATATACAATTTTTCTTTATGCCTTTCAGCATTTGTAAACAACGTTTTATCTTATTTGATATTCCCGATAACAATTGGATCTTAAAAAATAAACTTTTGCAACAAGTTAATTACGTTTTAGAACTTCCCCTTTCTTATACGGTGGTGCAGTTATGCTGCCAGTAAAAAGATAAATTGTTTCGTTCTTTAAAGAAGATACTCCCATCTTTTACTTCATTGTCTATTTTAGTTTTTAAAAATAAATATAGAGGTATATTTGGTAAGACGTTAAACCAGTGGTGAAACTGATATTAATGGTATATTGATCTTTTTTCCTTCATTTCACACAAGCGTGTAAAATCAAATATTTCATTTAAATTGAAATTATGATATAATAAGAATTTTCAATATTTACCATTATGTTCATTTAGAATAATCAATGGGCTACTTAAATTACAATAATTCCTATAAAATGTAACTATTATATATATAAAATTAAAATAACTATGATAATAACATGAAAAATTCTAAATCATGTCTAATACATTTCAGTAGATTTAGTTTGGTGTAAAGAAATGTGGTTTACCTTATAGCAACACAAGGCCTAATAAGAAAGGAACATACTGTTTAAAACTAATTCCGAATGGCGACAAATATCTATGCTATAGTGGTAATCGAACCCAATAACTTTGGTACTGACGATCAGCGCCCTAACAATTTGACCAATACTCATCTGCAGTTTGATATAACAATTGTACAACAATATTATTATAACAACCAAATTATAACTTATTCATTTTGACGATAGTTTGTTACCTCTCTAAACAAGAACATCAAACACCATAAATAGCAAGTAAAAGCGCTTAAATGAATTTTTGGGACCAGAAGAATATGTACAAATTAATGTTTATTTATTACAAATTTTGCACATCAGTATCAAATCTATGAAGTGTTTTAAATCAACATATTAGATTAAGGTAGATACTAAAATCGCATGTAATTAAATATATGCAATAATTATATAGAATTTAGGACTTCAGGTCCCCAAAAGAACTACAAAGTCTGTATGTCCATGTCAATCTCTATCTCTCTCTCTCTCTATATATATATATATATACACACACACACACACACATATATATATATATATAAATATGACAGCCTTTGCAGATATATGATGAGTTAGATATCTAATTAGTTAGCAATAATGTGTTTATTTATGTATATTGCACACTTTAACAGTCAACCATCAAATATGGCTGCGCATGGATAGTGTCTACACTCTAACAAAGGAACCCCTCTCAGACAGAGTTCATGCAGCAACTCTTTCTCAAGAAGCTCTCTCTGAATAATTATGCTTAAATTGCTTTTATAATGAGTTATTAAATACTCATGTTCGTGCATCAAAAGAGTTCTCTGCGCTACTGCTCTCAACACCCAAATTTATTAATTTAAGTTTTCAAACCTGATATATACTATACAGAATAAAATAGCTGACGCTTAAATAGGCATAGGAGTTTTGCTTAGGTAGCAACATCAAAAGAGAGAGTTCTGAACGGTAGCTCGGCCTGATAACATCCTCCACATGTCTTGGTAAAGTATGAGAAAAAGGATATCTAAATGGTATAACTATGGACAGAAGGATTGCAATAAAGAAGTTTTTATATATGAAATGGAATGTGTCTTTCTTGCCTTCGCTTCCATGCCTCGTTCATGTCATATATGCATATGTATATATATATATATATATATATATATATATATATATATATATATATATATATATATATATATATATATATATATATATATATATATATATATATATATATATATATATATATATATATATATATATATGTGTGTGTGTGTGTGTGTGTGTGTATGTGTGTGTGTATGTGTGTATGTGTGTGTGCATATGTGTACATACCCTTCATAATGCAAGGACAAAATATCTAATAACTACTCTTTACTTGAACTGAATTTTGCATATTGAATTTTGTTTGAAAATTAATGTATACAAATTATGAAATATATATTTTTTAAGTCTACGAAGAAAGTATTGAAATGTGGCATTTCATTTATATTAAATAAAGTTAGTTGATTTTAATTTATTTGTTTGGTACCACGGTAGCTAAATTAACACAAAGCATCGATCTTGTGACCGGAGGATTGCAGGGTTTGTATCATAAGCAGGCCAAAGATCCTTAGTCATCATTAATGACAGTACGAGCAAGTAAATTAGGTTTATTTCCTTTCATCGTGCTCCTAGTTACCAAACGTAACCTTGGGAGGTGCCTTTCTAATCTGGGGGCCGAACGATGGCCGATTGGTTAGGGTACTGGTCTCCGGAACCAGAGTTCGTGGGTTCGAATCGCACTATGGCATGGATGTTCGTAGCCGTTCGGAATCAGCTTTAAGCAGTAGGTTCCGGTCTCATTAACCCCCGTGTTGCAAAAAATAGACCGTAGCCCTCCAAACCAAACCAAACCTAATCTGGGGTACTTTTTCTTGGTGCCTGGTATAAATTTCGAGGACTCATACGAGCTAAGGCGTCCTTTGGTTCTACCGGTGCTGAAAGGAGCCTCATTTTTTATCTTTAGTCACTCTTCAGATTTCGTGATATCCCAAATTAAGCTGCATGTTCACTTTGCCACCGACAGCTTGCATACTGTGGCGGTGTTCCCTTCATCGTGCTCCTAGTTACCAAACGTAACCTTGGGAGGTGCGTTTCTAATCTGGGGTACTTTTTTGTGGTGCCTGGTTTAAATTTTGAGGACTCATACGAGCTAAGGCATTCTTTGCTTCTACCGGTGCTGAAAGGAGCACCATTTTTTGAGCTTTAGTCACTCTTCAGATTTCGTGATATCCCAAATGAAGCTGCATGTTCGCTTTGCCACCGACAACTTTCATAGTGTGACAGTATTCCTTTCATCATGCTCCTAGTTACCAAAAGTAACCTTGGGAGGTGACTTTCTAATCTGGGGTACTTTTTCTTGGTGCCTGTTTTAAATTTCGAGGACTCACGAGATAAGGCATTCTTTGCTTCTACCGGTGCTGAAAGGAGCACCATTTTTTGAGCTTTAGTCACTCTTCAGATTTCATGATATCTCAAATTCAGCTGCATGTTCACTTTGCCACAAACAACTTGCACACTGTGGCAGTGTCTAAAAATGCTAACATAGGTTTTTTAAATTAAGGAATAGGAATAAAAAATGATCTGTTTAATGTAATTAAAAGCAGGAAAAAAACACTAATTTTCAATCTCATATAAATTGTTATTAGAAAGGTAATTTTCGAAGAATGCACTTGTTTAGAAAAACATATGCAATGTGAGTGATATTAAAATGTTTATTTTTTTCCAAAGGTACTGAATAACTATATTTTTAATATGCTTCGGATATTGGAGAAAAGTATTTTAGAAATAATTACAGTTTTAGTTTACAGTCTTTTCCGTTTGTAACTAAATTACCATCTTTCCCGACATAAATTAAATTATTTCTTTACTATTCCTGACTATATTTATTTCCAGATATGTCATACTTCCTATTTATTCGTACAGATTTAAATATTATGCCATATGTAGACATATATTAGTATCAAATAGTTTTCCTTAATCCAGAAAAAATGTTTACTATACAAGCCTTCCCTGACATTTACGAAATATGGTTAAATTAATTCACACAAATTTGTATAAGTTTTTGTTTCTTTAAAAACAATCTCAGGACAATTTTCAATCAGTTCTAAAATATCTGAAGCGAGAGATATATTGGATTTCTGTTTATGAAAAATTCCTAATATGTTTATTCAATTAATCTAAAAAACGTTATTTCTTTGTTTTCCTCTTAAACTTAAAACTCATGGATGGGTTAAAGTTATTTTAAGCAAAGATTAATTAAATTTTTGTATTTGCATAAAAGAATTGTCATTTAAACTACGCTCTCAGATGGCGATATTGGGAAACAGCTGGCTTTTTAAAAATCGATTTCATTATTAAACTCTAGGAGTTAAAATATCTGATTTCATTCATTTTCTAATTTTGCTACAATCTCAATTTTTAAGGGCAGCATTGAATACTAAGAAATATGTATAAGTTTATACATGTTATCATTTATTAAATGTGAACTTTTCTATTTGTTTTTGTTTGAAGTCTGTTATATCAAACAAATTGTTTCGAGTGCTTTAAACTTTGTGTTTTTTTATTGATGCTAAAATGAGGTTGTAAAATTGTGTTGCCTTACTAATATTAAACTTTATTTGGAAATTTTCTAAGTCATTTCTTTAATTTAATATTTAAGTAAAATACTTTCTTTTACATAAAAATGAGAGAAGAGCAAAATATTTGTTGAAGCTAAATCTTTCAGGGAAATGAAAAATAAGTTCGATTATAACAACTAAGACTTGATCAATTTATTGATAATTTTTTTATAACAAAGACATATAAAATCATCTATAAAAAGTCTTCTAGTAATCGACATGAAAAGATACCAATACTAGAAGCAATAGTAAAAAAGCAATGACAGTCATTTTGACTGTTTACTCTATTTCAGGTAGGATTCCAAAACAATTATCTACAATAGAAAGTGAGATATTTTTTTAAAGTTTTTCTAAGAACTCTTAGATTGGTACCAATTACGAATAGAATTGGAATAAAATCAATGAAGTTATTTTTAGTTATACCTAAAAAAGCTACGAATGGTAGAATTGACCGCTACTACATTTTTCTCTCAAGGACGCTTGCCAAGCCTCTGAAGCTCGACCATTATAAAAACTTTAAACACAAAATCACTCAATAAAAATAAATTTTCAGTAGGTTTTTTTAAAGGTGTTCTATACCCAAACAGCATACAATTCCGCTATTTATTATGAATATTTTTCTCAGAAATAGATAATTTATATTTATTCGGGCTCCAAAGACCCAGTTCATGAGCATGCACTTTTGCATATTTATTTATTTATTGTTTCTGGTCGGAGGAGAGATGCTGTAAAATATACATCATTGTTTGATTAAAGAATGAAATATAAAGATGTGATTTAAGATTTCAACTTATGTGTGTCACATGTTTTTGGTACTAGGTTTCTTTTGGAGTGCTACGGTCTACATTTTTCAGCACGAGGGCTAATGAGACAGGGACCTACAACTTAAAGCCAATTCAGAACGGCTACGAACATCCATGCCACAGTGGGATTCGAACCCACGGTGACCGGTACCGAACGCCATCACCCTAACCAATCAGCCATCGTTCGGCTTGTTGTCATAGAAGAGATGCTGTAAAATATACATCATTATTTGATTACAATGATGAAATATCAAGAGGTTATTTAAGATTTTAACTTATGTGTGTCTCATGTTTGTGGTAGGTGGGGAGATGCTGCATAATATACATAGGTATTTAATTAAAATGATGAAATATAAAGAAGTGATTTAAGATTTTAACTTATGTGTGTCTCATGTTTGTTGTCGTAAGAGAGATGCTGTAAAATTTACATTGTTATTTGATTAAAATGATGACACATAAAGATGTGATTTAAGATTTTAACATATGTGTGTCTCATGTTTGTGCTTTCGAAATGCTAATAAAAAGATCTACTGTTCAAACTATTTTTAAAAATTAAGATTTAGAATATTCCGAAATACATTTTATGCTTGCAATAAAGTTTATTTGAATATATAAATATCCTTTTTATCACCAAAAGCAATTTTGTCGGTGTTTGTTTACAAATAGTTGCACCGGGCCTCCGAGACCCCACACACGTTCCCGAGTAACTTCAGGAAGCTCGCGTCCTCTCTGGTCAATACAGATTCCAGCGAAAAAATTAGATGTTTTGTTGGAATATTGTCCTCTGAACAAGAAAAACTGCCCACATCCCCCCTCAACAGCTGAAAATTTAGTAATGAGTCTTGTAAGCCTTTATCTATTTAAACAAATAAATGTAACAGTAGATAACTAATTTCCTTAATTGTCATTAGTTAAAAAGCTTGTGGCAACGCTAATATCCCTCCGCTCAACATGTACACGCAGATTTATTCTGCGCATGAGCGAGCTGTACTAGAGGTATGAAAACATTCCAGAGATCAGTTGGGAAAAGAAAATGGCATGCGTTGTGTTAATAAATGTTTGATAAGTTTAAATCTTCTTGCATCCATCACTATTAGAATTATTTTCACATGGAAATTAATGCCTAGCAATCCTCCATCATTTCTAAATCATAATAGCTAATTATTGTACAAAAGGGGGTATTTTACCCCACAAGCTCAAAAATGTATATAAAAATCTTTTTCGGCATTATAAGAAAACACTGAAAATTCTTCATGTAATAAGAAAATTCAAAACCCTGTTATATGAGACTATTTTACTGAAAAAAAAGAAACTTCATTATCAAGCAAAAATAAATGAAAATATGGTTCTACATACTACTTTACACACTACTACTTTACACAAATAAAAAGCTTCCAGGAACAATAGAGTTTTAGTATAAAACTAAATGCAGACATGGGTATTGTTGATTAGATGGCTCGTAAATATTCTCTTCTAGCTGCTTCACACAGATGG
>CM063504.1:79092457-79094957 GCA_032207245.1 Pardosa pseudoannulata
ATATATATATATATATATATATATATATATATATATATATATATATATATATATATATATATATATATATATAATATATATATATATATATATATATATATATATATATATATATATATATATATATATAATATATATATATGTATACATATAATCATACATAAACACTATGCTTAAAGTATTAATTTATTTCTCGTATATAATCTCAGTCTCTAAATTATCATTTGATATTAAACTAAATAAAATGTTTATCTCTTACGTTTACATATAACTACGACCCAAAAAAGATTCACATTTATTTGTTGTTAACGTTATCAAAAACCTCCTAAGCATTACTTTGAAGTGCTAACTCTGAGAACTGAAATGCTGTTGTCTTACTGGAATGGTTCATATGACTATACTGTATTATAAAAAATATCAAAAATATGTAGCATGGAACATTATTATTGAAAAAACTATAAATTCTGAACTTTTTATAGATTTATAAATTCTTTAATCTAAAAAATCTCTAAGGAGCATTTGACAATTACGTTTATGAATATTAAATCATTTTGAGGAATATTTCTTTGAGATACCAGAAAATCGACTATTGAACAGTTGCAAAAATATTTTCACCATAAAGTGCATATGATAAATTCTTTTGTTAATTCCAATTAAATTCAATGAATTCTTTTGAATTGAAATACATTTCAACAAGAATTTTATTCGAAAGCACGGAGAGTAAGATACATGATTAAGATAGTTTGAGCTACATCTTAAATTTTTGATAACACTAAACATTTATTATTAGTATTTCATTTTTAAAATTTTACTCAATGTAATGTTCATTAAATAACAATTACAAGTGATATTTTAGACAATAAAATTGTAAGCAAATATTCTAAAATATATGCACTCTTTCATATAATAAATCCAGATACATTTATCATAATAATGATTTCCGGGTGTGGGGAAGCAACTGCGAAAAAGCAACTCTGATAACCGCTTCACCGTGCTAGGCCTCGCCTGGGGTATAACATTGGGGGGTGGATCTATCACACCCATTGGGAAAAGGGGTTGCTTGTGGAGGTTTTTCCTAAAGAAGAAAGGTGTCTTATTTCAGCTATACACATGGAAAATAAGAAAAGTACATGCTGCTTACTTGATGTGTTCGCTGGAGGACAAAGAGCGTTATCGCTTGCATTGGTCCTTTTTAGCATAGCAATGAAGCTATACGTCGGATCTTGTCCATGTGTGTTATTTTTAAAAATATATGTCAGACATAACACCTAGTAACATATTTACAGTTAAAAACTAAGTATTAAACAGTAAAACAAATTGTCTTTCATGTAATTACTGAAAATATTTCCTGTTAATGTTGATTAATTTGTATAATCCTCCTGATATGTATATTTTCTTGCTAATTCTTGTTAATTCACAGTGTTTGTAATAAGATAATAGTTTAGAAGCTTTAATTATAAGCTTTGTTGGCATAAATTACTATGTTAGAATAGTGTAAATATGCAATTATGCCATGGTACATTTCTTCGCTATTGTTTAATATCCCGAAACCATTATATCTTTCATTTTTTTACACTGTATATTTTTGAGGAATAAATTATTTGTTAAATGGTCTTTTGGGATGCAAAATATTTGGTGAAAATATTATTGAAATTTTTTCCGTTGAATATAGATTAATTCTGTATAATCCTGCTATGTATAATTTCTTGTTAATTTTTTAATTCACAATAAGTGTGTAATAAGATAATAGGTTAGAAGCTTTAATTATTAGCTTTGTTTACATGAATTACTATGTTAGAAAAATTTAATATGCAATTATACCATGACACGTTTCTTCTCTATATTTTTATATCCCGAAACCAATATATCTTTCATTTATTTAACAATGTATAATTTTGAAAAATTAATTTTTTGTTAAATGATCTTTTGGCAAGCAAAATGTTTACTTTCAAATAATAAACAACAGTGTTTATCAATAACTTATTTCTTTTCACGTTGATATAAAAAAGTATTACACTTATTGACAATTGTCATTTGGAAGCAAAAGTTTGTCTTCTTTTCTAATAAAAAACAACGTTTCTCAATAACTTACATACTTTCTGGTTAAATTTTCTGGTTTATACTGTAATAATAATTCTCAATCTTTTCCAACTGAGTGGCAACGAACAATTAGTGTTCAGAAATAATATAAATATATAACTTTCTTTGTATATCTGTATATATAAATGTTCTTTATACATACTGAAATGACTGATCATGCAATTTGTACGATAATTGAAGTTAAAGATTGGAATCTTATAAACAGACTAATTGTTACAAAGTCAAGATCATGAAAATGATATGCTGTTTAAATTATCCACCAGCTTTAGTTCACTTACACTAAAGTGTCATTTAATATGATTTTCATTTTATAATGTGCTAAAATTTTTAAAATGTTTAAGCATCTTAATTCATCCAGTAAAGGTTAAAATGTGTTTAGTATTTGACAAGATGTGTCATT
>CM063504.1:79102457-79107457 GCA_032207245.1 Pardosa pseudoannulata
ATTAGAACTCATGGACTCCGGTCGGTTCGAATTGGTTTTAAGCAGTTTGTTCCGGTCTCATTATTCCTCGTGTAACAAAAGTATACCGTAGTTCTCCAAAGAAAACAAAACAAAATTTGAAACTTGCTTAGCTTCGCAAGTTTGCAGACAATGTGTGAAAAACGAAAGATAAGCGTTGGACTTAAATCTGGCCCTAATTCAGTCTTTATCTCTTGTTATTCCTCGTTATTAGTGAAGTTATATATTACCGTTAGCAATGGACTAGTTTTGAAGGTGTCTATTCTGGTGTAGTCATTACAACACCAGGTGTGTAAGTAACATCAGCAACAACAGCAACAAAACTCAAATCAACTCAAATGTCATTGATGAACTCTAATTTCAAATCACTGCTTGGAATTGCTTCCTTTTCTAAATTCTATAATAATTTAGATGCGAGATATTTGTTAATATATGACCAACATATATACTACAGAACTCGAACGTTTGGGTTGAATGACAATCATCTTATTGTATAGAGAAGGTCCCTTTCATTAAGAATAAAATAACATATATTCTTATTATTTATCTTTTTATTTATCATTAATTTTATCAACGACTGAATTAGTTGATTGAAATCTACTTACATGCTTACAGGTGGATTTGAAAGATATTCTATACATTCCTGTAAATTATGTAAATTAAAAAAAAATATATGAGGCATTAAAATATACGCAAAGAAAATTTAAAATAGAAAAAAAATGTAAAAACTGTATCAATCACTTACATTTATAAAACTGGTCTTATTGCATTTATTAATATCCTTCGCTTTTGCATCATATTTAAATTTTATGGAAAAACGTTGCAGACTATGAACTTTCAGCTAAATATTTTATAATTTGCTTTAAATATATATATTAAAGTCATTCTGTTAACTGTGTTCAGCATTTTGCAGCTCGATAAAACACTGAAAGTCAAAAAAGTTAATGAATTCTTATGGATACAGGTTTAATAAATACTGTTAAGAAATCTGGAAAAATAATTTTAAAAATACTTTATTTGAACACTTTTAATCATCCAGTTTCAAAATAATAAGTACAAAAAAGTGGAGTTCAGGGAAAAATAGTTTACTTGGTTGGAAATACATCATTCTATCTCGAAAGTGAATTTATTTTTAGACTTCTTACGAAAAAGAATAATTCCTTATTTGTGGGCGAAATTTGGTACTTTTAAAAAGAATCTTCTTCCTATAATTTAATTAACGAAAGAATTTTAATTACATTACATTTAAACTACGTTACCACTCTGGAAAATATTTCAATTGTTTTTTAATTTTCACTTGTTTTCTTAATATCGGTTAATTCTCATTTAAAATAATCATGAAAGTATCATAAATCAGTAAACCACGTTTAATTTTCAGACTCTAATTAGTTATGATGAATTTCTAAAGAATTAAATTGTAAACATTTAACTGGAAATTTCCACTTACCTTTGTTTTAGTACCTTTAGTATTATTTTATCTAGTCCAAAATACTTTAGATAAACAAAACTTAGAAAACAACTTTTATATTGGAATTCGCAGAACCAACCCTGTTATCTTATCAGTTGTGATACGTAAAATAATCAAATAACTAATGAATTTTCACAAAAGTCAAAAGCTGTCACCGTAAATATTTAATTACACTTAACTCCGAATAACAATTGAATAGAATTTCTGTTTTAATCATTAATTGTTCATTACCTCATTCCCTAAAATTTAGTCGAACCCATTATATTAAGAAGAATGTATTGTTAAAACGAGATCGCCAAAGCTACAAAAATATTCATTTGTAATTTAGTATTTGACTAAGATTTAAAATTACTTTGATTAAACATGTATTTTCTTTTGAGTAATATGAAAAACTGCAAATATTAAAATAAGTATAAAATTACAATGTAAGCAATTTTCCAATTACGATTCACATTTAATTAGAAAATTAATCACTTCATGTTACTTAAGTACACCATAAAGTTAATCTTTTTAGAGGCTATTCCAACAATAAACATTTAAAATGGCTATTGATGGATTTTTAAACCATTATTTCATTTGAAATGGCAACATATTTAGAATAAAATTATACCGTAATGCTTATTGTTTAGCAGTTATTTATCGGAGTTTAAGATATTCAATTTATTTCTCGATTTCCTGTTGAATTGACTATTTAAAATTTATTGTTATGTTTTGTAACGTATACTTCGATGAATTCTATTTGTAAAACTTCCTATATTTATGAGCATAAGTTTAATATTTTATTTTAAGCATAAAGCTAATATATTGAAAATTATTTCATTTATACTAAATTAAAATTTACATTTCACCTTTATTTGCACCTTTTAAAGTGGTTCATTTAACGGTGCGCTGTTCTAAAACCCTTAAAAATAATCAAAAACTATATAATATTTTATTTTGGTTAACAGTATTACTTCAGAATAAAATAATACTAACATTTGTAAAATAGCATAATTATGGTTAACCTTATGGAATTCTAAATATGCTTCTTCGTATTCTCTACAAAATGCATATTTATATTCTATTGATTAGACTTACATACGGAAAATCTAGAAATGTTTCTTAATCTTTTCAGGTAATTTATGTACTATTTTAGAGATATACTAAACTAAAATTTACATTTCACCTTTATTTTCACCTTCAAAGTGGTTCATTTAATGGTTCATTGTTCTAAAGCCCTTAAAAGTGATTAAAAACTATAGAATGCTTTATTTTGGTTAGTAGTATTATGTCAGAGTAAAATTATACTATTATTTTTAAAATACCATAATTATGGTTAAACTTACGGAATACTAAATAAGCTTCTTCGTGTTCTCTACAAATTTCATATTCATATTCTATTTACATACAGAAATCTAGAAATGTTTTTCAATCGTTTCATTTAATTTGTATACTATTTTAGAGATATACCAAAGTAAAATTTACATTACACCTTTATTTGTAACTTTAAAGTGGTTCATTTAATAATGCACTGTTCTAAAAACCCTAAAAAAGGATTCAAAACTATAGAATTTTTAGTTTGAGGAACAGTATTATATCAGAATAAAATGATACTAACATTTTTAAAATACCATAACTATGGTTAAACTTACAGAATGCTAAATAAGCTTCTTCGTGTTCTCTACAAATTTCATATTCATATTCTATTTATTAGCCTTACATACGGAAATCTAGAAATGTTTTTCAATCGTTTCATTTAATTTGTATACTATTTTAGAGATATACAAAACTAAAATTTACATTTCACATTTATTTTTACCTTTTAAAGTGGTTCATTTAATGGTTCATTGTTCTAAATCCCTTAAAATGATTAAAAACTATAGAATGTTTTTATTTTGGTTAACAGCATTATATCAGAATAAAATAATACTAACATTTTTAAAATATCATAATTAGGTTTAAACTTACGGAATGCTTAATATACTTCTTCGTGTTCTCTACAAATTTCATATTCATATTCTATTTATTAGCCTTACATACGGAAATCTAGAAATGTTTTTCAATCGTTTCATTTAATTTGTATACTATTTTAGAGATATCATAATAAATTTAAAAATATAAGCATATAACTAAAACTGTAAATGTTATGAATTAAACTGCAGCTATATTTTCTTATTCCTACATGATTACTTCTGTCGAACATCAAATTTAATTGAAGTTACAACTAATTATTTAACTAGCCATCTGCCATGATCATATATAATTCAATATTTCATTTCTGGTTTTTCCATATTTTATATTTTGTGAAAGATATCACTCAGAGTGTTAACAACTGAATGTTTAACAACTGAAACAATTTCTAATATATGTTCACATATAGTATGATTTATGTATAAATTTTAATACGCGTGCGCTGTATATCGTGTATAATATAGTTTTGTAAATGATATAAGTGACAGAATATTTACTAAGCAAATACCCTAATTGGCACATTAAACACTTTCTCTTTACATTCTAATACATATTGTAAATAAAAATTACCATAAAAAGAGATCTGGAGATTATTTTTAATATTAAATTATATGTATTAAAATTATATAATGTTATAAAATTTATTTACTGTATTCTATTGATTCATGTTATTTCCATTGAATTATATTATAAAATATAATATATTTTGTAAATAAAATTTCCCATATTAATAAAAGGCAAAATACTAATTGAAAGAAGCCTTAGTAGAACTTTAATAAATTTATTTTCTTGTATCATTCATCGTAATCTCAAAATCCTTCGATTTTAAGATTTCAAGAAAAGTAGATTTTTAGACGATTCTTGAATACATATTTAATAATTTAATTATTACGTCTTGATGTATATAAAAGCAAACTTTATGGCTTCAAATATCCGATCTGATTACCTCTGAATTATTATTTAATAGTTTCGTTGTAACATCTCTATGTTTGAAGGATTCATGTACGTAATTATAAAACTCAAAAACAATTTAGGAATGGAAAGTTTTACTTAGTGATATTGCAATATTTAGTTGTGCATATAACTTGTGAATTGCAATCTGCATGCTGTATAATGAAATATCTCAATATAATAAACAATGAAGAAGTACCAGTTATCGTGAAGTAGCAACTTTTGAAATCTCCTGATTATTGAATTAATTTTACTGCTTGATGTTGAATAAATATTCACTCACTGTTACATAAATATTGTATAACGTTTTGATGATACTAAAAGATAACACTTCTTTAATTCTGTAAAGTTAACTTTATTGAAGAACTGAATCCGACATTGAAATAAAATAATATTAAGCTAAAAGCAGAAAATATTCGCATGATATAATATGCATACAAGAAAGTTGTGAGGTATCCTGATTTGATTTATCTTATGACTTAAGGTGACATTTTTGACTATTTTAGTCATAACTTGAAACCCTTAAAAAATTGAGAAAATCTGGATTCTTAAATAGACAACTTTTAAATGCGTTTTTAACAAAAACGTACATTGTTTCTGTTTCTTAAACAAA
>CM063504.1:79117457-79132457 GCA_032207245.1 Pardosa pseudoannulata
TTTTTATGAGAGACTTATATCTTTTTAAAACACTTCCGAGAAAAAAGAGTTTTCAATTGAAGCGTGGAGTGTGAAATTTATTATTTTAAAGCCGGAATTCTATCAAAGGAATTTTCTCTTTCGAGGAAATGACTTTCTTGTTGAAAGGAGATTGAGTTATATTCAACTATCTCATCGAATTGTAAATAAGCCCATAAAAATATGTTGTATATTAAGCTAAATCAAGACTTGCACTTACATAGATGATTCGGAAACCTCTTCACAATTTATTTAACTGATAATTTAGAAGCTACGAAAAAACCTCCATTTTCTAAGCTTATCATTGTAGCTGTTTTGGCTATATATCTCTTAAAAGTGTTACAATCCCCAGGTTGGTAAAAATGACAGTATGAAATTTCCTTATGAATCAAAATTACTAAAAATATGTAATGAAATTAATATTTCACGAAAACATAAGTTAAATCTTCTATATTTTATACATAACTACCTGTTTATTTAGCAGTAGTAATGATCAGAAAATAATACTAAAAATCAAGCGCTGGATATTTTCCCAAATTAATTACTCTAAGCAAAGTTAGAAAATAATAATAATCCATAGATTGTTATGAATTTTTTAGTATACCTTAAATTTAACATGAGACTCTATGGGTATCTCGACAAATTGGCGAATTAGCGACAGTTTTGGCAACTTATTTTTGTCACCAAGTTCGTCGCCAAATATCGGCAAGTGTAGCTCAAATGTTGCCAAGTGTGGCGAAAAGTGACGACTTCCGGTTCCGGTTTCTGGAATATTCCAGCAGTTTCTTCGGGCTTATGTAAAGCAGACTGATTCCCAAACGGAGACTCGTTAAGTGGATTTCTCGGTTTACTGAGTACGTCCTGTGTGTTGTATTTTCCAACTGATTGCTAATAAATGATTGCTTTAGTGCTGTAGTCTTTAAAGTCCATTCAATCCCCGAACCCAGCTTTGAAGTTCGTAACAATATATTAAATTTAGTTTCTTTTCGTGTTGATGGCATGTTCTTATTATTTGTGTATTTTCTCTTATAATTGCAAAGTTGAATACATATAAAGCATAAGAGATATTTCTATTTTAAAATACGAAATTATCACAGGTTTATTAAAAATTATTATTAAAAACCTATCGCTTAAAATAACATATTTCTATGTTATTTAATATTGCGTGACGTATCGAATTTCTTCTCATTTATAACTCATTTCAAAAAACATTACATTATTAGGAATGTCAACATAGAGAAATGTAGGATTACAGCAAAATGCACAATATATGCCATTTTTCTTCTGACCATTATAAATAATTAAAAATGATTGAAGACGAAGAAAAAACATAGAAACAATGGACCAGAAAATGATGAATGGTCAAAAATCATGAAAATGCCTGTTTAAAGTTAATTTATTAGGAACATCGGATGTTGATATTGCTTCCAAATATCTCTGCCCATCAGCTTTGAATGCTCCCACACAGAAAGGATAGTGAATTAGAGTTTATGTACAGTTTATGTACAGTTTATGTATATATATATATATATATATATATATATATATACACATACATATTTTTGTGTATTATTTTGTATACACCATGTCCATATATTTTTCAATTCATTATTATATTTTTTCGTAATCGTATGTTATGTAATATTACAGAAAGTGTCCTTTCAATGTCACACTTTCTGGGAAAAATCTTAAAAGAACTCAGACTCAATTACTTCTTCTGCTGTAGGTTTGAATCTTATATAATTTATATACTAGCATTGTTTATTTTAAAGTATTTTAGTTTTTTCTTTAAAGTAAACCGAACGAAAACTGGAATTTAAGATAACTTAGACCCTCAGCTGGGAACTATCTTTACCTTTCTTTTGTCCGACTCTATATAGTCAGGA
Organism: Pardosa pseudoannulata; assembly: GCA_032207245.1. NCBI lineage: Eukaryota > Metazoa > Arthropoda > Arachnida > Araneae > Lycosidae > Pardosa > Pardosa pseudoannulata. The sequence goes on from CM063504.1 coordinate 79,119,362, forward strand.
AATTATATCCGCATATATATATATATATATATATATATATATATATATATATATATTCTTATTTTTGTGTATTACTTTCTACACACTATGTCCATATAATTTTGAATTCATTATTATATATTTTTGTAATCGTATGTTATTTAATATTACAGAAAATGTGCTTTCAATGTCATACATTCTGAGAAGAATCTGAATAGAAAAGATTTTGTGCAACGTAATATTTATGCTTTCATATTTAAATAGTGAGGCATTTGCATTCATTCATTATATTTACATGTATATGTAAATTTGTTTACATATAGCGTAAGGAATCAGATTAAGAGAATAAGGCAATACATTTAGGAGAATTTAAAATTATTTATAATCTATTCTTGAATAGCTTCCAACTGTGATACTTGGTTAGTTATATTGTATAACCGTTCAGGCTCGAAAATCTCTTAAATATTTTGTAATACAATAATGTGTCGTATTACAACAATCAAATAAATTTATTTCATTAAACGTTCAAGATAAATTAATATCTATAAAACCTTGTAAAACATGTGAGAATGTGAGATAAATAGACATGTAAGAAACAAACCTGCCAAATCAATGTACTTTGGAAATTTATAAATATTATATTTTAGCAAGCCATTTGTAAATAATTTTAATTATATTTTAAAAGTAATTTGTTTATACTCGTTAAATTTACATCATGAGAACACCGGTAACCGATTGGAAAATCTGCTAAATATACTGTAATAAACAATGTGTTTACTACAGAAACGAAACAATGTCTAATAACAATGAAAGCAATATATATTATTGAGCTATCTAGGAAAACTATCATCTCCGAAACCTTGTATAACATGTAAGAGTCAAGCTATTAAATAAAAGCAATTTATAAAAGTATAATGTTATATTTTGGAGAACTACTTGTTAATAATTTTAATTACATAGTAATTAAAACTTGTTTATACTAGTAAAATTTATCATTTTTATCTTCTAACATCATGAGAACACCGGTAACCTGTCAGATTGGAAAGTTTGTTAAATATACTGTAATAAAATAATGTGTTGTATTACAGAAATGAAACAGTGTATAACAATCAAAGCAATATATATTATTGAGTTATCTAGGTAATCTATCATCTACGAAACATTGTATAACATGTAAGTGTCAAGGTATCAAATAAAAGCAATTTATAAATGTATAAAGTTATCTGTTGGTAAACTACTTGTTAATATTTCTAATTACATAGTAAATAAAACTTGTTTATACTAGTAAAATGTATCATTTGTATCTTCTAATATCATGAGAACACCGGTAACCTGTCAGGTTGGAAAATTTGTTAAATATACTGTAATAAAACAATGTGTTGTATTAAAGAAATGAAGCAATGTATAACTATTAAATCAATCTATTTTATTGAGTTATTCTGGTAAACTATCATCTACAAAACATTGTATAACATGTAAGAATCTAACTATCAAGAAAAAAGCAATTTATTAATGTATAATGTTATCTCTTGTAAAGATCTACTTGTTAGTAAATTTAATTACATAGTAACTAAAATTTGTTTATACTAGTGAAATTTATCACTTTTATCTTCAAACATCATGGAAACACTTGTAACCTATTAGGTTGAAAAATCATTTAACATTCTGTTTTACAACACTTTGTTATACATCAAATCAATCTATTTCTTTGAGAATTCAAGATGAACTAATATATATATATATATATATATATATATATATATATATATATATATATATATATATATATATATATATATATATATATATATATATATATATATATATATATATATATATATATATATATATATATATATATATATAACCCTTTATAAAACATAAGGGGCGAGCTATGAAATAACAGTAAGTTTTAAATTTAAAATGTTATGTTTTAGCAAACTACTTGTCAAAAATTTTATAAGTTAATTGTGACTTAATACCAGTTACATTTATCATTTTATTTCTTCTAACTTAACAAGAACACCTGTAACAAAATTTAGTTCCAAAAATAAAATAATCTGCGTTATTTTATCTGTGACATTTCGAATAGGGATAAACATGAGGAGAAGGCAGATTATCTATTCAGTAACATTGCAACTTCTCATAAAGCGTAACGTCACGTTCAGAACACATAATGAAAATGGTCTTTACCTCATTTGCAGCACATGTTCGGAAGCTCGTCATTCATACACAACAGGGATGGATAAGAAAATTTTATGAATCACTTTCAACTGGAAACGTGGATATGATACATTTCTCGAATATATTGGATGGTGTATATTAATAAGGAAAGCATTAGTGCCAAAGCTTTGGTGTTTCTTTTGTTAAAAGATAAGACTAGTAAAGTGTAAATACATTATATTTAACTAAATACATTACTTCGTTTGGTGTTATATGCTATGTTATTTTACTCTGTATTAAAGTTTTGCAAATAAATTTTGTAATTTTGTAAATTTAGTAAATTAATATTCTTTACTTATAGCCGGTTTTTTCGAGCAATGATGATGCTTCATATTGTATTTAAATTAAAGTTAATTATTTTTATTGTAGTTGAATTGTGTAAAATTTTACTAATGTCTAATAAAATTTGAATTTTTTTACAGTGAAAGAAAACAGTATACTCCTTTTTGTCTGTCTGGAGATTAAATTATTTTTATTATAACAACATGACTATCATAATAGATAATTTACATAACATTGTAAATATAATGAATTAAAAGTTTGGTTGTAAAAGACATGTTTGGAAAATTACAACTGTTTTATAAAGTGATATCAGAAATTTTTAAAGAAAATAGCTGAATTGTCACTCCTATCATGTAGATCTGCTAAAAATATTACAAAAAGACTTAAATTAAGTTTCACTCCTTTCTGGATTTTCTGAGGTGTGTATGTAAAAAACAAAGAAATATTTTTAGATTGAAATATTTTTTCCACAACTTTATCGAAATGTTTAAAAATCCTCACGGTTTTTTCCACTTATATGTGAAAAAAAAATTTTTTGCTTTAATTTTAAAATGTCTTTTATTAACATTTTATATGTTTTATATGTGCATTATATTTTTATATTTTAAACTGTAGAAGCAATAAATAACGTTTTGAATTTTATTGTTTCTCAAAATATAGTACTCGAGCTCAGTCTGATACATTAAACGTTTTACATTAAGTCTGACATTTCAGCAATTTCTGTATACGTATAACTACTATCAGCAATATTTTTGTTCATTTGTCACAGCTCTATTTTAGCTAATATTATGTAAAGTTAAAGCTTAACATACACAATTTGATTTTTTAATACATAAAAATATATAATAGAAGAATTAAAATACAAAAAGGTCAAAAACAGCCAACAACAGTCCAGTTTACAATTGTCAACATACGTAAAACAATATAAGTAAAACTAAGGAAGATAATGAAATAGCGAAAAAGAAACTACTAGACGTTTTTAAACATGACAATATTTTGTAAATTGCTTCACATTTGTTTTAATTATGAAATAATTTTATAAAAAATAATGTTATAAATTATCGTTCTCAATAAATATGTACTACATTAAGTGAAAATATAAATTATTCATACTGACAATTTACAAATATTGCTTACTTCTTAATTTTAGTTGTAGATGTTCCACTATCACATGTTGTACAGTTTTTAAGAATGTTCAAAGTTTTGTTGAATTAACATGCAATTAGATCATGTTCATGATCATGTTCATCATTCACATTTAAGGGATGTATCAATAGAAGCTGATGATTACCATTTTACTCACAGACATAAATATTTATTTGGTCAGAAGATTAAAGTTTAAATTTTGGAAAATTTTGTATAAATATTTATATATCGAAGTTCTTTAATCGTATCCAAAAGACTGCTGATGTTTTATTATCCAGTTGCTTCTTTATAAGTTATCCAAGTGTTTATCACGACCAAATTAAGAATATTATATTTGAACTTGCCAATGACCGAGTACTTAACTAATGGTTTTCTGACCATTTAATCTAAACCATCAAAAATATAATTGTCTAGATGAAAAAAAAAAACATAACTTTGGGTGTTTTAATTATTTTATTTAATATGATTTCCAACGTGGAGCGTAGACTACATAGAATCATATTGCATTTATTATTATAAATTAATAAGGCATAAGTTGTATATTGTCAAGCCTAGTAATCATACCAGAATAAATAACATCTCTAGTATTTATGACAGAATAGGGTATTTCTCTCTTTTAATGAGTTATTGTAGATTTTGATCCTCCTCATTCATTTTTTAATGTCATTCATTTCTTTAATCTAGTAAAGTAATGGAATCACTTGCTGATCATGTTTCTCCAAGTTTTGTTGTAAATTTCCATAAAATGAAGTGCTACATGTTTACCAATCATTAATCCAGCCAGGTCTCGTTTTTATTTGGAAGGAGATATTTAAATAAATATTTAAAATAATAAATATTTATATTTGTCGAAGCTTTAATTTATCCAAATAGATAATATTTGTTTTATTAAAATAGTTCTTCTTTATAAGTTATCCACAACTTTGAAGTATTATTTCTTAATGTCATTTTATTTCTTTAATCTTAGAAATATAATTGCTATGTTTAACTAATTTGGTGTTTTAAATTTTATAAAATGAATGAATTTTCCAAAATGTTGTTTCCTCATAGAAGATATTTATACATATTATTATAAATTAATAAGGCATAAGTTGTATATTGTCAAGCCTAGTAATCATACCAGAATAAATAACATCTCTAGTATTTATGACAGAATAGGGTATTTCTCTCTTTTAATGAGTTATTGTCCCAGGGCACCTTTGACCTGGCCTCCTCATTCATTTCTTTAATCGTCATTCATTTCTTTAATCTTAGTAAAGTAATGGAATCACTTGCTGACTGGTTTCTCCAAGTTTTGTTGTAAATTTCCATAAAATGAAGTGCTACATGTTTACCAATCATTAATCCAGCCAGGTCTCGTTTTCTCTTTACATGGAAGGAGATATTTATAGATTAATTCTTAAACTGCACGTCAATAGCAATAAAAATTATACTTCGAATTTATCGAGCTTTTTATGCATGTATTGCTTCCATCGGTAACGAGTCGATAAATAATTGTTTATCTGCTGTTAAATTTTATGTCGGTTTATAACACATGTATCAATTTACATGAATGTATTCACAATAGCTGAAAGACAAGCAACTCGATTTCTTTGCAGGCTTTGTGATCCAATTGACTGCAAATCTAAGAGCAAATACTTCATATATCAAGAAATTTATCTCAAGCTATGGTATGTGTAAAGACTGTTGAATCCCAAAATTTTGATCATAAACTGAATGTAGAAAGATCTTTTGTAACCAAAAAACCTCAAGCATACAGGAATGAAATGAAAGCTTGTAATTCCTCTTGTGACAATCTCCAGTATAAAACAAGGGATATTTTAGTACATCTTTTTCAGTGTGCTTTTCAATTTAGCAGCGTCTGATTAACAATCATCGTGCATTACATTTGTTGTCATGAATTATTTTCCTCTTTGCATCCAAAGTTGGTCCAGCTGTTTCTTGTAAATGGTGCTGCTGGAGATGACTTCCTATTACACTTGATATCAATATTTTTCTACTTTCTATACTTAATCATCATTTCCTATTTCTTCATCTGTTTAAAATTTCAAACTTTGGATACCTTTTCCAAGTTCTCGAGGTCTTTTTATTTACACGTGATAACTTTCAATACTTTGACTACTGCTGCTGACTCCCTTCTAGAAATTGTATTAGCAGCTGGCACAGAAATGCATCCATGATATGTATATATATATATATATATATATATATATATATATATATATATATATATATATATATATATATATATATATATATATATATATATATATATATAATTTGTTTTACCGTGATTAAATTTCGTGTCAGATGAATCCGATCTACTTCTTGAAGTACTAAGAACTATCTTATCTTCATCGAATAAAAATAGATGTACTGCTTTAAGTTCAATTTTGAAACTGGAATTATAAGCCTAAAGCCTTTCACACACCTTGAGAATCTCGCCATTCCTTAAGTACTTTCAGCTAATGCTTTTGTGTCACGGGATATATAATTCACAAAAATTAGGGCACTGTCATTCTTCTAAACTCAATGAAATTAGCTACATCTCTATTTATTCAAACCAACATTTAGGAAATAAGAAATTGCGTTCAGATACAACCCAAAAATACCAAACAGACGTTTTTCACCCACTCATCTTAGTCTGTCATCGATTCACAATTCTTTACTGCATCTGCGATGTGCAGAAACCCTCTTATGACAGATGCATACGATTTTATATAAGAAAACCTTCAAAATAACATGAAAAATGAAAGTATTTTCATACAGCTAAAAAAAGCGATAGCTGAAATTTAGGTATATATAGTACAAAGGGCAAAAAAAAAATTATTTAAAATAAATAAAATAATTTGAAGTAATAATATTAAGACTTTAAAGGAAAAAGACACAAATTGTAAAATAAAATAAAACTGTATTAAAATAAATTCAATTTCCTTTTAAAATGACCGCTTCCAAAATTTTAACATCAACGAAATTTCAGAAAATGCCATGCATAGATTACTATTTTTTATTGTCCTAAAACATAAACATCGACTATTTTTAAATTTATACAAAAACGTTTAATGTCACCAATTATATTTTGAAAATACATTTAAATATATTACAAAAGTAGTAGTTTTAGCTAAAATATAGATAGAAAGGTAAAAATAAATGTTTAATATCCAAGCGTTGGTGTAATTTTATTTTTAAGTAACGTAATTATATCTGTATAATGAATATATTTTGCTTGACATGAGGATGATATTTTTGTTCATTTATAAATATATTTAAAATTTCCTTAGAATAATAAAGCTGTATGGTGCATAGTATGTTAATAGAAAGAGACGATGAGAGAAAATTACATTATTTTAAGAGAGTAATGAACCTTAAAATTAATTACCACAGCATTGTATTTAATTATTTAATGTAGAGGTATCCTCTAAGGATAGGGATATTGTTTAACCTAATGTTACAATATTCCGTGTTCAATTTTGACAAAATTAGCTTAATGCTTAAGTAACAAGATATATATTTTATTTAAAGTGTTATATACATTTTAACTACAAAATTTGACATATTTAATCTTCGATTACCTGAAAACTTATTCCTTTAGAAAATGAAATTCTTACTAAACGTTTAGTTATTATTTAACCTGAATTATGTGGTCTCGAATATTTATTAAATTTAATAGAAAATTAGTAAGATATAAAATTTTTGTGATTGTATTTTCACAGTCACCTTATTGTGCATAACATCGCAAGTATATCATATAAATCTCACTCACATTTATCTCTAGTGTTCTTCAAATTGATAGTGTAGAATTCAGAATACGCCATTGGTTCATCATAATTAATCTTTTTTTTTCTTTACGTCTGGACAATTGTATATTTTATAGTTTATAATTAACTTTTCTAAGGGGTCATCTCATATCGACCAGATGTCTCCTATAATTTTAAAGAAAGTTTTTTATTATTGCCTTATCGCTTTTAGCAAAAGTCCATTTTTATAACCCAGAAAAAATGCTGGAGTAGGATTTTTTTACATTTTATCAACTGTCGTTCACTAACGAAGACTCTATGTAAGTTTACATAAATCATTTCAAATAAGGTATGTTTTCTACAATACCATTGCTGAACAATAGTCGGATTGTAGGGTACTGGCATTCCGAACCGCAGTTCGTGGGTTGGAATCCCGCTTTTGGAGTGGATGTAAGTAGCCGTTCAGAATCAGTAATACCTCCCATTTACATTTTTCTCCGTGCAGCAAAAATATCCACCGTGCCGATTCAAGCCAAAACAAACTGATAATATCAATGCTATCTGGATCACTAAACATAAATATCAATCTGATATTGGTTAAAATAATTTGAAAATATTTAAAATAAAAATTATTGCTGCATTTTGCGAAGAAATAAGAAAAAAAGCAAATGTTATGTATATATTCTCATTAGACCTATCAATGGTACTTTATAATGGAAGTATTCAATTTCCATGTGATATTATAATCCCATAATATAGCTTCATACTATTTAGTTTGCTTACTGCCTTTACTTTAATATCTTTAGGTAAAAGCTTATTTTGTTCGTTTTTCGTGTTACCATAATATTATGGGAAGAAATCCAGATGTGCTTTTAAAAATCATATTTTCAATGATATATATCTCTATGAGTATGGGTCTATCTCGTGGCCTATAAAATTTGAACAGTTTTAACTTTGAAATTCACCAGATAATGTTTTCCGAATAAGTAGAAAATATCATGCTCTGTTTTCCGAGTGATTTAGTACTATTTAAAGTAAAAGTCTGTATATTATGTTGTAGACTGATACAGAAAAATAAACTTGATTTTATTCTTTTTTTTCGTTGCATTATGGATGAAAAGCATTTAATTCTAAAGGGCTAGTACTTTTTCTTTTACTAGTTTAAATGTTGAATGGTGTTGTGAGTTACAAAACTGAACGTTCCTCCTGAAATAAGAAGGAATTTTTTAGTTTTTAAATGTTAACATCTGATTGAGAGAAATTTCACATCAGAGTGGATCGATAATTACAGATTTCTTTGTAAAGATTATAGTTTCTAATACAAAACAAATAATAACAATAATCTGACGTAGACTCCACATGAAAAATTTTGCACCCTTTTTAAATCATACACATCGGTTTTTTTTTTCTATTGTATTAAGAGTCATCTGAATAACGTTAAAGCGTATTGGTGTTGTCATATATTATATCACTTTAGTATCAAAATAATTCTACATAATTTGCTTATTAGGTGTTTTTCTAAATGCATGTGCATACGTCTAAAACTTTCTGTTCTAATTATTCTAAAGCAATGGTGTTGTTGGTGTTGTTAATTATAGTGAGAATTATTTATTTTATATAAAGGGGATTAAAATTTAAATTGAGGCTCTCATTAATAATATTAACTTATAACATTCCTAATATCAAAATTTCAAAATTCTATAGTTAATCTTTTTTTATGTATATTCTAGTAGCTTTCATACTTGTTAATTGAAAATTTTTTGTCACATAGAATGTAGAATGCAATAAAATGGACAAGTACCCTTCTAAATGTTGTAACAGTTCTAAATGCAAATGTTAAACTTTGAGTTGTGTAAGAAACATACATACAGACATCAAGGAAAAATAGTCATAATGCTCTCAATGGATAATAAAAGGCTTTAACTCTTAAACTTTACATTTCCCTTATAAGTACATAGAGTCTCAATCCTCAAAAATGTGAAATTTGCTTCTCATAAGATAAAAAGGAGAATTTCCATTAAAATCTCGACAATGAATTTTTTTGCCATTATAATACTACTTTACTTCATATAGCGAAGTACAAAAATCTTGTTTTTCATTTGTTTTTCATTTTTAATAAGATAATTGTTATAAAATATTAAAAATTTATTATTAATGAAATAATTAAATACCTATATCAGTCGGAAGTTTGTGTTTGTTTAGAACCAGCTCCCAAAACGCAAGACTTAATATTTTTACTTAGACATATTTTAACTCGAAAATTTTAAACACAATCTTAAATCGAAATCACTTTTGAGGTGGCGCACGACGAGGTAGAGGAAAATGAAGACAACTAAAAATTTTTGAGGACAGATCACAGTCTACTTTAGAAGTATCTGATTGTTCTGTTAGCGGATCTTAATGTTAGGAAATGTATACAACTTACCTTTCTTCCGCTTCTTCTGGGCGTCTGTATCTAAAACAAAACTAGACTTCTAGGATGGATGGAGAGCTCTCTTTCTACAAAACACATTTATTCTATTAACCAACACTCACATGACAAAACATAATTATTTACATGGTTCTACACTAAAATTAGTTCACACTTCGGGTTTCGTAACAGCGATTGCTCGCGACATTCTATAATCAGAGTTCTGTTTACTTTTTGTTCTGTCTCTCTTCACTTCAGTTCGGAGAGAAGCTTGAAAAGCCATGGAGGATGGAGGAAAAGGTTGCTCGACCGCAACACTTATGTTACATGGAAGACAAAATTATTATAGACGATCGCCACTTCGAAAGCCGATTTTCAAAATGAAACCTAATTTTTTACGATCTCATTATTTACAAGAGGTTTCAGTATCTATAGGGAATATTCCGGAAACAAATATCGTCTAAGCACTCAGAAAAGTCCTTGTTCAAAAACTGGTGTTATTGATAGTGAAACCTTTGTATAATCTAAAATCATTTCAATGTTCTTTTTCCATCCAACAAAACTGAAACTGACTGCAACAAAATGCTGCTTCTAAAAAGGTATATTTTATTGAAAGTATATATAACAGATTTTATATAAAGCAAATTGATCTCGTTGTCTTAAAGATGTGTATTATTCCCTTCGATCTTGCGAATAAATCGGTCATGTAAGGAACGCCAATTTTAATTGTAGCAAATTGTCTCACAGAGCTAGATTGGTTGTATCGTGAATCCTAAGCAGATTTGTATTTCAGAATCTCTTTAGTCAAGAACTTTTGGACAGCCACAGAAATATCATGTGTATCAGCTATAGAATTCTTCATGACTTTCCGCTTCCTGAATAATAATTTAGAGCTTTACTGCAAATTTTAGTCATAGACTAAAAAATATATTATAATATTTGAAGAACATGGTCAATATTATAATGCCGATTCAACTGAGAGTGCTCTCAACTACATGATGCCAGTGTTTCATTCAGTGAAAAAGTTAAATTATCTGGTACATTATGTCTCAAAAAGCCAATGAGACCACGGTGTTTATCCTCTATTGAAAGTGTTTCATAAATGGCAACAAAGGTAATGTACGTAAGATGAATATTTTTGTCTTTAAAATAATAATCGGCATATTTCTAAACAGCTTTATATTTAGTACTGTAATTAAGTTTCTTACAAGAAACATCTTTTGAATAAGTAAAACACAAAACTGGAGAGAAAGAAATTCAACACAAAATTTGTGTCAAAGCAATCTTTTATAGTGAAAGTATTTCAGATTACTTTTTGAAATTATTCATGATAAAGAAAATTTTCCAATTGGTAGTAGAATTTAATAATATATTCAGAGGTGAAACCTCTGCCGTTTGATCTTAAACTTTTTCTTCAGCACATACTCTAAAAATAATAATAATTAAGACACATAAATGAATATTTTCTAAACTTGTAATTTCTAATGAAAAAAAAAACAAAATAAAAACAAATAGTTTTGTGATTGCTTTGCAATATTAAATGGACTTCACTAAAGAAAAGATATATAGAAAAAATGCTTGCCTAATGTAATGTCTTTTTCAACTATCCCATATTGAATCCAAATTGTATAAGTTCTTCTTTATAAAGTTAAACTAAGATTAATTACAAATTTTATAGCTCAAATAAATCAATCAAAATATCGTTCAATTCATTTACCATTATAGTAAATTTAGACACAATAATACTGTAATTTCATTTTTATGTAAAACAAGCAAATCCGACTACTGGGAATTAGAATTTAATAACATTAGAAAAGCATTCAAGGAAAGAAAGACACTTTTTTATAAAATGTAACATTTTCATTTTGAGAAAGAATGTTTCTATATGAACGGCCCTACTTTATATATCTCCAAATCTTTAAAAGTATATACTTAATTATTTAGTATGCATAGATACAGCCAAGCAAACTTAAAAATATCTTCAAATTTTTTAGCGTTTTTCTATATGTGAAGAACGTTTTGCAAGTGGAACCAGAATATTGCTACGGAAGAAAAATTATTTAGTTTAAAACGGCATATTTTAATAATGCTTTTCAAGACGTTGTATTTTGATGTATTACTTTCATCTCAAAAATGGTTATTTTTTGTCCTAATCTTTTAAAATTACAGTAAGTTGTTTACTGAAAATAATTTTCATAACTATTTTTAAAAAGAAGTGCATGTAGTTAAAGTATAAGCACGTTTTATTTACAGTATATTTCGGTGTTATGTAGTTTGAAAAAACTAATTAGTGCGTGTCGTTAAAATTAAAAATATGAATGTAATATTTTACTTTAAATTCTTAAGTTTTAGCAAACATTGTTTTCATTTAATTCTCTTATAAGAAATATATTAAAATATACATTAATATATTTAATCTTCTTAATGTGTTATCTCTTAGGGAGAAATATAAAATTTTGCAATAACATTTGGTCTTTTTTGAACAGATTAATTAAGTACAATTCAGCATATACTCTAAAAAGAATAATAATTAAAACACATAAATGAATATTTTCTAAATTTGTAATTTGTAATGAAATAAAAACATAATAAAAACAAATAGTTTTGTGATTGCTTTGCAATATTAAATGGACTTCACTAAAGAAAAGATATATAGAAAAAATGCTTGCCTAATGTAATGTCTTTTTCAACTATCCCATATTGAATCCAAATTGTATAAGTTCTTCTTTATAAAGTTAAACTAAGATTAATTACAAATTTTATAGCTCAAATAAATCAATCAAAATATCGTTCAATTCATTTACCAATTCAGCCACAATAATACTGTAATTTCATTTTTATGTAAAACAAGCAATTCCGACTACTGGGAAGTAGAATTTAATAACATTAGAAAAGCATTCAAGGAAAGAAAGACACTTTTTTATACAATGTAACATTTTCATTTTGAGAAAGAATGTTTCTATATGAACGGCCCTACTTTATATATCTCCAAATCTTTAAAAGTATATACTTAATTATTTAGTATGCATAGATACAGCCAAGCAAACTTAAAAATATCTTCAAATTTTTTAGCGTTTTTCTATATGTGAAGAACGTTTTGCAAGTGGAACCAGAATATTGCTACGGAAGAAAAATTATTTAGTTTAAAACGGCATATTTTAATAATGCTTTTCAAGACGTTGTATTTTGATGTATTACTTTTATCTCAAAAATGGTTATTTTTTGTCCTAATCTTTTAAAATTACAGTAAGTTGTTTACTGAAAATAATTTTCATAACTATTTTTAAAAAGAAGTGCATGTAGTTAAAGTTTAAGCACG
>CM063504.1:79139957-79147457 GCA_032207245.1 Pardosa pseudoannulata
TTACTTTAATAATTATATAAATCCTTTTACTTCTGAAGTAAAAATTGATGTATGCAATACGACCCTAAATACATAAATTTTGCCAGAGTCTGGGTTTTCCTGTAGGGTCCAAGTTGTAGAACTGTTTATCGATATCTTAAAATTCTTCTATACAAACACTTATCCAAGTTCTAATTTTCTGTTGGGAATTTTCTACACAAAAGTTGTATTTTGGACGGTGCTTGTAAAGTACAAATAGAAGAAAATTGTTAAAACCTTTCAGAACCAAGACATTAAAGCACAACTAATCTATTTCTTACCTGCAAATATTTACATTGTTACAGATTTAAGTGTTGATTCTTTTAATCTATGGCACATCGTTAATTCTTAAAAGTGGAGCCTTACCTGAAATTGATATTCGGAATTTGAATGTATAATTTCTCTGTCCAACCCCTTACCCTCAAAGAAACATGCCCTTAAACACACATTTTTTTTTTTTCAAATTGTATCAACGTACCACTGATTCCATTATAACATTCACGTTATTGGTATTGCAGTTGTTAATTGGAGTTTATGATACGGTGCCGATTTTATAATGTTACCATGTAAATAATTTTACATTATTTACAATCTTGTTATAAACCTTAGCATATGAAACTGCATAGCTTACTTTCTCATTACATAGTAGAATTATTGTTATATGTTGACAGGCACAACAGATACATTTCATTAAATAAGTGGATTGATGCTAACTTCGCCACAATTATATGTTCATAAACCAATAATTCACTATAAAAAAATCTGTCTAAAATTCAAATAAAGGCTATTGAAATTTTCTAAATAATGATAAAAGAATATGGGGTTGTTGCTTTGTAGCATTCAGGATATCCAAGACAATGGAGGGGTTAGTTCGTTGGCTGGACTACTATTTTACAACACGAGAGCCAGAGGGAGGAGTCAAGGAGTTGTAGCCCCTCCCCCTCTTTGCTCCGAATTTCTAAATGCAATTGTATTTGCCATTGTACTTATATTTTAACACTGAAATAAAATTGTATTTTCAAATATAATTTCTTTAATTACATACTTAACCAACATTTAACTTTAGATCGATGTTTCGATTTATTTTGGGATAATTATGTATTTACTTTTTAAATTTCAATACTTTTTTCTCAAAATTGTTGTGTTATTTACTGAAATATACTAAATGTTTGAAATTAATTAAGAAGAATAAAAATTAAATGATAGGAAAAGGAAGTTTAATGATAGCAAACCTTTTTTTTTTACTAAGAAAATACAGCACGAGACAGTAAAGATAAAGTGAATGATGAATTAAGATAAAATCAAATTTAATTTAAGTAAGGAAAAAAATAAAAGTGAATACAAATGATAAGTAATTTAAAATTAAAATTTAAGTTCAGCTTAATATTGGTGACTCGAAAAGCTCAGATCAGGTTCTAGGGGCCTAGCACTATTTTTTCACATCATAAAGACCTGTATTTTTATATTTATTGTGTATTAACTTAAAACACTGGACACCTGATTATAAATTCTTTAACTTGCAACAGGGCATAAGGCCTTCGGCCAAGATACCCCAGGAAACTCTTCAACAGAATGTTTGATAATTGACTTTTAAGCATATACTATTATATTTCAATAAATAGTTACATTTAATAATGAAAAATAGCATTAAGTTTTATATAATTGTGTACTATAATTATACAAAACTTAATGTCTTATTCATTATTAAATGTAAATGATTATTATAAATATATATATATATATATATATATATATATATATATATATATATATATATATATATATATATATATATATATATATATATATATATATATATATATATATATATATATATATATATATATATATATATATATATATATATATATATATATTATATATATATATATATAATATATATATATATATATATATATATATATATATATATATATATACATATATATATATACATATATATATATACATATATATATATATATATATACATATATATACATATATATATATATATATATATATATATATATATATATATATATATATATATATATATATATATATATATATATATATATATATATATATATATATATATATATATATATATATATATATATATATATATATATATATATATATATATATATATATATATATATATATATATATATATATATATATATATATATATATATATATATATGTATATATATATGTATATATATATATATATATATATATATATATTATATATATATATATATATATATATATATATATATATATATATATATATATATATATATATATACATACATATATACATATAGATATACATATACACATATATATATATATGTATATATATACATATATATATATATATATACATATATATACATATATACATATATATATATACATACATATACACATATTTATATATACATATACATATATATATATATATATATACATATATATTATTTATATATACATATACATATATATATACATATATATATATATATATATATATATATATATGCACATATGTATATATGTATATATATATATATATATATATATATATATATATATATATATATATATATATATATATATATATATATATATATGTATGTATGTATGTATACCTTTGTCCAGTTCGACTCCCCTGACCCCAAAACGAAACTCTAGCTAAAATCTTCTCATGTTCCGATTTATCCATACTTACCGTCTATTTTGTGATGACAGGGAAAAGTGCTGAAACGACGAACGTGCTGGTCTGTCACTGTCTTTCATAGGCGTAGGTCTGATTCACCATGCTTTCGTTCCAGCTGATTAAACTGTCACCAAACAGTACGCGAAGCAATTTTGAATGGGTTAGTAAAACGAATCCAGCGTGTGAGACCGCGATTTCAGAAAAAGAGAAAGAAAGGGCTTTTGTTCCGTGACTGCACAGGGCTCCAATGTGAAGCGGTTCTCAACAAAACGATAGATCATAGAGATATATCATCCTCCCTGCATTATTGACTTTTGTTTCTTTCCCAAACGAAAGGCCGCCTTGGAAAGAAAGCAATATCAGGAAGTACTTGCCTAATAGGATAAACTTAAATCCAAGCTTAGGCACTTATCTTCACAGGATTATAAAAGCGTCCTCTCGTTTAGAATCTAGTATAACCTACAATAAATTCCCTGTTTGTCACCACTGATTATTTTGAGAATTCATCCAAAGGCTTAAATTCTATTATTCCATTTCCTGCACTATAAATTTCTGAAATTTAATAGAAAAATTATTCTTAAACGTCAAGTGTAAACTTATTTAAATTTGACAAATATGTGAAACTTAAAAGTAAAATGAATATTAAAATTGAAGTGTGTATTGTATATTTTTACCAGTATTTCTATGTGCGGACACTATATTATTTATGTATATATATATATATATATATATATATATATATATATATATATATATATATATATATATATATATATATATATATATATATATATATATATATATATATATATATATATTCTATATTTTCATTTGAAACTGGATTAAAAGTAATAATGCTAAATGAATTGTTTCATGTATAGCAATTCCATTCCAGTTATTGCATGCAACAGAAAAGAAAATGTCTGTAATTAAAGGTATAAAATGTTATAGTATAACACTGAATATGTGTAGAAATATAAATTATGTCTATTATTTTTTCATTCATATAAAATTTAATACAATGTGTTTTTCCATCTTGTTTATTTATGCCCATGTTTTAAGATATCTAGTACGTGTTTCGTAAAAGAAGTGGAATTAAAATAAAAAAAGAAATATATCTGATAATTTTTTTTTGTAAATTATACAAGAAAAAAGACATCTATTAAAATTTTTTAAAGAAATTATTTAAAGATAAACATAAATGCTTTATTGACACACGAATGTGACTTAAAATTAGACATCAACTTCAAACTTTCTATAATTTTTAATACATTTTATGTTAATAGAATGTTTAAAATAGCTGTTTTCTGTCTATCATGATTTTATTGATTACTATCAGTACTTGTATCGTCTGTTAATTTGTAAATTTGAGTTTAAAATTAAGAGAGCTCTTTAACATAAAATAAAACTAATATAAGAAAGTGGACTTTACAAACTATAAAACTTATTGATTAAAAAGGAATAACAAACATAAAGGAACTTAACAAAACTATAAAGTTTATGGATTTAATAAAATTGATGATGCTGGTCAATTACATATACCTTGATATAAATTTTGTAACTGATCTTTAATAAGCATTAATTTATGTTTAAGATGACTTTTTAAGAAGATTATTACGATGAGTTTAACCAAGTAAGATATGCAAACAATTAGAAGCATATTCTAGGAAATAATTTAACAAAAGATAAGTTATTACATTGCATTTAGTTTTTTATTTTCATATTTCTTATTTTGTACCTCTTCATACAATACTTCTTTTAAACGCAATTCGAAAACTGTGTAATGCTGCATAATTTTCACTATTTTAATGGTGTTATTTGAATATTTTCTTAGTAAAACTTTTGACTAAGTAAAAGAAAGGAATTGTCACACTCCAGCAATCAAATTTATTTATTTATTTGCATCAGGCTAGATAAAACAGAAAGGCAATTTTAGAATTTTAGCTTCGCACACCAATGCTGCTTTATTTATAAACCAAAGAAAAGACATCTCCCTGATTGAGAAAAATCCAGAGTAATCTCAATAAATGTGTAACTTTTTCCTTTGTTATCCCACAAAGTATTTTTTTCCTAAAGCCATAGAGACTTCTTCAGTCCCGCTGCATTCAATGCTACGTTGGCTCAGTGATTAATTAAGGCTCTGCAACCTGTTATAGACGATTAATTACGTTAAGACTGCCAATAAGATTAGGAAAGTACTAGAGAATGTTTTTACTTTGTAACGGAATCTTTTATAAGTCAGTTTCTAAACGAGATAATGAGAATACGGTTTCAGTCTTATCGAAGGAAGGAGTAGTGCATATATCTTTAAGCAAGTAATGGAAAAGGAAATTTGAACTGAGGCTAATCTCGTGTTACAAGGTGGGATATTTAATTAATGAAAATGTTTTTCCTATTAACAGACCTAAGCTTGCATTCACATGTAAAATATTTTCAAATACTCATTTTTGTCAAGTATTATGAATTAAGCGTATGTTCATCTTTTATTAACAAAATAAATATATTTGATAGAAAATCTTTTTAATTAATTTTTTATGAAGGAATAATAAAATGCTTATCCAAATGTTAACAAATCTTATATTTTTATCTGAAATTCGGTTATCTTTTATCTGTTTCGACAATATCATGGATAATAACATAAATAAGGTAAAAAAGTGTCACAGATTTGCAAAATCTATGTGATTTATGTATTCTAGTTAGCCAATTTTTCCCAAATGCTTAGCAGAGTTAGAGTTCATGCATAGTTTTAATTTTGAGTTACAATGTGGCAAAGATAAATTAAATAGAGTAGCATTTTTTTAATGCAGAATAAAATATGATTATTCCTCTACTGTACAGACATCAGAATTTATATATTTTATTACTCTAATAATAAAAATCTGTGTTTATATATAAATATATATATATATATATATATATATATATATCATATACATATATATAATATATATACACACACACACACACACACATATATATATATATACACATATATATATATATTATATATATATATATATATATATATATATATATATATATATATATATATTTATATATATATACATTGTCCTAAATGGATAAAGAAATTTTAGAGGAGAATAATTTCTTAAAAATTAAGAAACAATATGTTTGTCCATACAAAAAATTGCAATTTTATTTCCAGAACTAAGTTGTATATTTTCAATAAGATAAATATTTTATTTCATTAAAATTATTTATTACTTACAAATGTATTTTAAATTAAAACAATTGTTTTCCAAGTGTATGTTTTTCATTGTTTTTTGGAATTTTTAATGCATTATTTTATTTTAATGATCATTGGAATTTTTTATGTTTTTGAACTCTTAACTCTTTTGTTTTATTTGTTTGTAGAGTTTAAATATTTTGTTTTATGGTACACAGTAAAACTACAGAAACATTCAAGAATGTTGTACATATTTTAATAATTAACTTATGTAACGTGCATCTCACGTAAGTAAAATTCAACAATCTTACTGGAATCTCTGTAAATGTAAAACGCATATTAGAAAAATTATTGCAAAATGTTTTTGTAAAAATCTTAATTCTCCAAAATTTATTTATTTTATTGCTGATTATAGTGGAATGAATATGAGTGAAAATTTTAGGTCTTTATGAAAAATACACATAATGTTTAATATTTTAAAATTAAAAATTTGATTGAAATATGTACTGTTTTTTAGCCTTAAAAGTTTGCAGCATCTTAAGCATAAGTTTTAGAATTTTGAGAAAACAATCGTGACATTCGCAGTTTCTTCTCTGAATGATTAGAATTTTAAGTTTCGTAATAGAATGATCATGAAAATCTAGATTCTAATCATTATAGGTAAGTCATAAAATATACAATCATCTGCATATTCAATATTTTCATTGGGTATGTATTGGATTACATGAAGTAAAATACAATGTTTAATGTATAACTGAAAACTATTTATTATTAACTTCCACCCTCATAATAGTATTTGTTTATGTATTAATATTTGTTCAAGGATATTAGCAACTATCTAACTTTACCGAAATTACCATTAAATTCCCATCAGAATTTTTAATCTATTATTTTATTTTAATGATCATTGAAATTTTTTATGCTTTCCAACTCTATACTCTTTTTTTTGTACAGTTTAAATATTTTATCATATGACAAACAGTAAAACTAATGGAATGAATATGAGTGAAAATTTTAGGTTGTTATGAAAAATACACATAATGTTTAATATTTTAAAATTAAAAATTTGATTGAAATATGTACTGTATTTTTAGTCTTAAAAGTTTGCAGCATCTTAAGCAGAAGTTTTAGAATTTTGAGAAAACAATCGTGACATTCAAAGTTTCTTTTCTGAATGATTAGAAAATTAGATTTCGTAATAGAATTATCATGAAAATCTAGTTTCTACTCATTATAGGTAAGTCATAAAATATACAATCATCTGCATATTCAATATTTTCATTGGGTATGTATTGGATTACATGAAGTAAATTACAAAGTTTAATGTAAAACTGAAAACTATTTATTAACTTCGATCATCATAATAGTATTTGTTTATGTATTAATATTTGTTCAAGGATATTAGCAACTATCTAACTTTACCGAAATTACCATTAAATTCCCATCAGTGGTAATATATAACAAATAATGATGACAAAAATCGGATTGTATCGATATTTCAATTGCACTGCGTCCAATGAAACGTGCGATATTGATATGAATGTCATCATTAGACTTTCGGATT
>CM063504.1:79152457-79154957 GCA_032207245.1 Pardosa pseudoannulata
TACATATATATATATAAAACTGTCTTATTTACTATATGTTGTTATATGTATAATATATATGTATATATATTATATATATGATATTATGTATATATATATTATATTATATATATATATATAGATATATTATATTTTATATTATATATATATATATTTATATATATATATAATATATATATATATATATATATTTATTATATATATTTTATTATATATATATATATATATATATATATATATATATATATTTATATATATATATATTATATATATATATATATAAATATATATATATATATATATATATATATATATATATATATATATATTATATATTATTTATATATAGATATATATATATATAATTTATATATATATATATATATATATATATATATATATTTTTATATATATATAATATATATATATATATATATATATATATATTTATATATTATATTATATTTATATATATATATATTATATATATTTTATATATATTATATATATATATATATATATATAAATATAAATGTGTGTATATCGCAGCAGGGAATTAGGTCCCCTTCCTCTGGGCCTCCTTTTCTGCTGCGATAGTCTCGGAAAATCACCTTCTAGTTTCCTTCCCCTATTTTTCTTTATTTTTATTACCAGTATCTTTCCATGTCCCAGTGATGAAGAAGCTGGTCAAATTTTATGAATTATTTTAATAATCGAGCGTGGGTTCTAAGTGATTAGCGTCACTTGGGTAGGGGCGTAATAATTAGAAAGCAATTAACTTTTGTTAAGAGTATAACCTGACAGCGGACATATTTTTTAGTCAATTTTCTAAATACATTTCTACAAAGTGAAACTTCTTTTTGTTTTAAAGTTTTTGATTTTGTTAAAAAGAAAGATTAAGTTTGACGTAACGTATATCAGTGGAGTGATGCCATAAACTACCATAACAGTTGATACCAAGATCAATAGTATGTATTGATCGTGTAAGAAAGATAGAAAAGTTCATGCATACACACAAATATATATATTATGTATGTATGTATGTATATGTATATATATATATATTTATATATTATATTTATATATTATATATATACAGAGAGAGAGAGAAAGAGAACAGAGATAGATAGATAGATAGATAAATAGATAGATAAATAGATATGTACGTGTTTGTAGGCATCTATTTGTTTATTAATAAACTTATTTAGAATTTTTTGTGTGTATACTAAACCTCATAAAACGATAATTCATTAAACGATAATGAACGATAGGAAATCGGTTAGCCAAACTCCTCACGGTAATACTTAAATTTAGAATTAGATCTTTATTTTTTATTTTATAAATTTTCTTCTGCATATACCTCTTTTTTATATAAACAATATTTTTTCCGAAATTTCACATGTGGATTATTTAAAAAAATCATCGTACGTAAATAAATGTGTGAATTGTAGTTCAGAAGTTGAATACTACTCAATTAGAACATTAAACCGCATATATCAGTTTGCGATCTGTATACATAATTGTTTGTGCATCTTTAGTACGTAAATAAATGTGAGACTCGTAATTCAGAGCTTGACTACTATACTTTTAGACCAGGGAATTGCATACCTCAGCTTGCTATCCGTATTCGACACAATACATTATTGTTTGTGTATATTTAGTACGTAAATAAATGTGAGACTCGTAATTCACAGGTTGGCTATTACTCTTTTATATCAGGGAACAGCATATCTCAGCTTGCGATCCGTATTCGAAACCTTACATAATTGTTTGTTGATCTTTAGTACATAAATATATGTGAGATTTCGTAATTCAGATGTTGACTACTACTCTTTTAGACCAGGGAACCGCATACCTCAACTTGTGATACGTATTTGACACCTGACATAAGTGTTTGTGGATCTTTAGACTTTTACCTATAAGCATTGCATCAATAGCGTATATACATATAAATGGATTTCTGTTACTTTCATTACATTATTTCAGTGACAATATGGCTCCTTTTTTCTTGAAATTTTTCAGGCTACTTTGCTGTGTTATGGTATATGGATTTCGTAGAAGATTATTGATATACATTTTTTTATCACAAAATATCTTTATAGATACATGCAACATAAAAGTTACTTTCCCTTATGTAATTTGAAACACATTTGAATAAGTAATTCTCAGAGAACAATAAAATACAGGTAGATTGCTTGATATAGAGAGTGTTGTTATACAGAAAGCCAGACCGGATTTGGCAATTTTGCCGTCACGGTCAAATATGCAAAATATCATCCCCTTCTCCCAAAAACAAAATAATTATGGAAATAGTTAAATTGTTGATTAGAACAAAACTATAGACTTGAGTAGCACTTGCGAATAAAAAATGATCCGTCAGCTTTCCATACGCAAATTACTAAGCAACTAAATATGTCTTATAAAAGAAAAAATTTTATATGTTAAAATTCTTATTTGTATTGGTTTGTAATGCACTATAATCAAATAGTGAATTCAGTAA
>CM063504.1:79164957-79179957 GCA_032207245.1 Pardosa pseudoannulata
TATGTATATAAACTACATTTACATATTTAAATAGTTTTGAAATTTCCAGTGACATATATTGACTTACTTTCAGAAGGAAGTGCTATAGTATTACACTTGAAATTCTTTATTGACATTTATTATTTTCTTCTGCTACAAAATGCTTTTATAAAGATTTGAAAAAATAAGCATGTGCGTATATATTGACTTTTTTTTTAAAATTTTTTATTCTTTTATATTAACTCTAGACTCCTTAATATTGATCTAACTCTTGTTTTCTAATTGTAAGGGTCTCAACATCATCGATCGTAAAAGTTAAATTCATGCAATAAAGGTTAAAAGTACGATACATAAATTATAAACAGCTATCATAAATGTAAACATAAAACACTTTTATGGTTATTGCATTCCCGACATCTGTGACAATAGAAATGCTTTAGTCTCAAAATTAGGTACAAGAAAAATATGTAAATATCATGTGTTATTTTCCTTTGTTACTTTTCATAACACAGTCTGGCTTAAGTTTAACTAAATGTATAACAGTTCCGGGCAGAATAAATAAATAAATCTTACAATTAGTATTATAAATAGTTAAATGTATTTACATGGCAGTATTTGTACTAATAATATTTTAATATATTGTCTACATTTTTCTGCAACTGATTATTAAATATTGTATTTAGGACTCTGGTGATTCATACTAACTGCTAACTAAAAGTGTTTTAGCAACCACAAGGAAAACCTACAGCACCATACTTTATTAGATAAAAATAAAACCTACACTAACACAAAAATATACAAATATATCACTAATATCGACTTCAAATATATTAGATATACAAATATATCTGAAATACATACAACCTATATTTATACCTTTTTATATTTTTATAGATGGACATTCAATTACAATATTTAATTAGTTAAAATTATTGTCAAAATTATATGTAAAAATTATTATATATTTAGAACTGTTTTGACGTTTAGTTGTACATATTCCCTTTATTTCTAAGCTTCACTTTATACAACGATAAACTTCAATAAAACAAACAATAACTCTGCTGGACATAAGTGGAAAATGATTTCACCGAAAAAGATGGAATTTTGTATTTAGGTTTTTTGTACTGTCTAGTTATTCACCTACATTTATGATTATAATTCAAACACTATTTAAAGAATGATCTCAATAGAACGAACATTAATGTTATCAGTGTACAACAATACAAAACAATTATGTCAGGGTAGTCACATGCAGTTGAAACAACACTTTTAAAATCATTTTTTATAAAGTTAAAAGTTATATTATTCTCAGAGATTAATTTTTAATTTTTACTGTTTATAATTTTATGGGACGATGTAACTATACTGTAATTACGAAATATTTCTTTATGGAACAAAATATTTATATAACAAAATGTTCTCACAGGAACGTGTGTATGAATGCTCTCATTCTCTACCAGAATGCTGAAATTAAGCTCTAGTCAGACTCAGACCGTTATTTTGAGCGAAGGAATTAACATTGAACCTTTAAAAGCATACGGAAATTTTAATTATGATAACATATTATACAAATTAATAAAATGTTATTAATTTAATAGGAGTACAGGGAAGTCACGTGATGTTAACATCAAGTAATTTTTTATACAGTAAAAATATTTAATATCATTAAAATTTAGAAAAATATATTTATTTCAGATTTTGGGAAATATTTGAATCCGATTTATGGATCATTCTTCTATGAAAATTCCTTTTATTTCATGTTTTTTTTTAAATAGTATATTGCTGGTCTTATGAATCTAAGGGTAAAATGTCCCTTCCAAAGAACAGTTTTTAACTTAAAATTTAATCACAATTGGCCATTTGACAATATGAAAAATAATTTATGTCTATTACTTCTATAGTTCTAATCTGTTTTTCTAACGTAACTGAAAATACAGGCACTATACGTTTTTATGTCAATACAAAGCTGTGTAGCTGTTACCCATTTAGCATCAACCGAGGAACAAGTGTAACGTAAGATATGCTACGAACGCGAGTAACATTGCTCCCGCTGGGATCTAACAATTTTTAAGCAGGGACCAAGCAGAATTACCCCCCCCCCAGGCTTAGCCTGCCACCAAAAAAAGGTATCGTTTAAATACTTGGAGCACATTGTGACCATGATCATAATTTAAGTACCCCTGTCAACTTTAAAGAACACTGCAAACCTTAGGCCGGATCGGACTTCGAATTCTGAACTTTCCATTTAAGACAGCATTGCCTTTGCCGACTGAGGTATTGTGGCTTTAAACTTAGTTTAAATGAATTAAAACAATACAAGATCCATGGCTATTATTAGTCTTATAACTAAAGTAATGGCCTTAACACTACTTAACCAGTTTTAATGTGAATTGTCATTCTCTAACTCTGTTTGTTTGGATCTTGAGCCAGTCTAAGATCCGAACCCGCAAACTTCAGTTATGGGATCGCAATTTGTACCGACTGAGCTACAGAGGCACAGTTCTAAACTTTATATCAAAGACATAGTTATATTTGTGAGAGTGCAGCCATGTTTTACATAGTGTTTTCTAAACTGATTTGTTCGCCACACTCACACATAGTGGGTTGCATGCCCAAGTATTTTTTCTCGACTCCAGGAGGCATGTGGTGTGACAAGTGACTGCACTTATTGTTTATTGTGGGGTTGTGATTGGTCGCCAGAAGGCGATTTCAGACCATGCCTGGAGTCCCGGTCCATCTGGAGAACCGGGAAAGGACGCATTGTGCTTAGGACAATGGAACGATGGAACATCAACATAGGATAATGGAACAACAATGAGTTGAAAGAGATTTTAACGAAACAAGTATAGGGTTAATGGAGCATTTTTAGAAGGAAGGGAAAGAATGCAGAGTACTCATGGACTTTGGCACTTTTTCTATGAAGTGTAGCACGTGGAGTGTTTCTTTTACTTTTCATTTTTATATATTTCTTTTTAGCATTTTTCCTTATCTTTTCTTCTCACTAATATATATGTATTTTATAATAGATCAGTGACATTGTGCTATAAATAATATTAAAGATGATATGAAGCACACTTGGTGTATTATTTTAACGTAAATAGTTGGATTTGAAGTAACAACAGCAGTGTACTACACCACAGCAATATTTATATTTAAAAAAGATACCAAAATGTTGTATAGATGACAAGCAATATGATATATATCATAGGTGCACAATGTATATAAACTTACAAAAAATATACGAATTTTTATCATACACTATATGATTATGGAAGAGTTGAGTACAAGAGAAATAAACGATAGCTAAAGAATAAAAAAAAATATTGGGAAAATGAAAGACAAAACAAAACTACCTTATGTCAATACTTTAGTCACCTATGTCACTGACATAGTTATATTTACATTAAAAAAAGTTAATACGAAAATATTATACATAATATATTTCAAGGGAGCACAATGCGTGTAGATTTATAAACTGAAATGCTTGTTTTAAAAGTTGAGTACAATGAAGATAAAAGATAATTAACAATACATAAATTATTGTTAAAATGAACGATAAATATATGTTAAAAGACGAATACTTTCCTCTATTTAAACGTATTATGATATTGAAGGAAATTATATATATATATATATATATATATATATGTGTGTGTGTGTGTGTGTGTGTATATATATTTACACACACATATATATATATATATATATATATATATATATATATATGTGTGTGTGTGTGTAGGTATATATATTGTAAATTCCGTTTGTCTCTGGCAATTCTTATTCAAAATGTTTCTTTAAAACAAAAAGTAAGTATAATTTATAGTAGTCCGCATCTGATTCAAGTTGAAGTGCAAGTAACTAAATTTTCTGAAGTTCCCTTTTTACTAGGAGCCAAGGGAAAACAAAGTCATTGATATCCGATTCATACTTTATAAAATGGCAGATAACAGTATTAGGTGAATTTTAAAGTATATGTTTTCGGGTAGATAAATGTATAGAAATAAATTCAATACACATAGGAGCTGAAGAACATTCAACGCTACACATATTGATAAATATGTTTAGCAAAAAGCAAACGTCCCAGTTGAATTATAAAAATGACAATAAAATATATTTTCGTAAATAACTTTCAAAATCAATTGCAGTATAAAATAAGAAGCTTTTCACTATTATTTGAACTTATATTTTCATTTGTTAGACAACAAGACTTAAAATCCTAATGTGGTTTACTTTCAGGTAATTATATAACAATACCAAAAAAATAAGTT
Organism: Pardosa pseudoannulata; assembly: GCA_032207245.1. NCBI lineage: Eukaryota > Metazoa > Arthropoda > Arachnida > Araneae > Lycosidae > Pardosa > Pardosa pseudoannulata. Next base: position 79,169,208 of record CM063504.1, read on the forward strand.
GAAAACATGTATTTAAAAACATTGTTCATCACATTCCTATGATATTTAGAATCTCACTAATTTTAGATTCTAAAAGCTAGATTCATCTATTACATAATGAATCCTTAATGTTTTTCTTACCTCTGTACAAACAAAATCTTATGTTCAAAAGTAGAGATAAAAGACGTTCAATTATAAATTTGATCATTAATTGTTTATAAATTGGTGTTTATAAAGGAGATTGAATGCTGGAACACTTTCATGTTTTCCTAAATAACTTTCAAAGTCAGTTGCAGTATAAAATAAAAGGCTTTACACTATTTTTTGCCCTTATATTTTCATTTGTTTGTCAATAGGGCTTTTAAAATTCTAATATTATATACTTTCAGATAATTACAAAACAATACCAAAAAAATAATATAAAAGAATTATTTAAAAACATTGTTTATCACACGCGTCTGTTATTTAGAATCTCAATAATTCTAGATTCCGAAAGCTAGATTCATCTATTACATAATGAATCCTTCATGTTTCTCTTAACTCTGTACAAATAAAATCCTATGTTCAAAAGTAGAAATAAAAGACGTTCAATTATAATTTTTTTTATCATTAATTGTTTATAAAGGAGATTTAATGCTGTAACAGTTTCATATTTTCGTAAATAACTTTCAAAATCAATTGCAGTATAAAATAACAGGGTTTTCACTATTATTTGACCTTATGTTTTCATTTGTTAGACAACAGGACTTCTCAAATCCTAATGTGGTACACTTTCAGGTAATTACATAACAATACCAAAAAAAAAAGCTGAAAGAATGTATTTAAAAACATTGTTTATCACATTCGTATGTTATGTAGAATCTCACTAATTCCAGATTCTGAAAGCTAGATTCATTTATTACATAATGAATCCTTAATGTTTCTCCTAACTCTGTACAAATAAAATCCTATGTTCAAAAGTAGAAATAAAAGACGTTCAATTATAAATGTTTGATCATAAATTGTTTATAAATTGGTGTTTATAAAGGATATTAAATGCTGGAATATTATCATATTTTCGTAAATAACTATCAAAGTCAGTTGCAGTATAAAATAACAGGCTTTACACTATTTTTGGTGTTATATTTTTATTTGTTAGAGAACAGGTATTTAAAATTCTTATGTGGTTTTCAGATAATTACATACCAATACTAAAACAATAATCTAAAAGAATTTATTTAAAAACATTATTTATCTCACTCATATGTTATGTAGAATCTCACTAATTCCAGATTCCGAAAGCTAGATTCATTTATTACATAATGAATCCTTAGTGTTTCTCTTAACTCTGTACAAACAAAATTCCTATGTTCAGATGTAGAAAAAAAGACGTCCAATTATAAATGTTTGATCATTAATTGGTTATAAATTGGTATTTATAAAGGAGATTTAATACTGGAATACTTTCATATTTTCGTAAATAACTTTCAAAATCAATTGCAGTATAAAATAACAGGCTTTACACTATTTTTGCCCTTATATTTTTTCTTGTTTGACAACAGGGCTTTTAAAATTCTAATGTGGTATACTTTCAGATAATCACATAACAATACCAAAAAATTAATATAAAAGAATGTATTTAAAAACATTGTTTATCACATTCGTCTGTTATTAAGAATCTCACTAATTCTAGATTCCAAAAAGCTAGATTGACCTTTACATAATGAATCACTAATTTTTTTCTTAACTTTGTACACACTAATTTCCTATGTTCAGATGTAGAAATAAAAGACGTTCAAATATAAATGCATATCCTTAATTGTTTATAGAATGGTGTTTATAAAGGAGATTTAATGCTGGAATACTTTCATATAATATGATTGGAAATGACTGATAATTCTCCAGCTAAAAAAGTAAAATATTTTTGTTCAGGTTAATAATAAGAGTAAAATTTCTGTTTCAGTTGTAAATATATTTTGTTATTAATTTAAAAATATAAATGTATTACTAGTATTCCTTTCTTGAATACCACAAAAGAATTTCTAGGTGAAAAGATTTCTTTGCAACTTATTTTATATAAAGATACTGCTAATTTAGTTTGTTTATCAGTTTCACATTAAAATTTAGTTCGGTATCATACATTTTTGTCTGATTGTCATAGTGAAATGAAAATTGAGCAAATTTAACAGATTAAAAAGTGAATATTTCCTTGATTTTATTACTATCGGGAATGTACTTTTTTTCTTATATAAGTAATATTTTCTTATATAAGTAAATATAAGTAATTTTCTTATATGCCTCATATAAGTAATTATCTAAGTAATACATAAAATACTCTTCTTAACATTAATATTTTAATGACGAATATGAAAAATAAGATGTGCGTATCCGAGAAATATTGGTTTGAAATTGAATCTGAAGTAAAACATACGGTAGTTAAAATCTATTCTTCAAATTGACGTATATTATACCACCAATAAAACTGGAAGGGACAGTAGTTTATCGTCACTGTTAATCCTAGCAATTTAGATAAAAATATTGAAGGAAAACAAAGATTTACCATATTTACTAAATACTTCCGAGTATGGGAAGTTTTGATTGTAATTAAATTAAATATTAGAAGTCGAAGAACAGGAATGGTGACTAAGACTATAAAGGGAAATTAAAATCTAATTTATTTGCTTACTCTTTGAATTTATGTTGGTTTATTGCAATTTTCCAATAAATCATAAAAATTCACATTAAATTCACATTAAATATGATTTAATTTTACTTATCATCTTCGAAGCTTAAACTGATGTACATTTAGCTTAATATTTTCGGAAAACATGGGGTTCAAAAAAATTAAATGAATGTTAAATATCATTCGAAAGACATTTCTAAACCATACATGAATAGGAATTTTTACGGCTCGTTATGCTAGCAACCGTTTAAATATTTCATTTACTTATTGCAGTTGAGGTCTGGCAGAGACACCATTAATTATAAATTTTCATCGAAAAATGAGCATGATATATGAATCTACAGCACATGACTCTTTCTTTCATGGCTTCGTTAATTTTACAGGTCGCAGAATCCGGGGAAAGACAGCAAAATCCATTTTAGCACTGGCTTTAGACATCCAAAGATTTGTCATTGAACTATTCATCAAATATCCGCAAAGCGAAAAAAATGCTACCGACGTATGTGTCAAACTCTTGTTTTATTTCTCTCGCATAGTGAACGACACATGTTGTCTGAAAGCAGACAAAGCCTGCAACAGAAAGTTTATTTTGAAGAGAATAAGAATGCAGTTTGTTTTCAAAGCATAATTACTGAAGTCGAATTTCGATTATCGTCCTTGTGAAGTGATAGATTACTATCGACTTAAAAAATCAGTTTAAAGACTCATAAAATATTGAAATTGAAAATAATAATATTTAACATCTGAGGAGTACATAAATGTTGTAAAAAAGGATAACAAGAGAGCAGTTTGTTTTCACAGATAAAATATTAAAATTGAAAATAATATTTAAAATCTAAGGAGTACATAAAGGTGGTAAAAAGGGATAACATGAGAGCAGTTTGTTTTCAAATCATAGAAACTTATGTCGAATTTAGATTATCATTCTTTAGTAATGATATATTACTATCCTCTAAAAAAATCAGTTTAAAGATTATAATTTTTCTGACTCATAGATAAAATATTAAAATTGAAAATAATAATAGTTGAAATCTAAGAAGTACATAAAGGGGATAAAAATTGATAACAAGAGAGCAGTTTGTTTTCACAGATAAAATATTAAAATTGAAAATAATAATATTTAAAATCTAAGGAGTACATAAAGGTGGTAAAAAGGGATAGCATGAGAGCAGTTTGTTTTCAAATCATAGAAATTTATGCTGCCGAATTTAGATTATTGAATGAATAGCAGATCATCATTTTTCGGTTCGGTTTTTAGTATTACTTTTTAGTCTTTAATTTTCTAACCCTAATGACAGAAAATATTAATCAGTGGAAGTATCCTGAATACAATAACTTTTAACTGTCAGTGGTAAAACAAAAAAAAATTCTCAATTGGATTTAATAAAATATACGTCTAAAATATGCTATTCACAATAGTATTCTCTATGTGCTTCAGAAGCAAACAGGTAACAAATAAATTGCGCCTTTTGTTTATCACGATTTAAAAAGCAAAAAGAAAATTGAAAAATGGGAAGAAAGATGACTTTTTCAGAGGAAAAATGAGTCGAGAAAAAATGAATCAAATTATTTAAGAATAGAGATGAAATATTATATTTCTTCGAACCTGGAGTTGGATTTTGATATAAAATTACGCTATTTTCTTTCAAATGGAACTGTATTTGTATTTTTTTTGACATTACAACATAGCTATGAATTTTGATAAATATATTTAGAAATGAAAAGAAATGTTGTGTAAAGTAAACACAATTTTAATCATTTAGTTTAAAAACTATTTTGTTATATACTTCTGAAAGGTCCTACAAACTAGGCACATATATTTGTCTCTATGTGATGCATATGTAGAAAAGGTTTAGAAATATAAAGTAGAAGGAAAGCTTCTATCTTAATTAAATTTAGCAATAATCAGGACCCAAATATGCTACTTTTAGGCCTAAGAAAAGTTCAGTATATGCGTAATTTTCCCTAATTTGTATCTATGACCTAATAATATGATCAACTACATACAAAATCCTTAACAATAAATTATGAAATAACTTTTAGTCTTTTTTGTTTTATTTTCATCATTCTTTACAAATTTACAACTGGTGGTTGAATTAGAAATTAAGTAAGCACAAAAACAAATATGAAGTTAAATGCATTTGTTGATTATCTTTTAAATACCGAATATCAATAAATCAGCACTTTTCTTCATAACTTTTTAGTTAAATTTGTTAAAAAAAGAAATAATACAAATACTAACAAAAATATTACGATTGGTAAATGAAATTTAATAAATCGTTTTTATTTAGCCTTTAAAAAAAATAAAATATACCGAATTCAACTATTTTTTTAATCAAACGATTTTGATAGTCATAGTAAGATATCATTAAAAAATCCTACTATATGAATTTATGTGCCCACATTATGTGACCTGTTTGACAACTCCTTAAATAAGGCGAAGCAAGTACAAATGCTAAAGAAAAACTTACAATTGGGAATTCAAATGTTTTATTTCATTTTTACTTAGCCTTTAAAAATAAATAAATTATGCCAGATATCAGTCATTTTTTAAAATCAGATGATTTATGTAGTCACAGTAAGATATAATTAAAAAATATACTGCATGCATTTTATATGCACAGAGAATTTGATCCATTTAACCTCTCGGTAATGAAGGAACTATTAGTAATTAAAATTACAATACCTCATAGTATTTCATTCATAATAATTATTTTTTTTATAAATTTAGAAATGATATATTTATCCTTTTATAACATATAATGCCCTTTGCCTTATATCAATGATTAAATAAATGCATTGAACAATTGTTTTTCTTAAATTACAACTCGTAATAATATTTTATGTTTTCGACTTACTGTGAAGATAAATATATGATAGAATAGTGTAAATCTGAAATTGCTAATAGTGCTGTACATCAGTTTTATGTTGTTTTTCTTATTGTAAAATTAATCAATCTTAAAATAAATCATAATCATAATTTATACACACACACACACACACACATATATATATATATATATATATATATATATATATATATATATATATATATATATATATATATATATATATATATATATATACGTTTTTGAGACAAATTCTTATACTGGGAACGTAGGATGTTCTGGGTTGTGGGAATTTTATTACATGAGAGATGAACTAAGGAAAGAGAATTTTATGTTTTGAAAATGATCCTCATTCAAAGATCCTGTTTAGTTGTTCAGAAACGAGGGAATGCACTTAAGAATATTATGTTTTGGCTTATTTTAAAATGAAGATATATGATTTTATTTTCAAATATAATGGGGAGCCTAAAGCATCTATTTATTTTAGAAATATCATTCAATATTGTAACTAAAAATGAAAATTTATGGTGAATATTAATACTTGCTTTTCCATTCGAACCTTTCAAATATTTTCAATGTGATTTTAAAACGATTTCGAAAGGTATATGGATATAAATAGACAGAGCTAATATTGAGGAAATTTGAAATCTGTCTACAGAAAAAAGTTAAAAAAATTATTTCCTAGGAAATATTCTAAAATTTATAGAATAACAGTGAATTTGTAAATGAAATTTATACACATTAAGAAAAAAATAATACGATGTATGTCAACTAGTAACCACTCTTTAGTCATATAAATTCAATTTTTGAATTTTATAAACCAATTTTAAAAAGAACATAAAGCCCACAATACATAACTTAAAAATTATTTAATATAGAAAATTATTTAATTCTTTACATTTTAGATAATACACACACTCAACCGTATGCATAAATATATATATATATATATATATATATATATATATATATATATATATATATATATATATATATATATAGATATATATATATATATATATATATATATATATATATATATATATATATATATATATATATATATATATATATATATATATACGTACATATATATATACATACATATATATACATATATACATATATATACATATATATATACATATATATATACATATATATTATATACATATATATTATATATATATATATATATATATATATTTATATATATATATATATATATATATATATATATATATATATATATATATATATATATATATATATATATATATATATACATATATATACAAGTTTTGATTGAAAACACTTTTTTGCTTACTACTGTTATAAAAGAAATATTTATATTAATTACATTGATACTGATTATATTAATTACGTTGAATTATATAAATTACATTGAATTCAACTTAATTAAATCTCTAGTATGAAGAACATACGAAAAACTACAATTTACAGATTGTCATATCTTTCAATCGACGACTATGTTCTTAATACAAAAATATAAATTATTATTCATCGCTTATTAACCAAAAACATGGTTTATTTTCTGATGTTACAACTTGATTTGCATCTACTAAATTAACTATTTCTTGTAAAATGTACAATTTTTAGCTCCCTTTTAAAATCAATTTCAACTTATTTAACCTGCTTCAACATATATGTTATTAACAATATATTTATGCACATAAGACTGGCATTTAAAGGTAAAATGTATTAAAGGTTATTCTAAAAGTTTCATTAACTGAAATAAATTTAACTGAAGTAAACATAGAAATCCATTAACACATATTTTACACATATTAGAGATCTTAATTATAAAATGATAACTTTTGCTCCTTATAATTTTTCCTGAATGTGATAATGGATGATAATTATAAATATATGCATTATAATAATAAATATAAATATGATAATAAATGAATTCATTATAGTATAACAGGTGACAAAACACCTCTTTGCATTTTGTGTTTAGTTACATTTTACAATCAGACGAGCTAGAAATATTAATTTTTTTCACAAAGTTGAATATCTACAATGGAGTAATAATCGTGTTAAGAAATTCATACTTTAAAGTACGCAGCCACCATTGAGGAACTGTTATTTAACTATTCAAGTATGTTTTGAAACATTTATAATTCAGAACATAATTAAGTATGAAATACTCATATAAAATAAAATTTTAAAGAAACTTTCAATAAAACCTTGTGTGGAGGATTTTGCATACAAAAAACTGAGAAAATGTACCTTACGGCAAATAACCTATAAAAATTTCTAATAAAATATAATTAAATATAATTTATCATCCCTATAATAGACATATTTTCTGTCTCATGAACTAAGAAGCATACGAAAATAACATTAAACTTTATATTTAACATAAAATTATCAATAGTTATTATAGTAAAATATCTGTTGTAATGTACTTACAACCAGCGTTCGTTTACACGTTAAAATATGATACCTTATATTGAGATTAAGACATTTATTCTGTACACTATTTACAAATTGATATCATTGATTATCATATAACATAACCAGCAATTATTTATGTCTTATATTCATATTTACACCATAATTATTATAATTTTCTTTAGTTATGCGTTACTTCTTAATCACAATATTGAATTACAAACAGAGGCTTAAATGATTGTTATGAATATATTTTACATCCAGTACAGGCACAAGGGAGCAGGCAGGTGCTTTCCTTATACAGAGTGTCGCTCCGGGTGCACAGGACAGGAATGCAGACGAACCGGGCTTGGGTTTTCGATGTCCAGCTCCTCTTGAATCCAGACCTCAACTCCTTTTCTTAACTCTCTTTTGAAACTCCTCACCTTGGTTTTAACGTCCCTGTTTCTTCTTTGCCAATCGTTTGTTTGGTGAAATTTTCCCACACCTGCACCTCATTCAAGAGTGCTGGTGGGCTCATTAAAATAGTCCCTTTTGGGAAAGCTGACATTAATTATAGCCCCTGCCTCCATAGCTCACGGTTATATATCTGTGCGAACTTGACCGTTGTGGTGAAGAGGCCGACATAGCGTCAAGGCTGGCCGTGAGTCTAGTGGTATTTTAAATAAAACTAACTATTTCTGCTGAATTTGTTTATTATAATATTAATAAAGATGTGACTGACATATGCTATGTAACATGGTATTTGGGCTATGATGCAAACAGAACCACACTAGGTTGAAGATCTATCAAAATGGCGTCTTAGGAGAAAATGGTGCTCGAAACTCTTTCTGGAGATCCCAAGCTCCAAGCTTCTTCCTCTGAGCTCTCTCTCCGAAGGGGTCTGCAGATCATCTAAAAAAAAGTTCGTTGGGGAGCGTTGCTGGGCCGAAGCGGGCTACTCCTCGGTTAGCAACCCCTCTTGACCAATAGGGTCGAAGGAGGGTCACTCCGCTTTCAAATCTAGGTTGGTTTCGCTCTGGCTGGTTCAACTGTAACTCTTTGTTACAACCGTTACGCTGCCATTACGTGAACTATATCTTCTCTCCAGGGGTCCCTAAACTCTAAGTCAACAATCGAAGTCCTAAATTCTTGTAGGAAATTTCCCCCACAGCTGTGTATTCACGTGCTGACCCTCATGGGAAAGTACCTCGGTACAATATCGTTTGAATTTTTCTACAAACCCCCCCTTGAAATAAATAAATAATTATTGAGATTTTTATTTTGTATTAATTCTTAAAATAGTTTTAAGATTATAAAACAAATTAATAAATTTCACTTGTATACCTTAAAAACATTCAGCTATTTATATTGTAAATAATGAGAGAAAGTTGCCCAAAAATAAAATTTGACATATTTTGTACAGATACGGCTTAACCGCTTCCCTTACAAATTGTTTTGAAAAAAAAAATTGAAAAAATCATCACATTTTTTAAAATTTTATTATTAAATACAAGGAAATGAAACAAAACAAGATATATAGATTGGTTTGGTTTGGTTTGGTTTGGAGCGCTACGGTCTACATTTTGCAACACGAGGGCTAATATATATAGATTGTAAATTGACTTTTTAATTTTTTACAGGCGTAAAAGTGTTTATTTTTAATATTAGATTACTATCCCGAGTTATGTCGGGCAAATGGAAAACGTTAAATAGTAGTCTTTGAATGATGGTATTTGAAGCAACACAAAGTGATACCTGACAATCTGTACACTGGTATCTAATATCTTTCCTTACCTCTGAAATTTGTTTTACGGGAGCACAAAGTACACTGTCTCGTTGGATTTGATTTTTTTTTCAGTAGCAGGAATAACATCTGGAAAATGCATTGAGGTTAATCTGAGTGGTAAAAGACTAATGCTGGGTCTTCCTGATGTAGCAGAAAACACAACGATTTGCTGAAATTAGTTTTTCCATCGGTGGAAAACACCTCATCAGTCCTTCTAAAAGAACCGCGAAACCAACAAAACTTAACAAACTGCCAATCAAAGTTGAATATTTCCTTTCATTTCCTCCAGGCCGAGTAAAACCGTGATAAAACAAATCGTACTGACAAATTCTGCTTCACCCGAGTTTTCTTGGGATAGTAATTAACTGAAAAATATACGAACCCGACATAACTCGGGATAATCAGGCAAGCGATTAAACAAAAAGACACAAAATATATATCAAAAACGTGGATGTGATAATTAAAAAAAGTTTGTAGAGGATTTGTATGAACACATTTTTTGACAGCATGAATATAGTCATTAGAACAAATTGCTTGCGATTTTAATACTCTTTAAATAACAACTTCTGGTATCAGAATTTGCACATCTTGATTTATATAAATTCTCTCAGTGCTTCTTAAACCGTAGATCTTAAATTAATATTTAAGGCTAGCAAAATTTTAGTTTACATACAGGAGTTTCAAGGAACATGTATATCCATAATATTTTATGTTTCCCTTTGAATTTTTTGGGGTTCAATTATAAAATCAGAATGATATCTAACTTAAGCTGTAAATTATATTAAAAATGGACAAAAATAATTATAATAGCCTTATTATAGAAGTGCTACATTCCAAATTCAACATTAAAATTCATATTAGGACCTCAACCAGAAAATTGGTATAGTGACAATTTTATATACTTACAGTAATATCTAAACAATTTTTTGTAGTTCATTTTTAGTGTATATTAATATGCCTTCTTTTATTCAAACATTACATTATAAAACCCTATATCAACTTATTATTTCTTAAATGTGTTTTGTTTCAAAATTGCTTAAAATACTTTTCATAATTAAATGAAAATTTCCAACG
>CM063504.1:79187457-79204957 GCA_032207245.1 Pardosa pseudoannulata
CATAATTTTTGGTTACTATCTGAAATCGTAAGAAAGCATGTTCTACAGTTGTCCGCAGTATGTCCGGGGAAATGTTTACAAAAAGTCTGGAAACGTCTCTTAGATCAAATGTAGTTCATAAATGTCTAGAAGTGTGAAATGTTCCAAAAGCCAAATATCGCATGTGTAAAGGGCTAAGGATCGGTGTGGCCATATATTAGGAAAGTGGTTGCTGATGAAACTTTCTTCTATAATGAAATTTTTTAGAACTTTCTTAATATTAAAACTTTTGAATTATTCACTAAACTGTTATTTATAACTCAAAAAACCTCTAAAAAGTTTACGTTGCTCCATGCATTTTAGAATAGACATACATCGTAGACATAGATTGCTGCAAGTGTTTTAAAGTATGTCTTTAAAACTAAATTTAGATAAAAATTGTATCAAGATAGACTACTTCAAGTGGTCTATGCAAGAAAATGCGGCACTAAGAAGAACTACGTTTTATGTACCGATCGAAAGATGAAGAAACTATCTACAAAAAATAATAAAACGCATATCGTTCGTTTACGATACTGTACGACGAGAGAATTATACTTTTCCGAAGGGCAGCAATACGTGGTTGATTAAGAACAAGCTAATCGGTCTACAGAGTATTAAAATCCACGCTTCACCGTGAGTGAAAATAAAGGTCAAATACAAGAATCTTAGAATAAAACGTACTAAGATCATTACAAACTGGCGTAAATTTTTCAAAGTAGTGGATTTCGGAATTAAAAATATTTATATCAATGCAAAATTATGCGGTATGAGTCCATAACCAAACAATATTTCACATTTGGTTCATTCATTCAGTGATTGTTTATGATGCATTTTTCTCAAAAATGTATTGAAAAAAGCACTTAAACACTCTGTAAATGTAATAATGTGGATGATATGGTCTGTATTTTTTTTTAAATTCATGCGGCTCATATACACCGTGAAAGGCGTGACGAGGGCAGATCAGTACAAAGAAATACTTTATACTTTAATTTCTGCTATAAATTATAGAATGTATCCATGTTGATGTATTACATCATCTGAAGAATGCTGCACCTAGCCACTAAGTCAAGTGAGGAATATTGCTATATTTCTGTTTGTTACATTGTGCATACATTTTGCATTGGTCTCGAAAGACTAATTTTAGCAAAGATTTACTTGTTTGCACATAGGGTACTAATGAATTTGAACAAAGCATTTATTAAGGATTGATAGAATTTTGCAATTAACAAGAGCAATTATCATAGAATATGGGATCCTGAACCATGTTTGGCCAAACGATGGTCGCTGATGTTCTGCTGATGTTTTTAACCGAAGTTTGTTGGTTTCCATCCTACTAGAGCATATATATCTGTAGTTGTTCATAATCAAATTTAAGCAGTAGATCCCGGTCTCATTAGCCTTCGTGTTACAGAGAGGTAGACCATAGAGCTCGAAACCAAATCAAATGAAACACGAGCAGCGTTTATTCGGAGATATCCACAAAATGGCTTGATACCAAGTGGAATGAATAGAGCCAATAAGAATTACAGAAAAAATTACAAGACATTAAGCAGGATTAGAATTCAGACAGTAAGTTATAATTCATTGTAATAAATAATATTCAGGTTTCAAATGAATTGTGTCACGATGGAATGCTGTGTGTGATGGACTGTGGTACCTCTTGATTAAAATGGACCGAGGTGTAATATTTTCCGGTCTATTCATTGTGATGCATTATCTGTATTGTAAACCTCCTTTAAGGGGAATAATGAATTTATACTTCTTAGTAGCCTCTTTAGTTCCATTTAACATATTGGACTTCATAAATATTTTTTGTGAATGTGGCTATCTACTCAATACTCAATATTTTATGTTCTATGAATAAGTTTATCTCAATTTTCTGTGAATAGCTTTTAACTAACTTGTTACTTGCTATCACGCCACTATTATATGAATTCCACTAAAATTAAGCTATATGTGTATAATTTTAACATTTTAAAACTATTTTGTATACAATAAATTGTTTGTATAAAAATGCATAAATTTTTAATTCAAGTTTTTACTTGCTTAACTGATTTTTAACTGATACATTAATATAGAATTTGGTATCCCACTACATTCTATTACTTATTAAAAACACTTTTGAAATTGGAACTTTTGATTTGGAACTTTTGACACTTTTGACTGAACACTTTTGATTTGGAAATAATAATAAAGTATAAGAAATTACTGATTGAAGAAATATTGAAATATAAAAAATCAGTTCATCTATACATCCCTAAATTTATATATTTACATTTATTCCTAAAATAAAACGGTATTCATTTTAAAAAGGGATATCATATAAAATGATACCATTCACTAACGCCAATCGATTTAGCAAAATCCTCAAACGCATTTACTTAAGTATGTGATTGTTGCTAAATCTAAAACGTTGGCAAATGGATATCGAAAATTTGGCAAACAAAACAATCAGAGAAAGTGTAGGTAAAAACACAAAGAATAAAATGAGATTTTGGAATGTTCCAAAACGCATCTCAAAGATTTCTTTTAAGAAGCTTAAAATTTAAGTACTAAGAAATTTTATTAGTTCTTATATACTCTTAGACAAAAAGAAAAAAGACACACCGAGAATTTTTAACTTTATCGAGCACGGAAAAATTTTAAATTTTGTCGGCCTATGAATGGATGTGTGCCACTGCAGCTCAACTTGTTTCACAACTGACAAGATATTTAAGAGGAGAAATTTTGATTCCAGGTCATAATAGTTTGGCGAATTCCAATTCATGTACTCAGTAACTGTGCCTCGCATACTGGTGTGTGAACATTATGAGCAGATATCAGCATTTCAGAGAGAACATACAGTCGGGCTCAAAGAAGCCGGTTAGCCTAATCAACGATCGCTCAACATTGGGGCATGATTGATGTTACTATTAGTCAATTTTGGTATGCGTGGGATAACCATGGTCGAACGCATCGTCAAGAAGGAATCAGTTGGTCTACAAAACGTAATACAAAACGTAAGGACCAAGAAATCTTCAGAGCGGCATTCATAGACCCACATGCATCATTATCATTGATTGTAGGTGCAACTAGTGCTTCAGTGGCAGCAAGGACTATTCATAGGAGGCTAACAGAAAGAGGGCTGAGGTCACGGCACCCTTTCCGCCGGCTACTATTGACTGCTGTATAATACCACAAAAATGACAAGCCAGTTTGTTGTTGTGCCGGGCTCATTAATTGTTTTCCGATAACCATCGAAGATGTGTCTGAAGGCGTATCGGACTGTTGTGCATACCGACTTGAGTATCTTCTGGCATGCAGCGTGACAACTAGAAGTGATGATCTAGGGTGTCATTCCATTTCACAGTAAGACCCCTTTGGTTGTCATCCGTGTCATCCTTACAGAGCAGCGGTAAGTCGACTCCCCCTTGTATTCCCGTTTGTGTCATGCCATAATGGGTTTACATTTCCTCTAGATAATGCCTGGCTACAAACTGAACGTGTTTCTACTGCTTGTATTCGTGCTTGCCGAACGCTATCTTGGCCAGCAAGGCCGCCGGATCTCTCTCCTATTCAGAATATTTGGTACCTTATGGGTAAAGCCCTCCAACCAATTAGGTATTTTGCTGATTTAACGGCCCATTTCGGCAGAATTCTGAAGTTATCCTTTAGAAAGACATCCGCCAACTCTATCAACCAATGCCAAGCCGAATAACTGTTTACATAAAGGCCAGAGGGGGACAAACACGTTAGTGAGCTTTTCAACTTGTAAAGCTTGATCACTTGAATAAATCATCAAATTTTTTCTCAAAATGTAATATTTGTTTTTCTGTACATGTACAGGGTATCTACCAATTTTCGTCCAATTCAGATAAATCCTTCGTGCACTTTTTAAAAACTTTTTTCCACTTTCACTTATTTCTCTTTGCGACAATTAATTCTCTTGAATAGACAATGTACAATAATGCACAATATTTCAATTGGCTTATTCCAATTTTATTCATTCATAATAGATTTCATAAAAAAATTATATAATTTAAAACCCATATATAACTTTAACAAAATAATACTTCATTGTTTGTAAACTTAATGTAAATAAGTTGATATGAAACAAGTACTTTTTTTATTTCAGTCCATTATTACTATAAACAGCGTTAAATATTATAAATGTAATCATTACTACTTTAAAACGTTGGCGTTAAACATAAATATTTTAACTGTAATAATGATTGAAAATGTTACAGTTAAAAATCCAAATGTCCTTTTATTATTACAGTTATTTATTGGATATCTATACAATCATTATGTTAGTAATACTTCCGCTTGCAAGAATTTTTTCAGATTCTTTCCCCAAATATGAGTTGTCTAGCTACAAATGTTTTACCTTAATCCCCACTGTATTAAGAGTTACACATGAAAAATCTACGTTTAATAATTATCACCATGTATATTATACTTTCAAACAGGTAAGAAATCCAAAAATATATACTATTTTAAGTCAGAAATTATGGATTTTGTTTTATTTTATGATTTTGCATAATTAATGTAAATTAATTTTATTTCAGTAACAAACATTTTAAAGCCTTTTGTTTTAAACTCAATAATTTTGGGATAGAATAAAGAGTTTAATACATAATATGTATCTTGCACGGAAGGATGAATTTATGAATGTTATAAAATTACCGCAAACCAGATTAGACATTTTAGCATCTAGATTGCATCAAGTAACCTTACATAAAATTTGAGGTACTAACGTTACTTAAATTAATATTTAATGACCTGCATATTCGATCAATGCCTAATTTGTTCTTTCCTTTGCATATTCATTGAAGGGTATTAAAAACACCTGCTGTTCAAACGTTAATTTTTATTCGAATGAGAAACAGAAAAAAAGTGTGAGGAATAAATTTAGGTAAAAAACTCCAGAATGCATGCAAATTAGGTTTGCATTATCATCTATTAACGACCACAGAGTAATTAATTCTCCTATGCTAGAAGTAACTTCAAGCAATATAATTTAATATTGTATTTTAATTTCAGCTTAGTATTTAAATTATTCTTGCTGTTTGAAAAGAAAATTAATTGTTTAAAAGATAATTAGGTTTTGCTTAGCATATTTTAATAGATAAATAACGGTAATTGTGAAACATGAATTGATAATGTACTAATGAGATAAATTGAGTACGATTAAAAACTGCAATAATTATTATAATGTATTTATCTTATCAAAAGAATGAGATAATTTTTATTGAGCACATTGAAATAAATTATTATTTAATTTTCAGTACTCAAAAATACTTATTTCAGGGACTCTAAAAATTACATATTTATTATTCAAGAGATTAGGATAATTTTAAACTAAGTAATTTGTATTAATTACAAACTTTCCTATCGATCGTATGCTGCACGTATTCTTATATGTATAAGTCTTTTAATGCAAAAGAAACTATTTGAAAAACTCTATAAAGGGAAACGTTCTAACTATAGAATAAATATTCATATCTTAGTTTATTGTATTTATAATATTTTTCAAGATACAAACTTATTAGTAACACTTTGATGTTAATTTTAAGGAATATCTTTACTATTCTTAAACTATTCTAACTAATTTAGAAAGTTTCTAACTAGTTTAGAAAAACTAATTTATGATGGAAATATTTACTCGAATTTCTTATCTAGGCTATATAATTATAAAAAAAATTAGGTTATTTTAAGAATCCTTTATTTTTATAAATTAAAATGTATAAGTATTTTAATGCATTAGAAACTATTTAAAAAACACTATAAAGGAAACGGTCTAAATATAGAATAAATATTCATGTCTTAGTTTATTGCATTTATATTTTTCCGGATACAAACTTATTAGTAATACCTTAATGTTAATTCTAATTAATATCTTTACTATTCTTAATCTATTCTAATTTAGAAGTTTTCTAACTAGTTTAGAAAAACTAATTCATGTTGGAAATATTTACTCGAATTTCTTATCTAGGCTATATAATTATAAAAAGTGAGGTATTTATAAGATTCCTTTATTTTTATAAATTGAAATAATATCAAAAAACACAATTCTCTGAAATTTTCGTTGTTTAATACAACTATTATATAAGTTAAATTATTTTATATTCTTAGAATTCAGTTTTTCCTTACTAGTTTAAATATAATATTTTGTTAAAATATTATTTTATATAACATTTGAAACATATATATAATTATTTCAGAAAAGTTAAAAATTTTGTAGTTTCAATTAACTGCCGAATAGAACGTTATTGTCTTTCAGCATTGATCTCGTATTTCGTATTTCTCTGCACTACTTCCTTTCAGTTGAAAGCAATAATTATCTTTATAAGTTAAGAAATTATTATTTATATGTTTGCCGAGAATGCAATATATATAATAATTAAATGAGTAAGTTCTAAATGAGTGAAAACTAAATAAACTCTTAAAATATTCATGATATCCTTAATATATACATTATTTTAATTTTAAATGCAGATCATAGAACTGTTATTTTAAAGTTTGTATTTCTTTACTTATTTTTCAACGCAATGGAATAAATATTGTTTCTTTAAAAATCATTCTAAAAATATATTTAATAGCATAAAATGCCATTTTAAAACTTAATTTTTTAAGCTAGATATCTATAAACACTGCAGTATCTGTAAAATTGTGAAAATAAAAACAAATTATGTAAAACAAATAATCATAACTTACTCAATAGATTTATTTCTAATCACTGATGTTACATTTTTTCAACTTACAAATAGTAAACACAAGTTGAAATTGAAGACTAAGTAAACTTTTAAAAATATTCATGATATCACTAATATATGGCTGTTTTTAATTTTAAAAAGAGATCATAGAAATGATATTATAAGGCTTCTATTTTTTTCCAATTTTTCAACTTAGTAAAATACTTACTGTTTCATTAAATAACATTCGGACCATGCATTTAGTAGCATAAAGTATTATTTTAAAATTTAAGCTACATATCTATAAACACTGCAGTATCTGTAAAATCACGAAAAAAAATTAAGTAAAACAAGCAATCATAACTTATTTAAATCAAAAGATTAATTTGTAATCACTGATGTTACATTGTTTCAACCTACACACAGTTAACACACTATGAGTCTGAAAACTAAGTAAACTCTTAAGAATATTCATGATATCACTAATATATAGTTTTTTTTATTTTAAAAGCAGATCATAGAAATGTTATTTTAATTCTTCTATTTCTTTACTTATTTTTCAGCGCAATGGAATAAATTTTGTTTCATTAAATAACATTCTAAAAATGCATTTAATAGCATAAAATATCATTTGAAGCTTTTAGTTCTTTAAGTTAGATATCTATATGTACTGCAGTATCTGTAAAACCGCGAAAACAAAATATGTAAAACAAGCAATCACAAATTACTCAATAGTTTTATTTGTAATCATTCACTATACAATATTTCAACCTATAAATAGTAAACACACGAATAAATTTGAAAAGTGTGAATAAAGTTAATTTTTGTAAAAAAGGTGCAAGTGTCTAACTAAACATTGTCTAGTTCATATGAAAATCCTTCAATATTTATGTTATTCATCATACCCAAAAGAAATTTTTGTTCATAACACCAGGTGTCTTAAATGTTCGAAATTGAATATTTTAAATCTGTCAGCAGCAGGTGGTAGAATGATTTCTCATAGAAGCTCATTACAAGGAAAATCTTTTTACAGAACTTGTCATTACTCTAACTTTTTGCTTGGAGAAAAGCCTTCTTGGATTTTCATTATCTACTAAAATTTTAATTTCCGATCACATTTACTTGAAATTCATTATGCATTATCGAAAGTTTATTGGTAGGAAGTCATGCATTTAGCGTTGTTTTGTTATATGCTCTTTTACATTAAACTATTATGTAAATTGTATTAATTATGTAAGTAATATAATTTACATAATAGTCTACCTTCAACAATTTTTTCATTGAAATTTGACACATACTAGGTAGATTTCTTCTCACAGATAAAACACACTGTCAAATAGTTTCAGGTATTTTATTTATACTGCTCAATTAATAATTCAAAATCTAAAAGATCTTTTACATATTTCTTATACCAATACTACTATAGCAAAATTGTGAATGAGAAGAATGATTATTATTTGCATTTTAATTTTTTTGCTAATTTCTTTACGGGAAATTACATAAATGTAATAGGCTCATATGACAGAGAGACAACATGTGCTGAGAAGGTTTTGCATTAAGATTAAATATAATAAGTGTATAAACAATGTGTTTTAGTCTAGCGTCATGGATTTGAACATTTTAAGTATCACTAATGCTTCATTTCGACACAAACAAAAAATGTATACCTATATTTCCTACCGTTCCTAAGGTAGGTTTTATTAAAGTCTAAAGATATAGGATAATATAAAATTATTTCTAAGTTTACATGTACCTTGTGTAATTAAAATCAGAAAAAAATAGTGTTTTAAAAATGTAGTTTATTTGATTATATAATAAATATATTTTAATCCAGCTGATATCATATTTTTATTTATTATACTCATATGAAAATTAAGATGTGATATTATAAGAGATATGCATGCTAAATAATTAATATTACATTTATTAGCGAATATCTTGTAATTGGTTTTTGTACTGGTTCTTTTTAAGTGATTTTACTGTTAATTAGAACACTGATAGTTTTAGATATCGTTGAAAATCTTACATTTTAATGTTTTGAGTTTCCATTATTAGTATCAGTTTAATGATTTATTCCATAACAGTTTCATTACTATTATATGTGATGTAATATAATGTATTGAATTTAAAATTATTTTTCAATAGATCATGTTTTTATTTAGAGACTAATAAGACTTTAATTTATTTACAAGAATTTTAAAGATTGTTCTGTTATACAATGTGATTTATACTTCCTTATACTACTTTTTGGTTAATCTGTAAGTACGTTTGTTTTATGTTTAACAAGAGAACTTCAGTCTCTCATTTTGTTTGTGCAAAAATTGCTGATTTTACAAAAATAATTAAGATGTTGTTTTCTAAATTAATCACAAGATGTAATCAAAATTGTTATTGAACATTATTTCTGATTATCAATCATGCTATTAAATAATAATTTTCCTATATACTCTACTTTCTTCTTCAATGTCTTGACAGCCCTGCATGGGTTCGAGACTTTTCAAGAATTCGATATATTGGAGCTCTTTTTACAGCCCTAAAATCCTTAAAGTCTAATTCGTTAATGTCTTTAATTTCTTAAAGTAAATTTCTTAAATGGCTATTATACCACATTCATCAACAAATGCAAGTGTCTATTGGGATTTATCAAAAAATAAATACTGTAGAATTTACATTTTTAATTTTAATTGTTTACACCGAATCAAGATTAAAGAGAACTAGAGTCTCCCCTTGACTTAATATATTCCTCTTAGTATATTTGTTTCCCTTTCAACTAAAGAGTTGTAGATGGTATTATGAATCGAAACCATTTTAATGTAATGAAATTTATTTCAAACATGCAATCAGACACATATAGTAAATGTAGGCCAGCATGAACGTATAAACGTATACAATATAGGATATTTACTAACAGTAAAGCTAAATGTATGCAAATGAGTCATTTCCTAATATGATACACGTATAAAAAAATCAACTTTGTACAAAAACTTTATATCTTAAAATAGAAAGGTACTATTTTTTATTTAGAAAAACCAAAATTCTTCTTCCAATAGGGTTTATTAATCAATATTGAATCCCGAAATTTATTCATTATTTTACCACAAAATACCCTTTTCTGTGATTAGATGTTAACAAAATCAGTTTAATATATTTTATATTCATACGTTTAGAAACCTTTTGGTTCCAATTAATATTAATTTTTCCAGTATTAATAAATATCATTTAAGACCGAAACTATGATTTTATGCATATTTATGAAATGTATTAGCAAGAATTTACACGTTTGACAAAGAATTTGTAGATGCATGAATATTTATTTAAATATCCCATATCAAAGTGAGTGCATGCATATGAATTCATATCATCGTTTTATTTTTAATAAATAAAGCATAATATATTGAATAAATTAATGCATGCATTTTATTTAAAAGATCTATGAATTTCCTGAAGTGGAATCGCATTCTATTTCTAGAAATAGTTTTAAAAAATTTTATTATCCTTCTTTGTAATATTTATTTTATAAAAATCCAATGTTTCGTTCAAAAATATTTTACTTTCATAGAACTAACTATACACATACACTCCCACATACATACGTGTGTGTGTAGCAATGCGGTTAATTTTAAAATAGTTTTCAAAAGAAGAGACTCTTCCGAAAATTACCACTCTTATAATTAAAAGATTAAACGTTGGGTTAAGCTAATTTAAAACGGTAAAGAAGTTGAAAGGAAGTAATATGCCAGATATGCACTTAAAATTTTTAAGGTGAATCAGAGAAACATTTTAAAGTTCTTTAATTGCTATCTTATATAAACTTCTGGATATAAACTTCTTTCATAAAATGAGAAATTGAAATATTTATGAATTCCTCCCAATATTTACTATATCCGAAATATTTTTGTAATGTTTTCAATTAATATCAATACTTTTACTAGAAAATATATTATACAACCGAAAGAATTAAATTCTATGTAAGGAAATATTAAAGTATCAAAAAATGTATTTTTATTTATATTACTTTTATACTTTACTAAAGACCTAGCTTTTTTTAAGGTTGTTTCATTTAAGGCATAATATTTATTAATTATAAATTATTTATAATTAATTATGTTATTATTATTATAATTAATATTATTATTATTAATTATAATTGCAATCTTATATAAACTTCTGGATACAACATTTCTTTAATAAAATGAGAAAATAAAATATTTATGAATTGCTTCCAATATTTATTAAATATGAAATATTTTTTCAATATTTTCAATTAATATCAATTCTTTTACTAGAAAATATATTATACACTAGAAAGAGTTAAATTGTATGCAAGGAAATATTAAGTTATCAAAAAATGTATTTTTACTTATATTAATTTTTTACTTTACTAAAGATCTAGATTGTTTTAAGGTTGCTGTTTCATTTTAGGCATAAAATTTATTAGTTAAAAATTATTTATAATTAATTATATTATTATTATAAGTAATATTATTATTATTAAATATAATTGCAATCTTTTATAAACTTCTGGATATAAACTTTTTTTATAAAATGAGAAATTGAAATATTTATGAATTTCTCCCAATATTTACTACATACGAAATATTTTTGTAATGTTTTCAATTAATGTCAATACTTTTACTATAAAATGTATTATACGACAGAAATAGTTCAATTCTATTTAAAGAAATATTAAAGTAACAAAAAATGTATTTTTATTTATATTACTTTTATATTTTACTAGGGATCTAGATTTTTTAAGGTTGTTGTTTCATTTCATGCATAAAATTTATTAATTATAAATTATTTATAATTACTTATATTATAATTATTATAAATAATATTATTATTATTAATTATAATTGCAAACTTATATAAATTTCTGGATATAAATTTCTTTCATAAAATGAGATTGTTTTAATATTCTTGTTTCATTTCAGGTATAAAATTTCATAAATATCCTTCCTAAAGAGAAATGTAAATTTAAAAGAAACATGTACTTTTCCTTTTTCTAGCCTTGATTTTTTTTTCAAAATATACGAAAAATCTTATCTTGTAGATTGTTTTATTAAATTGTTAAACATAGTAATATATGCATTTACAACAAGTAAGTTATCTTATACATAATTTCATAAATATGATTAAAATGAACCCTTTTAATAACTAATGTTAAATTTAATGACAGTATGTACAGATGTTTTATTAAGTTTTATTGTAAGAAGTGTTAAATTTTAAAGAAGAAAGATTGCAAACTAAATAAATTTACAAATTTTTAAGTATTAGAATTTATTTAAAATTTTCTAATTTTGACCATGAAGGTGAATTTGTTTCTTAAGGATTGAACATCAGTTAAATTACATTAGAATAAATTGAAGTATTGGAAAATTTCCCTTTCTTTTGAAATTATATATGATATAAAATGAAAGCTACATTAAATATGTTGTTTTTATAAAAGGCATCGTGTGATGTTTAGAAATCTCAAGAAAAGAGGATGTGTTGAAACCTAATATTAGTCATGCTATGTTTCTATGACTTTTTACGGGAAACAGTTTATATCAATAAGATTTATAATATTCATGAATATATTTTCATATTAAATGAATTTGAACTTTCCAAATAACAATCAATATCAAGGATAATTAAGAAAAAAATGTGCACGGCATTATATTTTTGAATTGAATTTTCTCTTTGTGTATATGAAAACGTTAATCTAGTGAACAGTATATTAAATTTTTAAGTAACTTCTTTTGTATTACACTTTTGAAGTTTGCATTGTTTTTCTATGAATTTTCAAGCCTTCGCTGTCTCAAGTTTTTGCTGTCTATCAGATAAATTAATCATTTATTACTATAACTGTTTTAATATATCACTTTACTGTACACTACTAATACATGAAATGCAATTAACCATATACCTATTTTTTCCTGAATTCCAATTATGTTGAATTAAACAGTCAATGCATAAGTAAGAAAAAGAGATGTGTTTTAAAAATTTAAGCAGAATTATTAAAATTTCGTATGTTTGTATTGACAATAGTACATATCAACATGGATTTGTAAAATATGTCTATATACGATCAGGATATATATTCAGGTTTCAATCGGTCACAAATAGGTATGATACAACTATTAATATGTATCCTATTTGAAAGAAACAAGGAATGGAAATATTTTTGAATACAGTAATTGAAATGTGTGTTGTATATGTGTCGTAAAGATCTATTATAGAAGAATAACACAAAGTAAAACGTTTCAGTATGTATAAATTCAAGATCTATAAACTAAGAATCTATTGTTAGCATACAATTATTATTCAATCAATGAACTATTAGTCTCTCCAATTTGTTATATTAATATTATATGATACAAAATAATTAGAATACCCTTACGATAACATGATAATGCCCTTACGATATAATGATGTATGGTATTTTTGATACATTTCAAAATTTATATTTCATTTTCTTAGATGCATTTATTATAGTATTTATGAAATATTTTAGAAAATGATAGTTTAATTTTTAGATGTATACCATATAATGTATAAAATTATTATTATAAGTTCCTTAATGTTAACTTTTGAAATAAACATATAATTATGTAAACAAATACATTAACACTTCTACTATTTTGCATATTTAACTTTGCATTTATAGAAGTACATGTACAATATTTATTCATTAGCGCAGGAAGAATAATATGCATAATTTTTAATTAGCCTTACATTTGTTCCGAGATAAAAATATTGCATGGAAATCCATAATATTGTTATCATTTGGTCTTCATTTTCCCAGGAAAGTTCTTACCTTTCCTCTTTCGTTTAATAATCGAGTAATTCGAGCGCGAAAAGAAATAATTTATGTTCCCGTTACAAGTTTCTGTAATTACAAAGTTCTCTTTTGAAGTTATTTTCAATAATCAGGTCATCAAAGTCGATAAATTACTTCCTGGCATAGGATGTCTATTTTCATCTAGAGAATATGAATTTTCTTGGACTCTTACCAAACAGAAATAATAAAGATTTTAAATGAAACAATTCTAATTCTAATACTGTTAATACTTGTTATGATATTGAAGTTTTATTTTTTTTCTTTTGTATGTGTAGTATAATTTGACACAAAATTTAAATTCCTGAAGAGTTATATAAAAGAAACACCTTTATAACACTCTTTTGTTTATTGCAGTACAGAATCATCTTTAATTACTTCTATTAATTTAAAATGTGAATGATATTCTATTTAAAATAATATAAAATGAAACAATATAATTGTCTTAATATATACATTATTTAATCGAATAAATAACGTTATTTTCATATATCAAACAGTATTCACCTCCCGCTATAGTAGAAGATGGAAATTTGAGAGCAAATGTTGTTTTCACTGCTTGAAAAACTATTAAGCTTCTTTAATAACTTTACATATACAATGCCCTAAAAATGACAGAAAAACACAGCATTATATTTAAATCGATATCACTTTTAAATAAGTAATGAGATATTCTAACTTAAATTTCTGATTTCGACTGTAATTTCAGAATAGGTTTAACTTCTCTAAAACACTCTCATCATGCTGTAAACTAATAATCAACCTGGTATATATTAGAATTATACTAGAATGTTAGTGAAGTGAAAAAAGAGAATAATACAAATATTAACGGAAACAATGAAAATAAAATTCTAAATCTAATATTATTAATACTTATTATGATATTGAATGTCTTTTTTTGTTTCTTTTATATATGTAGTATAATTTGACACAAAATTTAAATTTCTGACGATCTATATAAATGAAACACCTTTACAGCAAACTATTGGATTTTTTTTATATTACTTATATTAATTTGAAATGTGAATGATATTATTTAATTAATATAAAATTAATATATATATAATTGTCTTATATATACATTATTTAATCGAATTAATAACGTTATTTTCATATATCAAATAGTATACATCGCCCTCTATAGTAGAAGATGGAAATTTGAGAGCAAATGTTGTTTTAACTGCTTGATTTACTATTAAGCTTCTTTAATAACTTTACATATACATTGTACTAAAAATGACTGAGAAAAGCACAGCTTTATATTTAAAGCCATATTACGTTTAAATAAGTAATGATATCTTCTAACAAAAATTTCTGATTTCTACTGTAATTTCAAAATAGGTTTTAATTCTCTAAAACACTCTCATCATGCTGTAAACTAATAATCAACCTGGTATATATTAGAATTATACTAGAATGTTAGTGAAGTGAAAAAAGAGAATAATACAAATATTAACGGAAACAATGAAAATAAAATTCTAATTCTAATATTGTTAATACTTGTTATGATTTTGAAAGTTTTATTTTTGTTTCTTTTATATATGTAGTATAATTTGACACCAAATTTAAATTCCCGACGAGCTATATAAAAGAAACACCTTTACAACAATCTTTTGTTTATTAGAGTGTGGATTCATCTTTAATTACTTATATTAATTTGAAATGTGAATGATATTCAATTTAATTAATATAAAATGAAACAATATAATTGTCTTAATATATACATTATTTAATCGAATTAATAACGTTATTTTCATATATCAAATAGTATACATCGCCCTCTATAGTAGAAGATGGAAATTTGAGAGCAAATGTTGTTTTAACTGCTTGATTTACTATTAAGCTTCTTTAATAACTTTACATATACATTGTACTAAAAATGACTGAGAAAAGCACAGCTTTATATTTAAAGCCATATTACGTTTAAATAAGTAATGATATCTTCTAACAAAAATTTCTGATTTCTACTGTAATTTCAAAATAGGTTTTAATTCTCTAAAACACTCTCATCATGCTGTAAACTAATAATCAACCTGGTATATATTAGAATTATACTAGAATGTTTATGAAGTGAATAAAGAGAATGATACAAATAATAATGAAAACAATGAAAATAAAATTCTAATTCTAATATGGTTAATACTTATTATGATATTGGAGTTTTATTCTAGTTTCTTTTATATGTGTAGTATAATTCGACACAAAATTTAAATTCCTGAAGAGTTATTTAAAAGAAACACCTTTATAACAATCGTTTGTTTATTACAGTACGGAATCATCTTTAATTACTTCTATTAATTTGAAATGTGAATGATATTCTATTTAACTTAATATAAAATGAAAAAATATAATTGTCTTAATATATACATTAATTAATAGAATTAATAACGTTATTTTCATATATCAAACAGTATTCACCGCCCGCTAGAGTAGAAGATGGAAACTTGAGAGCAAATGTTTTCATTGCTCGATTTACTATTAAGCTTCTTTAATAACTTTACATGTACATTGTTCTAAAAATGACTGAAAAAAACACAGCATTATATTTAAAGCCATATCACTTTTAAATAAGTAATGATATCTTCTAACTAAAACTTCTGAATTGGACTGTAATTTCAAAATAGGTTTTACTTCTCTAAAATACTTTCATCATACTGAGAACTAGTAATCTAGCTGGTATGTACTAAATTTCTACT
Organism: Pardosa pseudoannulata; assembly: GCA_032207245.1. NCBI lineage: Eukaryota > Metazoa > Arthropoda > Arachnida > Araneae > Lycosidae > Pardosa > Pardosa pseudoannulata. The sequence goes on from CM063504.1 coordinate 79,203,669, forward strand.
AGAATGTTTGTGAAGTGATTAAAAGAATGATACAAATAATAATGAAAACAATGAAAATAAAATTCTACTTCTAACATCGTTAATACTTGTTATGATATTAAAGTTTAATTTTTGTTTCTTTTATATATGTAGTATAATTCGACAAAAAATTTAAATTCCTGACGAGCTATATAAAATAAACACCTTTATAACAATGTTTTGTTTATTACAGTAAGGAATCATCTTTAAATACTTTTATTAATTTAAAATGTGAATGATATTCTATTTAAATTAATATAAAATGGAACAATATAATTGTCTTAATAAAAGTTTATACTAATTTCATGGAGTGTATTCATGAAAAAGACATGTATCTTGAAAGCATTAGAATAGAATGAACATATGAAGAAACTGAAATTGAAGAAAATGTAAAAAAAGTTCGAAATTTCAGGATGAACAATCTAATATATTATTCTATACTACTAGAATGCTTTTTGAAGTGAATAAAGAGAAAGATACAAATAATAATGGAAACAATGAAAATAAAATTCTAATTCTAATATTGTTAATACTTGTTATGATATTGGGGTTTTATTTTTTGTTTCTTTTATATGTGTAGTATAATTTGACACAAAATTTAAATTCCTGATGAGCTATTTAAAAGAAAAATCTTTTATTTATTAGATTACGGAATCATCTTTAATTACATCTCTTAATTTAAAATGTGAATGATATGCTATTTCAATTAATAGAAAATGGAACGATATAATTGTCTTAATGGAGGTTTATACATTATTTAATCGAATTTATAACGTTATTTTCATATATCAATGTACGCAATAACAGTCAGGGAAATAATTTAATAAGAAACCTGTTGTATTTTTACAGTTTAATAAAATAACTATACAGCCTGCATGTCAGTTATTTATCTCTAGATAAGTGTTAATTTGATATACAATGAATTTAAACTAGTGGTAAACAAATTTAGTTATTTCTGAAATAGATTTTCTAATATAAATATATCCTTTTCCCGTTGGCTATATTAGGTAAGATATCTAGCTGAATTATTTTTTAATTCTTCCAGCTGAGTTAAACTAACAACGATCCTTTAAATCTGTGTTTATTACTGAAATATGGCTGTAAATTTATTGGCAAACATTTAGGTATATAAAGATATATTATAGGTTTTTTTAACATTTATTATTACAAAATTATTTCTTATGAGTATAAGTTAACTTTGCACATGTCGTATACCATAAAAAATAAGATTTTCTCTATCAAATATATAATGAAAATTATCTTATTTTTTT
>CM063504.1:79214957-79222457 GCA_032207245.1 Pardosa pseudoannulata
CTTTTCATTTGAATTTATATCTTTATTTTAAGGCAGAGATTTTCATAAAAGTAAGTGCTTTTCATGATACATTATATCTTACTACGTAAAGAAAAATTACGAATCGTGCTTTTAAGAACTTTTCTCGGTGTATTTAAATAATCACTTTTCTGTATTTACTTTTATCTTCTCTATATTACCAAACAGAAAAAGAATATGTTATGGAAAAATTGATTAATAATTCATCATTTTAAATTAACAAAAAGGAAATAATTTTATTACATTTCAGTTTGGGTTCAATAAACCTAAATTTCTCTACGAAATAAGATCTTTTACTTATCTTTTATTTTATCTTATTTTATTCGTTGCTTATTTACAGATATTTTCTTGATTAATCCTTTGACAGTTTCATATTTTTAGGAATTTGGTCAAAAAAGTGTCACTTTTTTATTGCTTTTTTTGTTTAATTAGCATTTTTAAGTAAATATATGTTATTAAAATTAACATTTCTAATATTTTTAAACATTTATTACAACATTTTTTTCTTTCTATGAAAGCATCATAAAACTGCAGTTTACATTTAGTCTCATCGATATCCAATGGAATTCCAGTGAAAGCAAATCTAGGAGGCGGATCTGAAGGATTATCATAATTAATTTTTAAAAAATGTCTTGCTTGACTGATTCCATCTGTACTATCAATAGTCAGTACTATCTAGGTCATATAGTAAACTTTTGCTACTATCATTTACAGATAATTCAGTTTTTGATTCCGAGTCACAGTTTGAATCACAAGAAATTAACTCCATACCATCTGAATTATCCATTATTTAAAAGTAAAACTATATTATTCAACTCTTACATCAATAAAATTATCAGGCGGTTAGTAAAATATAACAATAAAGCTATACACCGAAAGATAACAATTCGTCTTCTGATACAAAACATGCGAAAAAACCCGCGCTTTTGAACCAATAAGAGTAGAAAATACAATAAACTGCAAAATATCATTTACTGGACAACTATCGAATAATATGTTACTAAAATTGGAAAAAAATACAGCCGAAACAGTGCAAGCGAAATAGAAGTCAGATTGCCCCTACGCCGTACGGGAAAAGACGGTAAAGGCCCGAAAGCTGTGCCCGTACGGTATACGGGCAAAACAGGGAAGGGGTTAATATCTGGCATTCATTACTTCAATATTCTTCAATAGAATAAGTCATTACACTTTTCTTTTTATGTTTAAATGTTCTTCCTTAATAAAAATATCGAAATCATTCTCTTACACACAAATAATAATCAAAAATATGTAAAATAGTTTAATTACACACACTGTAAGTGAAGCAGTGCTTCCGGACAGGGCTCTAGGATGAATGAACCTCAATGCGGACGTAAAGGTCATCAGTTGTTTCTTTCCGCCTGTGGGCTCACGAATTGGGCAATATCATCGATTGCTGTCTCGGGTTTTCTGGCTTGTTCACGGGTTCTCGATCCACAGAACAACACTTGACTCCCGACATCGACTCCTGTTGTGTAGTGATCTTCCGAACACCTTATTTACACAACATTAGGCGGTTATCGCTGACTTAAATTAAGTAATTATACACTTTTGGTTCGTACACTATCAATAAAATATTACCATAAAATTAAAAAAAAGCATAATACAAATCTCTCGAAATGCTATGTCCCAGAAAGGAAAGAAAAATGAATCCTAAAAAAAAATGACTTAACTGAAAACTGGCACCTTTTCGACAAAACTGCAAATATTTCGACAAATATTATGCCCCTCGCCAACTCGCAACACCCTATTAGTCACTGTTATAACCCGGGTACACAGAGACCAGCTGTAATCTCTCTTTTGTCGAAAAGGCACGAATAACTAGTCAATTGATACAATATGTGCAAAACCCCTCCAAGTCGCCCACACATCATGGCAAGGCACGCACTTCAAACCCTGAACAGTTTGACCAGAACCATCCAAGCGTTCAAAGGCTTACACTTCTCAATGATGATCAGGCAAACTCAAAGAAAATAATGCACAAATTGATAAATATTAAAAACTGTGCCACAAGCAATAACTGTCCAATATTGTGTAAATGAGGTGTCACTACACAGCACTACACAACACTACATAAGATCACTACACAACACCCTCTTACAACTTGTTTTAAACAATTTTACACCTTTGTCTGACATCCCTTTTTTCTTCTTTTCCAATCGCCGAAAGATGGCCGAATGGTTATGGTGCTGGCCTTCAGAACCAGAGTTCGTTTGTTCGAATCCCACTGGGGCATGGATGTTCGTAGCCGTTCGCAATCGGCTTTAAGCAGTAGGTCTCGGTCTCATTAGCCCGCGTGTTGCAAAAAGTAGACCGTAGCGCTCCAAACCAACCAACCAACCTTCTTTTCCAATCATTTGTTAGTGAAAGTTTCGCACATCTGCATCCCTTCGCTTGAGCATAAGGGTTTATTAAAATGTCCCCTTTGGCCGAACGATGGCCGAATGGTTAGGGTCCTGGTCTTCGAAACCAGAGTTCGTGGGTTCGAATCCCATTATGGCATGGATGTTCGTAGCCGTTCGGAATCGGCTTTAAGCAGTAGGTCCTGGTCTCATTAACCCTCATGTTGGAAAATGTAGACCGTAGTACTCCAAAAGCGAAAGCCAAAATGTCCCCTTTGAAAATTGACATTATCGCCAATATTCCGCCCCCCATATTTCATGGTTGCATCCGTGCCTAGGATTGATCGTTAGAAATCTATAACTCTATCAGCTATAACTTCTCCAGCTGGTTCCTCAATTAAAACTCGAAGTCCACAGCTGCGTCTATATACTTTTTAGAAATCTAGTCCACAGCTCTGTGTGTATGTGTTGTCCATCATGTAAAAGTACCTCATTTCACAACGAAAGATCTCAATTATTTTAAATTCTTAAAAAACTTTCATATTTATAGGAGATTAAATTTATTTTTAAATTAAAGATATCGATGCATAAGTAACTTGACTAATTTGACACTATTTTAGAGCCTGGTGAAAAAGTGATTTTACTTTTGTAGTATTCATACTCAGCTTGAATCGCATTCTCTCTTTCTCTTTGCGATTGTTGTTATGTAGTATATATCCGTTCTGTAGAGCATTTTAATTTGAAAACGGTGCAAGTTAAATATTTTCAATAGTTTGGATAGGCTTATCTTAAATATAAAAAGCTTTTTTTTCATAACTAACGATATGATTCCTCATTGTAACTTTTGTCAAGTTATCATATTAGATATGAACATTAAGTAATCGGGATACGTTATTAAAATCAGTAATTAAATTTGTTACAAGTAGAGAAGTCATGCTTTAAATTATAATTATCTCGTAAAGTAAATATTTTTTTCTCTTAAAAAACGTTTTTATTCGTCGAAATCTAACTAATCTAGAAACAAAAATCTTGAACGGGTAATACATAAGAATAGAATACTCCTTGACAAATATGGCTAAATTATTGGCGATGTTTACTAAAAAAATACAAATTAAACAAACTATTAATGGTTCACTATAGCTTTTTACGGAATTTAATGTATAAGAAAAAGATTTCTCAAGAAGAGTTGGATACTAGTTTAATATAAATCAAAATATAGATACCGATTGATTGTACATGGAAAAAACATGAGAAAATGTTACTCTACCATGCTTAGAGCTTTATCACCAAATTGGTGGGGGGTTACCCTGTTCTTGTGTCATGCACTTTATCTTTAGAAAAAAATACAATTGAAAATGACCAAAATATTTTACACGATGTATAAAACACCTACCAATTGAATACTAAATTTGCTTGTATTTGCCATATAAATAGTAAATTATTAATACTGTGTTTTAATCGAGTCTCTCTGGATTTGCTTTACAATATTTTAGAAACTATTGAAGGTTAAGCACGTAACCCATCAAAACTCCACTTTAAGGGTACCAACAATCAGGAAATAAATAGTTATCGTTTTTCCTTATCATTAGAAGCATCTGAATTTTGTGTAAGGTAACTCTATATTATTCATATTCAAAATTTTTCTTCTTACACGAAAATCACAAAACCAAATATACCCTTCTATCTTATAACATAAAATACCTACCGTGTGTTTTTAATGAGATTTTTTCTCATCTTCTGCAGTATATTCAGTTTCCGAGAAATTCTTGGAATACATGTTGCATTGCTAGATCACTTGGATTTTAAACCAACAATGGAAACACTGCAAACTATAAAATGATTCAAATATCATACTCATATTCGAAAGCACTGGGAAATATGACAGAGAAAACTAGAGAAAGATAATTGACTAGAATATTCCAATTTATGGAATATGGATAAAATTCGAGAAAAACCCATTGTAAAAATGCGGATTAAGAAATACGGATTATTATACCTTATTTTATGCTTAAGTATGGAAATTCGTGGAAAAATATTTTGTAAAGCACTTATGTGTAGCAGGATATTTTAAATTGCGTGTCAGTGTAAAGAGTTGGTAAAGAAAATTTCAATGCGGAAAATTTATTAATTTTAGAATTCTTTACAAATAATATATTAATAGTTAACATTATATTTATTTAAGATATATATATATATATATATATATATATATATATATATATATATATATATACATATATATACATATATATATATATATATATATATATATATATATATATATATATATATATATATATATATATATATATATATATATATATATATATATATATATATATATATATATATATATATATATATATATATATATATATATATATATATATATATATATATATATATATATATATATATATATATATATATATATATATATATGTATATATACATATACATATATATATATATATATATATATATATATATATATATATATATATATATATATATATATATATATATATATAATATATATTACATACATACATACATACATACATATATATTTGTATATATAGATGTGTGTATGTGTGTGTTTGTAAATACATGTAACATATACATATGTAAAACTTATCAAGTCTTCTTTATTTTAATATTTTTCCAATTGGAAAGAAATGTTCTGACGATGCATAAAAGATTTGTAATTTTAAAATCATTTTTGTAATTTAAATTTAAATTTATGTCTCTGCATTTCATATAAAGTGACAAATCATATTAATCTCAGACGTATCTTCAGACATAATGGTATTCAGAAATATTTCTTAAATAAAAAATATACAAGTTGTTATTATTTAAAATAATTTTAAAAGATCAAACATGCATTTAATTATTTTTAATTATTAACGACAATGATATATATTGAATTAGTTAGAATTTCCCAAAAGTACTCTAGGAAAATGCATATTTAACGAAATTTATCTTTGTAATTAGAAACTTAGATACAAATGACAAACTATTTATCTCTAAACTTCACTTTGAAATGATTAATTTTTCATTATACCATTCCAAACTATGTTTAAACTGATATTAGGAATACAAAGTAGTATTTGTCGATACACATTCAAGCATTTTTCAAAAATTGTAAATTATTGTCTCAGAGTCCCCGGTGGAATAGGAAAGAATTTTAAACACTTTCTGTAAAGAATTTTTCAGCATGCCCTAAAACATCCCTGTCTCTGACAATATCAAAAATATTAAAATAACTTATGTATTCAAGACCAAGTAACAATTAAGCATTTTTATTACGAACACTTAAAAATATCTGAAGAATTTCTTTAAACTCTCTAAAACACATTGTCAGAAATGAATAATGTATTTGCTCTCTTGAAAAGTAAAATCAATACGGATTACATGAAATGCATGTTTAAAATTCCTTTCTGTCGCCCGTAGATTTGGAGGAAAAGAGGTAAGATAATTTGGATGAAGTAAAATGTATCTCAAACCATCAGATATATATGGCAGTTTCGTGCTTGAATTCGTTGATACAATTTCGAGCTATGTTGGTAGATATATTTCTGCAGTAGTTCAAAAATTTCACAAAGCATTTGAATGTAAATTCTTCTACCAGAATATAAAAGTTTATTAATTTGAAGGTTCTAATATAATGTTTTAAGAAATTTAGTAATTTTTTTCAGATTCTAATTATGGTAAGGTAATTTAGATGAAGTAAAATTTATCTTTAAAGGGTTCTCAAACCATCAGATATATATGGCAGTTTCGTGCTTGAATTCGTAGATACAATTTCGAGCTATGTTGGTAGATAGATTTCTGCAGTAGTTCAAAGATTTCACATAGCATTTGAAAGTAAATTCTTCTACCAGAATATAAAAGTTTATTAATTTGAAGCTTCTACTATATTTTTTAAGAAACGTAACTTATTTTCAGATTCTAATTATTAGTTTTTTTCAGGACATTGTTTTTATTGAAATGTTTTCATTAGTTACATAAATGTTATTTTCATTTTAGGTTTCATATATCTATAATCAATATTATAACAAGTATATAATATTATGACAAATAAGATTTCAAAAAACTTTTGTAAGAAACATTGAAAGAGACCTAAGAAAAGTATGTTTTTATTAACTATATTATTTCAAACAAAGTAAAACTAAAATTTTCTATACTTAAAATAATCAAAATAAGACAGAGATATAAATGTGCGTAACTTTCGTGATATGTAATATGTGTGGGTCCCCTATACGTTAGTTTATCACAATGCATGCTTCTAAGAAAACTGCAAATTTTAGAATATTCTTTAGTAAAACTAGGTTTTACATTATATTACTCTTTTATTTCACGATACATGAAATCTTGCAATAAACTTCTTTAAAACTATTCTTGTGAAATATTTGGACAGTAGTAAAGCTTTAATAAATTTTCCCAAAGCAAAGCTTTTACAGAATAACAGAAATAATATCTTGCATTTTGAACAAAAATTTATCAACTTTGTAAAAGTGATTCCGTGTTCTAAAAATTACAGATTATTTTACATCCTAATACTCTAGCTAAAATATAGTGTGTTAAATTTGTATTACAAAATTAATCACATATTGGGGAAAATAAAATGTTTCAGTTCAGTTTTTCTCACATAATTCTTAATTTTTTGTCTGAAGAAATTTGCATTTATAACTGTAAGAAATTTACTGCATCTTTAGGCTTTAGAGAAAACTTTGGTTTTCGTTTCTCTTGATTATATAGATATTAGTATTAATTCCCGCTTTTGAATGTCATATATAAATCCAAAGTATATATTAATAAATAATAAACACATAACTTAATAGAATATTGTATCTTCAGAATGTTAATCTCTCTTTATATGTAAATGTATGTAGATGTAGGTATATTTAAAAGCCTGTATGTAAATTTGTAAGTTTGATCTATAGAAATCCACACAGTTTGTTAAAAAGTCTTTATAATTTTGACAAGAATTCAGCAAAAGATCACTTTTGGTATTAAAACCAATTCCATTCTTTTTTATAACATAACATTTCAGAATAACATATTTTAACTGTTTCGATCATCGACAGAGAAGAGTACTTGAGCTATAACAAAAATTCAC
>CM063504.1:79224957-79227457 GCA_032207245.1 Pardosa pseudoannulata
AAATGTTATAAGTTTTGACATCCAGACTCAATTCTTTATCATTTCTATATAATATATATCTTTATTTTTGATTTTATTTATATTACATTTTAACTATAGTATAAAAATAAAAAAAGTATTCTAAATAAGATAACAATAAAATATACTTAAATTACTGTTGATGAGATTTCTCGAATGAATGGAAATCTAAACAAGAACTTTAACCTTAGCCTTTTACATCTGATGGAATTCTGTGGTATTCATGAATAAGAACTGGATATATGTATGTTACCTCCTCATAAGGAATAAATTTATACACAAAAACAGTGCAACGTCAACTCACTAGGCATCGATTTTATAAACGGAAGGTTGTGACACCGAGGCTTAAACCAGCAAAATAGTACCGTGTTCTTTAATAGTGAAAGTGGAACATAAAATATATTCGTGGCAGTAATGTCCTCTGGACCTCTAGAGGTTGTTCTCCTTGGTTTCTGCTTCGAAATAATGACAACTCACTTTCGCAAGAACGTTCTTTCATCCTAGCAGTGGCCTTCATAAATGAAATATAATGTAATTAATTTATCCTTTGTCTGGCCTTGATTCTTTGCCCAAGTAGAATTAGAAACATCATTAGGTACAAAGTATACCGACTATATATTATTATCAGATCGAAATGGTTAACAACTTCGCTATGTTAAGAAATAAATTTTTAAATTATTTTTAGCTATTTTCATTTCCTTTTTTAAATCTATTTAATTTTAACTATTAACATATGTAAGAGATAATTTTTTCTTTAGTAATTTTACTTCTTTACATGTATTAAACAATCTTAAATAAAATTTTGATACACTCAGTATAGTGCTTTCAAAAGCAACAGTATGTGACAAATGAAATTATTAATTACTGCGTCTAAGAACTTACTATAGTAGGTGAAACTCAAACAGTAATAATAGCAAATTTATGATAAAATTTCATTTTATGATCAAGCTTTAAAATTTTAATCTAATATCAATGTGAAAGCAAGGGAGAATAATATAACATTAAAATCTAAGCAGAATGTGTAAATTAAATGGGAAAGAAATCTGAGCATTTAAATATTATACTAATAATGAAGTTAAAAATAAAGTCATGTAACAACTATATTACAAAAAAATGTAATTTATTAATCTAAAGCAAACAACGTGAGTAGCAATAGCTCTCAAAATGTCTTACAATTCAAAAGGAATAGCGAGAAAACTAGTCGATAAATAATCTAAAGAACTTTAACCTTACCCTCTTCCATCTGATGGAACTCTGTGGTATTCACAAGTAAGGCTTGGATATATTTATGTTGCCTCCTCAAAAGGAATAAATTTACACTGATAAATATTATAATTTTTAACTTCCAAACTAATTTTTTATCATTTCTATATAACAAATATATTTATTTTTGATTTTATTCATATTACATTTTAATTCATAGTTGAAAAATAAAAAAAATTATTCTAAATAAGGTAACAATAATATATACTTAAATTACTGGTGATTCAGTTTCTCGAATGAATGGAAATCTAAACAAGATCTTAATCTTACCCTTTTCCATCTGATGGAATTTTGTGGTATTCAAGAGTAAGGCTTGGAAATATTTATGTTGCCTCCTCATAAGGGATAAATTTATACACAAAGACAGTGCAACGTCAACTCCCTAGGCATCGATTTCATAAACAGAGGGTTGTGAGATCGAGGCTTAATCCAGCAAATTATTCCCGTGTTCATTAATGGCGACTGTGGAACGTAAAATAGGTTCGTGACAGCCTTATCTTCGAAGTACTTTGTAGGTTGCAGGACATGTGTTTCTCTTTGTTCCTGCTTCGAAATAATGACAACTCACTTGTGAAAGATCGTTCTTTACTCCTAGAAGGGACCTTCATAAATGAAATATGCCGTAATTAGTTTACTTTTATCTCGAGTTGATGCTTGGCCCAAGTGGAATACAAAAATAAGAACAAAGTATACCGACTATATATTATTAGTAATAAAGTCATGTAACAACTATATTACAAAAAAATGTAATTTATTAATATAAAGCTAATTTATTAATATATAGCTGTCAAAATGTCTTACAATTCAAAGGGAATAGAGCGTGCGGAACGACAAAACTGTCCGATAAACAATATCGGTATTTCTAAAACGATAGAATCGTCATTGAATTAGTAAGTGGGAACCGATTATCTCATTCAAGTGCATTTTACGTGTGCTGATGTCAGAGAATGAAAGTCATCAAAGATTTATGTCGTCGATTTTGATTTCGTGTCGGTAAGTGGGACAGCGCTCTTAGGCTTAGGGGAGCTCACTCTTTTGACATCAAACGCAGAAGCAAAACCACGCGTTTAGTGCATCTGAAAATGGCAACAGCTTCTGCACTATGCACCCCATAATTGACTGCTGTAGGAGTTGTCATTATGTCAAACATCTTCAACATGCTGTAGAATTAACGTTACGCACTAGTCAAGTAGAAAGATCAGTCAAAGCGCTCGATTAG
>CM063504.1:79232457-79239957 GCA_032207245.1 Pardosa pseudoannulata
TTGTAATAATTAAAAAAAGAATAACAATATTTTGTCTAATTTAATCATTTCCGTAACAGGTTTCATTTACTTATGTGTTTGTTCACATGACTGCGTGCAAAAAAGTTTACCTTTATCAAATGGGGAAGGGTGCATCAAGCCATATAAGAGAAAAATTGCTAATAGAAGTAATTTCTGTCACACTGATATAGCTAAATTCATAGAAGCTTTTGACAGCGAAGAAAAAGTATTCGTGTTTGGATATTATATTCGATGTTGAAATTTGAGGGAATCATACTCGATGGGATGGTATCAGTGATAAAATTGAGAGTGATAGTTTTGACAAAGATTTTGATACCGATATTCAACAAATGAACTATAAAGAAAATATTCCGTCTAAGAATCGGGAAATTCTATCCGCACTCACTTTCTTATCGATCAACATCTGCTAATATTATAATGAATACTTCAATGGTTACAAGATATGCAACAGGAAGGAAACAGACGTAAAGAATAGATTTGAGGTATTATTAATTTCTGCAATTGAAAATGAGATAATAAAATTGAGTATTATTGAAAGAGAAAAGAGAAGGGGTTTATAACAAAAAAAGTGAAAATTAAATTTTTCAAGAATATATTGGATTATTACTATTAGCTAAAGTTTATTAATCATATGTAGAATAAAAAAAGGTTAGGGGATAAAGAAACCAGCAGATTTCGTGGTGCTCAGTTACCAAAGGCAACGCTTTCGTAGCTGCAGGGTTTGGAGTCCGAGCATGCTTAAGATTAACCGTGATCGTTAAAGGTGACTGGGTCACGTAAATTATGCTCATGGGAAATTTGAAATCTTGAAATGTGTTGAAATCTTGGAGGGAATTGGCCCTCCACGATTTCAATCAAATACCTCTGGAGTTGGCAGGTCAAGCTTATGGTTCTTCTAGTTGGTCTCTGCTTTTAAATTACGAGGTGATTCCACCTGAGCAAAAGGTCCAACCTTCACTCTTGAGGTTCCCTTTAAAACAAAAAGGATCATTACTTTCACTTAATAAGAGTATTTTGACTTAATCATGTTTGGCTTGAGAAAATGGCATCAGGAATAGAAACTTGTAAGACAAATTTTGAGCCTTATGAGACTAATTCCATTTAATAATAAATACACTCTTCAAGAAAATAGCAATTTGACCAAGGGCGAAAAATCTAGGAAAATTCGATAGAAAATCTACCAAAATTATATAATTCGAATGGAAAAATATTACTGTAGTTTTTGTAGGATGTTGTGGTCAATGTCCATTGGAACAGGATGTACGAAGTAAGCCATCTAAATAAGGGATCAAAATATTGACAACCCTTCAGGTTCTCTTTAAAACAAAAATGATCATACCTTTCACTTAATAAGAGTATTTTGCCTTAATCATGTTTGGCTTGAAAAAATGGCATCAGGAATAGAAACTTGTAAAATAAATTTTGAGCCATATCGAGACTAATTCGATTTAATAATAAATACACTCCTCAAGAAAATAGCAATTTAACCAAGGGCGAAATATCTAGGAAAATTGGGTAGAAAGTCTACCAAAATTATGTAATTCGAATGGAAAAATATTACTGTAGTTTTTGTAGGATGTTGTGGTCAATGTCCATTGAAACAGCATATACGAAGTAAGCCATGTAAATATGGGATCAAAATATTGACTTTAAGTGATAGTTAAAACTTCCTATGTACTGAGAACACAATTTTTCTCGGAAAACGGACAAGGTTCTAAAGCCAGAGAAAGATCAGAAATGGCATTATAGTGTGTTCTTAAATATGGGTATTCGGGGCACAATATTACATGGGTGTTTTCACATCTGACAACTTAGAACAATTTCTTATAAAAAGTAACATGAATATGCTCGGCACCATTAGAGAAAATTGAACCTGAGAGGAAGCCTGAAGAAATGCCATAGAAAGAAGTTACAGGGTCATCATTTTCTTTTAAAGGAAACATGGTAGTTATAAACTACATCCAAAATAAAAGGACAATGATGTTATTCTTATACTTAGTTTGCATCAAGAAAAGAAGTCTGCAAGACATTTGACAAAAAAAAATCTATGATCTTATATTATAATTCAACTAAAAAGGCTGTGAATATTTTTGATCTACTTTTATACCTATGCACTTTTAAAAGAAAATCAAATGTATGTCCCATGATGGTATTCTATAAAATGCTTGATATTCCTGAATACAATGCATTAGTTCTGTGGAAATAGATAGTGAATGGAACGAAAGCAAACTCACAAAACGCAGAACATTTTTTGAAGATCTGGAAAAATCACTCATTTTTGTATACATTGAATCAAGACGACACTTACCAACAAGTGAAGACTCGCTAAAAATAGTGAAATAAATAGAGAGAAAAGTTGAAAACATACCATGATAATCTGCTAAGTTTACTTCATTGTATGTCAAACTTTAAGGTTGCAAGCTACGTCCATCAAGTGATATATATATATATATATATATATATATATATATATATATATATATATATATATACAGTTTTAATTTAAGAGATGTCAAGAGTTCTAGGTTATTTGTTACATACATATATCATGGGAGGAGATTATTATAAAATTTTATAAACTTTTATTATATCAAGTATTTATAAATTTATTCTGCTTCGTGTAGAAAAAATTATACCTTAGTTCTGCAAACTAAACCAAGCCATTGATTTAATATACTTTAAGTGCAGTTAATGCAAAACGAAATTTATTCTTTTCAGTTAATATACAAGTATTTTAGCTTAATTTTTTGAAATATTGAATAATTATCTAAAACGACAGTAATATTTGAAAATACTTATAAATTTAAGCTATTTTCAAAAATAGTTTTAATACTTCATGCAATTTTTCTATGTAAAATTTAAATAGTAACAATCCCATTTCAATGTATGTCGTAACAACTTGAAATTTTGTGTAAATAACTATATTTCTTATAGACTTTATTTAAACTGAGATACTTATTGTTCTCTTGAATTGTGAATAAAAATTTTCTTATGTTAAAAATTACTTGTTTGATTTACTAAAAACTCTCTGACATTTAAGCTAAATTAAAATATTTTTCATTCATACATTTACATTAGCAAATTCTAGTTCTGTAAATATATATCAAATATAAATATTTGAGAATTAATATTCATTATAATTTAAATTCTTTATATATAACAGTATCTGAAATCTACAGACATATATCTAATAATTTTTTTGTAGTTAACTGACTTTTAAAATAACTTTAAATTTTCCTGCAGTTATATATTTGCACTGTTGCCTGAAAATAGAGAAAAGTTAACGTATCACCTCTAATAGTTTTCTAACACTTCAGAATACTAAAATTGCTACTCTGGACGTTTATCGAAAGTTTATGTGTGATACATGCTTTTCTAAACTTCGAGAGAAATAAGAGAATTTCGTGACCAGCAACGTTAACACTGCAAGGAGGGTACAATGTTTACTCCGTATAGAAATTCAAAGCAGATCATAGGTGAAGTGTGTTTGCTTTAGTGAAGTTTTAAGTTTACAACTGCGGTGAATAATCTAGAAGTTCTCTGAGAAAATATTATCGAATTTGTTAGGTTTGTAATTGCTCACTTGATTTCTGTTTGTGTTATATAATTAATGGAAGATAAATGGCATTGCTCTAATATTTGCTTTGTGTTATTATTCTAGACTTATATTTTAAATAAGGATTCATATAGAAATTGGATCGAATTGATCTCGTAAATTTCCGTCTATATGTTTCTGTTGTATTACATAAATTGCTATTTTTTTTATTCAAAACCTAATGACTATTTTGTTAAAAATATATAATACAAAAATTAGTAATAGAAAATTTTAAAAATATAATAAATATATATTTAATAAAGTTAAACTATCAAATAATATGGTTTTTATATTAAGAGAAGCTAAAGATTCCAGAATATAGAATTTAATTATACTGTTTATTCGAATTTAACTTACTGTAATGTTTTTATTGATTCAATATTTTCTAAAATTGTCTAAAATTTTCTGCTTAAAATTGATTTGTTACCACGTTCATTGATTTGAATCTGTAAAGTACAATGTTGTGGTCCAATTTAGATACTGTAACACATTTTTTCTAATTTAATATTTTATTTTTCAAATACCATAGTTATCATGTGCCAAGCTAAATTACCCTTTAAATGGTCACTTTTCTTCTAATGTTATTTTAAAACATATTTGGGGAGTGAAATTAACTTAAAAAATAATTCATTTAGCTTATTATACAAAATAAAATTTTTTTAAAGTATATTTATTCACAGACTTGAAAATAGCTTCCCATTGATAGTTACAAATGAATAAAATTGTTTGGAAATATACTTAATCGGTCTTATAAAGGTTTATTTAAGAGTTTTGACATGAAAAGTGTAAAAGAAAAGCATTGAGTGCAGAAGGAAAGCATAAGTATCTACGAGGAAAAGCATAACATATGTTGGGTTAAATAGCCTTTTTTAATATTAATTTCTGAAGTCAGTTTTAGAATATAATTTTTAAAAGTATTTTGTTAAAGTGTATAATATTTCAAATTAAGCCTATTAATGAATAAATCATATAAAAAGGGTATTAAGTGTATTTATTATTAAATATTGTTGAATTTATTATGATTAGATTTACTATAT
Source organism: Pardosa pseudoannulata (assembly GCA_032207245.1). Lineage (NCBI taxonomy): Eukaryota > Metazoa > Arthropoda > Arachnida > Araneae > Lycosidae > Pardosa > Pardosa pseudoannulata. The sequence goes on from CM063504.1 coordinate 79,237,111, forward strand.
TTAAACTATAAAATATTTTTATATGATGAGAAACAAAAGATACCAGTATATAGTTTATTTAAAATTTAAACAGATTATTCGAATTTAACTTACTCTAATGTTATTTTTTTTATTGAATATTTTCCAAAATGTTTATATATCGAAATTTCCTGAAACTGAACTCTTACCAAGTTTGTTGTTTTGGATCTGTAAAGTATAATATTGTTGTCTAATTTAGATACTGAAACACATTTTTGTTTATATATTAATATCTAATTTAATATTTTATTTTTCAAATACACTAGTTATCATCTAGCAAACCATAATAACCCTTTACAGGGTTTTTGTTTCTGGTAATATTACGTTGAAATATTTTTGGGAGTGAGATTAATTAAACAAAAACAGAATTAATTTAGCTTACTACCTAAAATAAACTTTGTTTTTAGTATATTTAGTAATAGATGGAAAAATTGCTTCTCATTGACGTTTGAAAATGAATGAAATTGGTGCAATTATACTTATCACGTTCTTATAAAAGGTTAATTAAGTATTTTGACAGGAAAAAAGGTATAAAAGGAAAGCATGGAGTCTAAAAGGAAACCATAAGAGTGTAAAGAGAAAAGCATAACATATGTTGATTTAAATAGCCAATTTTTGAAGTAAATTTCTGAATTCAGTTTTAGAATACATTTTTTAAAATATTTTGTTTGCTTAAGCGTATAATATTTTAAATTAAACTTATTAATGTATTAAACACGTAAAATGAGTATTAATTGTATTTAATAAAAAAAAAATTGTTGAATTTTTATGATTACTGTAACTTTCAACCTTAATTATTAGGAAATGTCATTTTTTCAGGCAGTCAAAGTTTGTTTCGTGTTATTTATGTATAAACAACAATAAAAATATTTTAAACTTATATACAGAATTGTATTTCTATGAATTAAATTGTACTTCTAAAAATAAAAATTCAGTAGATTTTTCATAAATACTTTTAAAAATAGTTGTACACAATTTCAAGCCTTTAAATGTTCTAAATAACATTACTTTTGTAATGTATGTCCAAATTTCATTATAGCATAAAATATTTTTCAGTTATTTTATTTTTATTACATTTAGATTCATCTTTTATAGTTTTAGAGCATTTAAAAATTAATTCGAAAAAGAGCTTTAGATTGTGTTTATTAAACAGCAATATAATCATATGTTTTAATAATTTTATTTCATTCATAATGATATTAAAAATTGCATTTTGGAAATATTTGGTAGTCTTTATGTAAATTATGAAAAACTGTGTGTACTTAAATGTATATAGTAATTAATGAAAATTCTGAATTGGACGTTGTACACATAGTTGTATTTTAACGTATTATTCACAAACATTTTCAAGAGTCCATTTCCATAAAAGCAGAAGGTATAACTTTGGTTATTTAAAATATATTAATTTTTATTTAATAGTGACATTATTTCATCATAGAGCCTAACAAAAATATTTATTTTGAATTAATGAAAAGTAAATAGAAAATGCTTTATACTGAGTCTAATAATATTTTTTAAATATGAAATTTCTTCACTTCAGTTCGTCTATATGCAGCTCAAATTTATAATTCAAATACAGGATTTGTAATATTGTTTGGGATTGTTAACTTTATTGGTGGTAATGTTCATATGAATTAATAAAACGTACACACTCATTCATGTCAAAATTTATTTATACCTCAAGAATTGTTCTATATAAATAAATATCACACATTTGCTTTTTAGTTCATCTACATACTATACATTTAAAAAGTTTTTCTTGAATATTTGACTAGACTATACTTTGATGCATAATTTAAAGTTTAAACTCAGAAATGTTTCATTGCACCTTCGTAATGTTTCTCGGAGTACAAAAAGGGAATGCGTTTATTATTTTGACTCTATACGTGGAAATAAGGCCACCATTTTCTTCTTTATAATCTAGTTACTTTGTGCTACTGTTCATGCATATGCATTTCTTTGTCTCGGTTTCTACTTCATTGCTTTATTTTCAACGATAAGGTTTTTTTTTTCAAAAATAAAACTGTTTAAAGAATATATTCAAATGCATTCTTTATATAAATATTTTCTATTAAGCCTTGTGACAACACGGTGTCATTTATTTTTACTCTAATAAATATTTCTTATATTTTTACAAAATTTTTTATATTGTAGTTCTTTCCCATTGCTATACAGATAACATAAAAATTATTTAATAAAATATCATTTACAGTGTAATTTGAAATATGGATTTGAATATATGGATTTTATCTTATACAATTTAGCATTCCGGAAACATATTATGACACATTGTTACAGAATAAAAAAAATACATCATGTTTAGTTTCTTTATAAAGCTAACATTCATTAGATCTTCAGATGATAGTATATGTATAATGAATATTTACAGAATGGTTACAAAGATTCTTACTGATGTAATTACTCAGAAAAGGTAAAGAGAGTGCATTTTTAGGGAACATGTAGTGAAACTATAAAGAATACAATACTGAAAGAAGTGTATGTAGAGTGAATATAGAGTTTCACTACATATAGAATAGATTGTGAAAACGATTAGAAATATGTTCAAAAATGCTTGATATTAATTGTTCATAATATTTAATTCATTCTAATCATAAGATAAAAAATATCAAATTAGAGAAGATATGATACTTATGTATTATAAAGAGAATTTTAGAAAAAATAACATATTAATTGAAAATTTATATCCTACATTTGGGATTTTATTTCATTGTATGTCACATTTATCATACAGAAAATATAGGCGATGCCAACTTGCTTAAATACAATTGCTAAATATCAGACATATATACATATATATGTGTGTGTATG
>CM063504.1:79247457-79272457 GCA_032207245.1 Pardosa pseudoannulata
TTGTACAGGTTAGTTCACTCTAATATACAATTGGCTGTAAAATAAATTTGCCAGAATATAAATTATAACTATCAAATATTTAAGTTTTCGTTACATATATATTTGTAGTTTTACTACACTCAGCGATTAATAATTTTATGTATAGCTATGAAAAACATAAAATATGCATTTAAATCTCGGACAAATATGGAATAAAATCACAAAGCGGTTAAATAATTTCTTACTTTTAAATATGGCTTCTAATAAAATGCTTACCCTTTATGTGTTATTCTTAAAATTATTTAAAAGCTTAAACAGTGTGAAAAAATAAATTAGAAAATAGCAACATTTATACTGTTTCTATAACGGCAATACAATTAATAATTTACTGATAATATTTTATGAGTGTGTGTTCATGTGTAAATTAAAAATAACTCCAAATGAAGTTTTTATAGCTTTTAGACTTAATCATTGAAAGAAAAAGGTGGTTAAAGTAGTATTTCTGATAAATTAAATTAAAAGGCATTTTAAACACTCTGAAAAATTATTACATTTTTACTGAAAATTGTTTAAAGATATTTTGCCCACATGGACAAATTTGAGATCCTTTCTTTATCATAGAAAAAAATCAATATAAATTTTAATATATGTAGAAAGTAAAATAAGTGAAAATAAATTTATGAAGGATATTTAATTCAATTTGAAAATAATTCATTTTTTTTCTATCCTTTCCCTTATATTAATGTACATAATAATTTGTTTCTGTATTTTTACTAAAAATTTTTAATAACAAAAAAAACTATAAATATAGAAAGAAATACAAAGAATTTTACTTTTTTATGGACATGAACGTTTCTACTATATTAAATAGAGGCTACTAACAGGCTTTTTAACACTCGGAAAATTATTATATTTTTACTGAAAATCGTTAAAAGATATTTTCCCGCATTGATAAATCTTAGATCCTTTCTTTACCATAGAATAAAATCAGCATAAATTTTAATATGTGTAGAAAGTAAAATAAGAGAAAATAAATTTATGAAGGATATTTAATTCGATTAATTCAATTTTATTATCCCTTATATTAATGTATTTAACATTTTTTTTCTGTATTTATACTAAAAATTTTTAATAACAAAAATAACTATAATTATAGAAAGAAAGACAAAGAATTTTACTTTTTATGGACGCGAACGTTTCTCCTAAATTAAATAGAAGCCACTAATAGGCATTTTAAACACTCGGAAAAATTATTATATTTTTACTGAAAATCATTAAAAGGTGTTTTGCCCTCTTTGATAATTCTAAGATCCATTCTTTACCATAGAATAAAATCAACATAAATTTTAATATGTGTAGAAAGTAAAATAAGTGAAAATAAATTTATGAAGGATATTTAATTCGTTTTAAAAATAATTCAATTTTTCCTATCCTTTTCCTTATATTACTGTACATAACAACTTTTTCTGTATTCATACTAAACATTTTTAATAACAATAATAACTATAAATATAGAAAAAATACAAAGAATTTTACTTTTTTATGGACACGAACCATTTTACTAAATTAAATAGAGGCTAATAACAGGCATTTTAAACACTCTGAAAAACTATTATATTTTTACTGAATGTCATTAAAAGATGTTTTGCCAGCATTGATAATTATTAGATCATTTCTTTACCATAGAATACAATCAACGTGAATTTTAATATGTGTAGGTATGTGTAGTAAAATAAGTGAAAATAAATTTAGGAAGGATATTTAATTCGATTTGAAAATAATTTAATTTTTCCTATCTTTTCCCTTATATTAATGTACATAACAATTTTATGTATTTATACTAAACATGTTTAATAACAATAAGAACTATAAATATAGAAGGAAAGACAAGCAATTTTACAATTTTGCAGGTATGAACATACTTAACAAACGTGAAAAAAAGTGTATAGATTAAATTTGATTCAAAAGAGAGATATTAGAAATTAAACTAATTTCCTATTTCTAAGTAAAGACATGTTGTTCCAAATTTAATGGGAAATCCATCTGCTACTAGCAGTGGTTTTTATTCTCTATACCAAAACTTGTCTATGTCACTATAGTTTTTCATCTACAAAAGAATGTTATTCTCTTCGAAAAAACAACCAAACGAAACTCCCTTTCAGTCACAAAGAGACTCCTAATAAATTATTTGATCTTTTCCTCCGTGGCGTCACGTGAATCTTAATCTGTACAAATAAATAAGTCCCTCTGGTAAAGTACAGCTTTCTTTCGTGTCAAGCTGTACTGAGCACTGGAGTTTTATCCATTGGAATAGTTAAAAGGGGAAGTGAGGAGCCTTCGTTTATTTTAAAAGTAAATATTTATTTATTTTAAAAGTTTTATTTTAAAAGCATTCAACATATAACGCTTTTATATATAATATGTACTTTTGAAAATTAACATCATTCAAAAAATTATATATTAAATAACATATTTCTTTTATATATAAAATATCCACAATTTTATGACTTTTCATTTATGATGCAACGTGATCATATAATGTTTTTTTCTTTACTAATGTAATAAAAGCAATAACTAATGTAATTTCCAAACCACACGAAGCTGCATTTCTAATTTAAGTCTTTAAATTATGAAATTGTGATTTTAAATCTAATGGTATTAAATTCGCACTATATGTTTTAATTATATATTTTAATTTTCAATTTAATTTTCTTTTATAGTAACTCACAAATGGATCCATATGATAAAGCCCCTTTGGCAAATATTCTTTATTTGTACTAGTCTTTAATATTTCAATGGAAACCCATAATATATTTTAGTAATTATATAAATTTATGTAGAAAAGTAATATTTTGTTTTTTACAAAATCTTCTTCGCTAAGACAAAATACACATAAGTCGTATTAATTTTAAAGATCAAACTATTTTAATTTTTTAAATTTAAAATAAAACGTGAAGGAACGGGACATATATTCATTCCTACATATTAACTGTATTAAGTTTATAACTTTTTCCAACCAAAATGATTGAGAAAATGATGTTTTGAAATTTTGATTCATTTGAAGCTAATTGATATCCTTCAACGTTTTTAAGAATATATGCAAAATTTATGTAATTTACAGATAAAAGTATCAATTCCTTTAGAGTTCATTACTGTTCCTTTTTTCAAAAATTGTTTTAGCCAAATTATTTCATGTGTTAAACCAAAATAAGTAGTTATATTTATTTTATACATTTTAAATAATTTAGATCTGAGAATTCCTACAATTGTAAGAATAAGCAATTGTGTGCTTAACTAGTGATTATGAATAGTTTATTTGTCCTGTTTTAGAGTTTAAGCGACAAATGTATCCCAAGCCTTTACAGATTTGTATAAACAAAAAGAAGACAGAAACTATATTTAGATAAAAATTAAAGATAGTGCAGTAGAAAGCGAAATAATGCACCCAAAGTGATATGCAACATTGTGAGTTATGACTGCATTCATTTGATTGGCAAATCTTTCTAGAGAGATACGCTTATTATTACCGTTAAGTTATATTAAGTTTCCGTTATTACCTATGTGATGGCAATTAAATTATATTTAATATTTTATATGTATCCTTGTTAGAATAACTGGGACTTCTGCATCTTTATCAGACGACTATGGTATGTACTAAAGACTTTTGTGCTGCAGTCGAATAAAAACAACGATAGAGTATTTTCACTTGACTACAGAACAAAAACCTCACAGAGAGCAGTTTTTAATGCTTGTATTCATCATAAAAATATGATCTTTACCTAAAAGTTCAACGGAGAGGTCGGAGGTGAACAATACCCGAACGGTTAGAACGTTTATCTTCGGATCCGAATTTCGAATCCCATTGAGGCATGAGCGTTTGCAACCGTTCGAAATCGTTTTTATGCTGTAGGTCCCGTTCTCAGCCACCCTCCTGTTGCAAAAAGTAGACCGTAGTGCTTCAAACTAAACGAGCAGAGTAGATATGTATGTATGATTGTTCGCAATGTACTTTGAAACGTATTGATCATTCCTTCATAGTTTTCCATTGTCATTCATATAAACCCTTTACGTGTTTAAATCAGGTGTATTTCATCCTTGTGAAAATAGTTGGAAAATTATTTATTAATTTTTCATATGCCTCTGCAGATCTGATGCCGACTACTACGATGTTATGACATGGATATTGTGGCAATAATGAAGAATAAGCGCAACAGTTTAATCCATTATATTAAAGATAAACAAGCATTAAATTTACAGTTTTATTCTTAAGAAGCACCTTTAAGGTAGCTGTACTACTGTGTTGAGTGTTTTAGCCTCAAAAGTTACCCTCAGTGGAAGAAACGAATGTCAGATGCTATCGGGGATTTATGCTATAGTTCTCAAACTATTCATAGTCAAGTTTAACATGCTCAATTCTTAGTTTTTGTAATAAAAACCTAAGAAACCCTCGTAACAAGAATAGTTATATAATATAAATGTAATGTATACTTCTTTGTACAAAATATCTAGCATTTCTGATCTGCACAAATTGTACGAAGTATTTCTTTTAAATATTATTAACTTTAAAAAATATTTATTTTATATACAGTAAGATAAAAAACTAAAATAGTTAAATTTCAGATAAGGTGCAGAATAGAAATTCACCTAAAATATTTGATGTATTTATAAAATGAAAAATAAAATTGTTTTAAACAATGTTATTTATTTTAATAATATAGGATTTTTTTTCACTAATGTGGGTCGATTACCGTTACTAGATATTTTACGATACATTCAGGTGATTAATTAGCTTTCTTTTTATGTGAACACCATATGGTCAAAGCAACATCACACAAATACATCGAAGCCCACTAGGAAATTCAGTCCAAACATTTCGAGTGTTAGCACAATACTCAAAACTTTATACAATATGGGATATTGATATAGAAAGTAAAGTATTCTTTTTAATAGTGCAAAATTTATAAAATCTCCTTTTAAATAGTTAAAATTATTTTTATATTAATTTTTATTTATTGTGCTATAATAAAAAAGGATAAATTTCAAAGTATACGTCAGTGAGAAATTTTTCTAAAGTGTTTCATATATTCTTGAAATTTAATACTATGATTGTTTTGAAAAGCGTTAAATAATATTATCAGCAATTCTACAGCTCATGCGCTAATAATTTAAGAATTCATGGTTGATGAAGACAAAATATATAGCTTTATATAATTCCATTTCAATTTTTACGTCAGTGAGAAATTTTTCTCAGATGTTTCATATATTCTTAAAATTAAATAGCATGATTGTTGATGAAGAAAATATGCATAGCTTTGTATACTTCTGTTTCAATTTTAACGTCAGTGAGAAATTTTTTTTAAGTGTTTCATATATTCTTAAACTTTAATACCATGATTGTTTTGAAAAACATTAAATGATATTATCAGAAATTCTACAGCTCATGCGCTAATAACTTACGAATTCATGGTTGATGAAGACAATATACATAGCTTTGTATACTTCCATTTCAATTTTAACGTCAGTGAGAAATTTTTCTGAGGTGTTTCATATATTCTTAAAATTTAATAGCATGATTGTTTTGAAAAACATTAAATGATATTATCAGAAATTCTACAGCTCATGCGCTAATAACTTACGAATTCATGGTTGATGAAGACAATATACATAGCTTTGTATACTTCCATTTCAATTTTAACGTCAGTGAGAAATTTTTCTGAGGTGTTTCATATATTCTTAAAATTTAATAGCATGATTGTTTCGAAAAACAATAAATGATATCATCAGAATTTCTACAGCTCATGCGCTAATAACTTACGAATTCATGGTTGACGAAGACAATATACAGAGCTTTGTATACTTCCATTTCAATTTTAACGTCAGTGAGAAATTTTTCTCTGGTGTTTCATATATTCTTAAAATTTAATAGCATGATTGTTGATGAAGACAATATACATAGCTTTGTATACTTCCATTTCAATTTTAACGTCAGTGAGAAATTTTTCTGAGGTGTTTCATATATTCTTAAAATTTAATAGCATGATTGTTTTGAAAAACATTAAATGATATTATCAGAAATTCTACAGCTCATGCGCTAATAACTTACGAATTCATGGTTGATGAAGACAATATACATAGCTTTGTATACTTCCATTTCAATTTTAACGTCAGTGAGAAATTTTTCTGAGGTGTTTCATATATTCTTAAAATTTAATAGCATGATTGTTTTGAAAAAAGTTAAATGATATTATCAGAAATTCTATAGATCATGCGCTAATAACTTACGAATTCATGGTTGATGAAGACAATATACATAGCTTTGTATACTTCCATTTCAATTTTAACGTCAGTGAGAAATTTTTCTGAGGTGTTTCATATATTCTTAAAATTTAATAGCATGATTGTTTTAAAAAACAATAAATGATATTATCAGAAATTCTACAGCTCATGCGCTAATAACTTACGAATTCATGATTGATGAACACAATATACAGAGCTTTGTATACTCCCATTTCAATTTTAACCAAGGCGACGCTAAATAAAACTTGATTGTAAAATCCTATTAAATTATGCGAGAGTAAATGAAGAAATGCAAACTTTGGAAAGTTACAGCAGATTAATTAGATTAGTTTAAGACTGAATAGCTGAACTCTGTTAAATTTTAAAGCAATAAAGAGATACAACTGGAATTCCTTACACACCTTAATTTTCAAGTCTTTTGTCCCATTTAGACGGTAATAGGGTTTTAAGAATTCAGCCGAGAATCCTATCTACAATGTTTTGTTACTAGCAATATTATGTTACTAGCAAATAGCCAGTCATATGAAGGAATCAGTAAAATTTTTAATTTTCCAGACTAGTAAATTACCTTATGAGGAAGGTAAAAAAATTGTTTGATTTTGGCTGAGACATATCTGATACTACACGCTCAATAATTTGTTTATCTTCATACTCCTCTAAAGAATCCCGATACTGTGAATGCAGTTTAGAATCCCATTGAATTCATTTAGTCAAACTGTGTGGTTATGTATAAAAAATAAACACACAAACGAACAAACTTCTTAAATTTTAAAGATATGTAACTTAAATGCCAGAAATTTATTAGTCCGGGTAATAGACTCCTAGGCTTTTATGAAAAGAATGTGTTGTTAATACAAGTGATAAAATTTTCATTGAACAAAAAAATAATTGATGGTTAAATTTAAAACTAGCACATATGTACCTAATCTATTATTTAAGGCAAATATAAAAGAAAATTATTAACGTAATATCTAATTTTAATGATAAAACGTATGAAAATAATACAGACGATATTTAACCCTCTAAGCGGTTTGCACGTACAATTCGGTCAAACCGATGATGCCTTCAAAAGATACAATTTTCGAGCTCCAAAAATGCCCAGAAAATGTATATAATGTAAATTTCTGCCAGTGCTTTCCTCCATGGAGTTTTACGGTTGGAGGGTCAGGTCGATTGTTTAGGAACTGCACCCCTCCTTGACTGACATTTATTGAGGGATGCACCCCTACCCCATGAAGCAAAAAGAAGCTGACAGCTTTTAATGGCTTTGTAAATCTCTATTTCGAAGTATTTCGTTTGTATCTCTAATTGCAATACTTAATTATCTTGGATGTCTTTCCTAAAAAAATACAAATAAGTCACTCAAAGTATATTTTTACTTGTACTTTTAGAATTCATTATTCCTTATGAGATGATCTTCGATACTTCACGAGATTTATTTATATTAAAAATTAACAATCTATAATATCTATTAATATATCTATTTATAACCGGAAGTAACGGGACATTAACGACGGTGGGTTTCCCGTATTCCATTCTAGTACTCACAGGGTGAAGGAAAAAAAAAAATCTTACAAACGCTTTGGCCAGTGACACAGTAAATATTTAGCGTATTTTTTGGAGACTTTTTTTCCTCGGTGTGTTCCACTCGGAGGGTTAAATAATTTAAAATAAAAAAGGATTAAATGAGATAGTTAAAGGTATGAGGTCATAATTCTAGGAAAAATTGATATTTTTACCTATTTATTATGTGATAAATTGATAAATTTAATATCCTGGCCTTAACCGGAAAAAAGTAGGGCTTGAAATCATGGCATTAAAAGCTCGAAAAGAGGGGAAGCGGTGGATTTCGTCCGTTTTAAAAATGACAGTATCTTTTGCCTTGATATGAAGCATATTTATACCAATTTATTTTAGAATCGAATCGATAGTTTATAATAAAATAAACTTTAATCGCTTTGAATTTTGCTAACCCTCACACATCAAGAATAAAATATGGATGCCTCTACCCATTCCAGGAACAATCGCTTCATAAATTCGAAGACATTAGGATAATTAACTTAGGCTATTACTGTATATAGGGGATACTCAATAGCATTATTATTTGATATCATAAAAATGTTTTATAGAACAGCATAAATTGAGTGAAAGCATGTTTTGACATATGTGTTAATTAAAGAAATATTCCAGATTTGAAAGGAGAAAAAGCAATGAATTAAATAGCATATACATGATACAAATAATTCTTCGAATATTTATTATTAATTTTTTTCTTTCGTAACAATATGGGTAAAATAAAATACTTGTCCGATGATCATTTGTTCACCGTCTTTTGGAAACTCAATTTCCAACATCATCAAGCCAACAATAATCTGATAATGATGTGAATTGATAATAGAAAGCTTTGCGTGGATATTGGAATAAAGAAGTTCGCCCATGCATACGGAAAACGTTCAAGTGTGAAGCATTCCATAAAGACACGTCCGTTAAATTTGGAAAGAAAACCATTCAGTATAAACATTCGATTGATGTAATGCAATTACATTACCACGCATAGAAGGAGACAAGATAGTACGCGGAAATTGCAATTGGCGGATTAACGCTCTTTAGACATACATAATAAGTGTTGGAAACATCTGGATAACTATGAAAGAAAAAACACTCTCGCTTCATGTAATCGTAAGAAAAATGTACATATATATAATGCAGTTTTTGACACAATTAACCATACAATTAACCCTTTAGTGAACAGTGGTTTCGCAGGGAAACCTCCTGTTAAACATTTTTTTTCTCTATATTTTTGAGAAATGTGAATTTTTTTCCGTTTTTTATGTTTTTGACTTTTAAAAATTACAATAAATGTTAGTACTACACTTAATTTATTATTTTCTTTTCAAATATATGTATTTAAACTTGATTTACTTGGATAGTTAGTAATTCGATTTTTTTCACGTATGACCCCAAACAAATATATGTATTAAAACAACAATTATAAATTGTCAAATTATTTATTTATTGTACTTTAACACTTATTTATTCTTCTTCCAATATAATTAAAATTTTAAAAAGTATTATGTTTATTCTGTAAAAGGGGGTGGGCTTGTCAGTTAACCCTCTTTAATCCATCCTACGGTATTTTCTAATGCAAACCTAAGGATTGTAAAGAAAATTTTAATACATTTTGCATTTATAAGGTTAATAGGTAGTATTTATAAACTAATTTCATTATATTCAAAAGCGTTTATATAGATGACCTTTAAATTGTTAAGAGGAAATTTTTGAATGATAAGTATATCTAGAAGTATATCATGTTGAAACTGATATTATGACAATAAAAAATTATTTATTTCTAATACGGTGTGATGTAGATGAAACCAATATGACACGAAGAAAGAGAACTAAGTAAATAAGGGAATAACAAATGTTCATATATTATAGCAAGTTCCGTAATAGTCCGAGCCATTTTTCAAAATTTGAAAATTTTCGCGAGCAGCAATTAAATACGTATTTAAAAGGTATTAATTTTTTTTTCAGAAATTATATTTATTGAAGTTTTTCGTCCTGTAATTTTTCAAGGAAATTTTTGAATTGCCGATGATTTTTTGGTTTAGTGCAAATGTAATTTACAATGTATTACACTGTTTTCATAACATCAGGATATTTTAAATATTTTGTAACGAGATATTCTCAGTGAATTATGCCGCAAATCGGTATGAATTTGAAATTTGAGAATCATAACTTTAAAGTCCAATAAGATCTATTTTATTACCCAAAATTGTCGGAGTTCAATCAGTTGTAATATTTTTTTAAAGTTAATAATACAAAAATGAAAAAGGAACTCGGGTACATTTATCGAGAGCCACAAATAATCCTTCAAATAGTCACATGTGGCTCGCGAGCTTCAGATTGCCCACCCCTGTATTATAAAAAAAGTAAATAAATGTTTGGAAAGAGCATTGAAAAATATTACATTACCATGAATAGAAGGAGAGAAGGCAGTAAGCGGAAATTGCAATGGACGAGTTAAAGCTCTTTTGACGTACATAAGTTTTGGAAACATCTTGATAACTGTGAAAGAAAAAACCACTCTTGCTTCATGTAATCCTAAGAAATATGTACACATATATGCAGTTTTTGACACAATTAAGAGTAAATTATTGGATGATAATAATATCTAAAAGTATATCATGTTGAAACTGATATTATGACAATAAAAAATTATTTATTTCTAATACGGTGTGATGTAGATGAAACCAATATGACACGAAGAAATAGAACTAAGTAAATAAGGGAATAACAAATGTTCATATATTATAGCAAGTTCCGTAATAGTCCGGGCCATTTTTCAAAATTTGAAAAATGGTCCCGAAAAATGGAATTAAATAATTTTCGCGAGCCGCAATTAAAAACTATGTGAATGGTATGTAAAAAAAGTTATTATACAATTTTTTAAAGAAATTATATCTATTGAATATCTAGTTTTTTCGTCCTTTAATTTTTCAAATAAATTTTTGAATTGTCGATGATATTATGCTTTGGTGAGAATGTAATTTATAATGTGTTATACACTTTTCTTAACATCAGGATATTTTAAATATTTTGTAACAGGATGTTCTCGGTGAATTATGCAATGAATCGGTATGAATTGTGAAATTTGAGAATAATCGCTTAAAAGCCCAATAAGACCGATTTTTTTTACCCAAATGTTTCAGAGTTTCTATCAGCTGTAATAATTTTCTTTTAAATTAATAATACAAAAATGAAAAGGAACTTGAGTACATTTATCGAGAGCTACCAAATAATTCATCAAAGAGCCGCATGTGGCTCGCGAGCTTCAGGTTGGCTACCCCTGTATTATAAAATGAATAACTAAATCAATGTTTGGAAAAAGCATAGAAAAATATTACTTGTACTACCTTAATATTTCAAGTTTGTAATATTTAAAGCTAATATTTACAGATTATTTCAAATGAATTCTTAGAATTCTCAAAAGATATTCTAGGTAGTTAGTTGTTAGTATAGACAGTTACTGAAAGCACTAGAAGTAAATTAACTATTCTTAAAATATTGAATTTACTTCTAAAAACATTTCTAACTGATTACTTTACATAAAAAATTGATTGCTTTTGCATAAGAATTTTGCATAAAATTTATATTTTTATTCAAAATATAATTTATCTGAGAAAACGGGGGAAGTATAAACAACAAACAAGAATTTTATTGTAATATATCTTAAGTTGCTTTTTATTAGTAATATTAAAACTAATGATTTTATTAGAATAGTAAACCATTTTATTTAAAAATAATGTACATTATTAATTTACTACCAGACATAACTATTACATTAATACCATTTAAAAGAAATTAAATAAACTTGTATAGAAAAGTTATAAACTAGCGTAATTAATAGGATGTTTTAAGAAAATACTGAATTTTTACTTCTATTTGGAATAAATGTGATCTATTCACCATCAATAGATTGAGGAAAAGCATTAGCTTATAAAAAAACCTAAGTCCTTAACCCCTTCCGGTAAAATGACGAGTCTAGCTCGTCATTAGTTTTTCATTCCATACCGCACAATGACGAGTTACACTCGTCATACGATTAAAGTTACTGTTAAAAATGATAATTAATTTAGTGTAAAATTTCTAGTGTACTGAATTTGGCAACACTTTTATCACTTGTGAAAATCACAAGTCACTATTGCATAGTGTTTACTTAGAATTTCTTGGTACAAGTCATTGCCAAATTAATGAGTCAGAATAAAAGAAAACCTACTAAGAAATGCCGTGTGTGTTACTAGAATCAAATTAAAAGTGAGACTACTTGGCGGTGTAAACTATTAAGAATTCCTTTGCACTTTGTTTTGAAAAGTATCACTAGCTTGAAGACTATTATCTCTATACATTATTAATGTTTTGCTTTGATATTTTCTTAATTTTACTGTTTCTGATATTATTTAACACTATGTAAAAAGTGGATTTTAATTAAGAATATGGAAAAATTGTAAAAGGAAACAAGTTTTTTAAATAAAAATTAAATGGTTATTTTATGCACAGTTTTTGATTATTAAATCATATAGGAAGGGGTTGATATTTTAAAGAAAAATTAGTCCCATTTCTGAAAGGTGCAAAAAAAAATGTATCTGGTTAATATAAAAGAGGTAACAATAAGCTTATCATTAGTTTTAATTTTACTTTAAATCGGAAAATTTGGGGTTAAGTTTATGGCTTAATGATTATAAAATTTTTCTATTCACCTTTAGTTAACCCTTTCAATACCAAAATACTTAACCAATAGAAAAAAAATTCTGAAATTAAGCTGATTTTTTAATTAGCTAAATAGATTTCAAATGATTCTACATAGCATCATTTGGGGCTTAATTGGAACTGTACATGAAATATTTATGCAGAATTTAGTATAACGTTAATTTAAATTTACCGATAGAAAATGTTATTTTACTCTATACAATTTTAATGATCATAATATATTTTATATTAATGCAATTAATTATGATATTTTTTATAAAAATGAAAATAATGTTTTAAAAACATATTTGAATGCAATATGCAGTTTTTTAAATTTTATTTTATGTTAAACAATATGTTTCAACCTGTATTGTTTTTATAATGTAAATAACATACATTTCTTTAATGCTACTCTGTAATGTGTATCAGTATAGTGCATGTTTCTCGTCAAGCTATTTGGGATAAAGAGAAATATTGTGAAATTTTATGTCAACTATGAGTTGTGGACTTAATCCTTATTATATTTTATATAAATCTTATGCCTCTATTTAGAAAAGAAAAGACATACATTTAGCGAATTGTGGCTTGAAATAATAAAATGAGATAGGTTTAGGGTTACTCGCAACTGACAATTTAGTTCATATTTGGCTTGCATTCAAGCATTTACTACACTTGTATTTAATATGTGTGACTTCAGATTATTACAAATATAAAAAATGATTGTTTTAAATTAATAATCTCCTTGAACTTAATTAAATATCTATCATTTACTTTATAAATAATTTTAGGTTAGAGTTTAATCTGGTACCAATGTAACATTTTAAGAGTTTTACTATCAAATAGTTTAGTATTTTCAATCAACGATCGAGATAGATAACATTGTTTTATTTATAATCTCTACGTAACAATATGAAATTACTTTATAATACATAAAGAAAAAAGTAAATAGTCATTAAAGACTTGTTTTAATTATGTAAAATTGCTGCCTATCTGATTAAAGCATGCAATATAAAATTTTCATATAAGTGTTATGTATTTAAAAATGCAATTTCAGGAAATTATTGTAAGGAAGAATATACCTTTGAAATATCTAATTAAGTATTCAAATACATATCTAAAAATAATATCTAAATTTTATGGAAATGAGACGTATAATATATTTAAAGCAATTGTAACTTTATGGGGAAATCTCAGTATAATCGGCGTTCTATAAATCTCTCAGTAATATCTATTATGGCTTAATACCTAGACATAGAATATACCTTAAATAAGAATATACCTTTGAAATATCTAATTAAGTATTCAAATACATATCTAAAAATAATATCTAAATTTTATGGAAATAAGACGTATAATATATTTAAAGCAATTGTAACTTTATGGGGAAACCTCAGCATAATCAACGCTCTATAAATCTTTTAGTAATATCTAGAAGGGCTTAATACCTAGACATAGAATATACCTTAAATAAGAATATATAAGAATATACCTTTGAAATATCTAATTAAGTATTCAAATATATATCTAAAAATAATATCTAAATTTTATGAAAATAAGACTTATATAAACACTGTTTATGTGAAATCACATAATAAATTGTTAAGTTTCATACAAAACTAACGGTTTTATATATTAATAGTTAACATTTGTTAATCAATTCAAACTATTTATGAAGTTTAGCATCAGTCTGTATAATCTACCACTGAAGTACATCACATGTATAATACCTCTAACAATTTAGTATATAATATATAGTTGTAAAGAGGGTATTATAGGTAGTAAACATAATTTTCTCCAAATGGGTGCATTATTCAGAATTATTTATAAGACTATACCGTTGAATTAAACCAAGTGACTTATTGGCTTGCAAATCATGTCTTGGAATTTCTTGAATACTTATTCGACAAAATATTATTGAATTTTGTACATTTTCCATAGCTCGAATAAAATTTAATACATAAAATATTATAATAATTCTCTATAAACCTTAAGAAACCAAAGTAAACAGGTAGAGAGTTAAATTTTAATAGGTTTTTTTACAAATATATTAGGTATTTACTCTTTTCACTTTTAGTAACCAACATAAAAATTTAAATTATGTATGATTCGTGAAGATAACACTTATTTGGGAGTAAATAATGTCTTTCATATTTATAAAATAATTAATATTTTATAAATATAAATTTCGTCTGAATTGTAAGGTAGTAAGTTATCAGTGATAACTACGTCTCGATGGTAAGTAATTAAACTAAATTTCTTAGAGGACGATATAAAAATGGGTAAGATAATAAAATAAAAAAATAAAATAAGTAATTTAAAAACACATCCTTAATTTCCTATCTCGGAAAAATCATCCTAAATAGAGCAGGGAAATTTATTTAAAACAAACTTTTTTAATAGATAGTGTATAAGCAGTTATAATGCGGATTTTTTTTATCTCGGAAGCTACAGTGTCCCTTAAAAATATACTAACTGAACTTATTAACCTAACTGAAATTATTAATTTCTTCTCAGTCGTAAGGTAGTACTGAGGTATCAGGGATATCTGTGTCTCTATGGCAAGAGTTCAACTAAAGTTCCTAGAGGACGGTATAAAAAGAATATAAAATAAGTATTAAAAAGTTTGAAGTTTGTTCGTTTGCGTGTTGTTTTTATACATAACCACACGGTTTGCAACCGATGTGCTAAATTTTGGACATCATTCATATATACCACCAAATAATCACTGTCAATATAAAAACCACTGATCTCCATCCTATCTCGTAATATAACAAGTAAATTAAAGTTGGCAACTAGCATGCGGTCAGTAAAGATAAACAAATTATTGAGAGTGTACCAGATAATTCTTAGCCTAAAAACAAACCTTTTTTATTGGTTTTATAGGGTACTTTACAATTGTAGAAAATTAAAAATTTTACTGATCCCGTCTTATGACGGGCTATATGCTAGTAAGTGTTATAAAATCACATACTTAATTTAGAAGCTCGAAAATATCATTCTAAATAGAGCCGGAAAATTTATTTTAAACAGAACTTTTTGATATATAATGTTAAAGCAGTTATAAGGAGGATTATATTTCTCGGAAGCTGCAATGTCCCTTTAAAAGATATACTAACTGAAATTATTAATTTTTTCTCTGTCGTAAGGTAGTACTAAGGTATCAGTGATAACTAGATCTCCACAGTAAGTACTTAAATTAAAGTTTCTAGAGGAGGATATAAAAATCGGTAAGATATTAAAGGAAGAAAATAAAACAAGTATTATAAATTCACATCCTTAAATTAGGATCTTGGAAAAATTATTCTAAATAGGACAGGAAAAACTATTTAAAACAGAACGTTTTAATATATGGTGTATAAGCAGTTATAATGAGGTTTTCTTTAACTCGGAAGCTAGAATTACCCTTTAAAAATATACTAACTGAAATTATTCAACTGAATAAATTATTAATTTCTTCTCAATCCTAAGGTAGTACTAAGGTATCAGAGACATCAACGTCTCCATGGTAAGCGGTAAACTAAAGTTCCTAGAGGATGATATAAAAATTGGCAAGATATAAAAAGAAAAAATATAATATAAGTATTATAAAATCACACCTCTAATTTAAAATCTCAGAAAAATCATTCTAAATAGAGCAGGAAAATTTATTTAATACAGAACGTTTTAATATATGCATTATAAGCAGTTATAATGAGGATTGTTTATCTCAGAACCTATAATGTCCCCTTAAAAATATACTAACTGAAATTATTAACTAACTAAAATTATTAATTTCTTCTCAGTCTTAAAGTAGTACTAAGGTATAAGTGACATCAAATCCTCGATGGTAAGAGTTAAACTAAAGTTTCTAGAGGACATTATAAAAATCGGTAAGATATAAAAAGAAGAAAATTAAATTTAGTATTGTAACGTCATATCCTAAATTTAGAATATCGGAAAAATCATTCTAAATAGATTAAAATTTATTTAAATATTTAGGAAAATTTAGATAAAACAGAATTTTTAATGTATATACATTATAAGCAGTTATAATGAGGATTTTTTATCTCGAAAGCTAGAATGTTCCCTTAAACACATAATAACTGAAATTATTAAACTAACTGAAATTATTAATTTCTTCACTTTTTAATATAACTTTTTAATATATAGTGTATAAGAAGTTACAATGAGGATTTTATATCTTGGAAGCTAGAATTTCCCCTTAAAAATATACTGACTGAAATTATTAAACTAACTGAAATTATTAATTTCTTCTCAGTCTAAGGTATCGGTGATAGCAGTGTCTCCATGGTAAGAGTTAAACTAAACTTCCTAGAGGAAGATATAAAATTTGGTAAGATATAAAAAGAAGAATATAAATTTAGTATTACAAAATCACAGACTTAATTTAGAATCTCAGAAAAAGCATTCTAATTAGAGCAGGAAAATTTATTTAAAACAGAACTTTTTAATATACAGTGTATAATCAGTTATAATGAGTATTTTATTTATCTCAGAAGCTAGAATGTCCCTTTAAAAATATACTAACTGATATTATTAATTTCTTCTCAGTCGTAAGGTTGTACTGAGGTATCAGTGATATCTACGTCTCGATGGTAAGTGTTGAACTAAAAATAATCACATCCTAAATTTAGAATCTCGGAAAAATCTTTTTAAATAGAGCAGGAAAATTTATTTAAAGAACTTTTTTAATATATAGTGTATACTCAAATGTAATGATGATTTTTTTTATCTTTGAAGCTACAATTCCCCATTATAAATATACTAACTGAAATTATTAATTTAAAATAAATTTCTTAAAGGAAGAAAGTTATTAACGAATTTGTAAAAAAAATATTAGAAATGAAACAGTATATTCTATTTTTTAAAGTCAAACAGAAATGTTATCATGCTTATTTATGTCTCACAATGTATTTGATTCCTTTAAAATTACATCTAACGTTAATAAAGGTATATTTGTGGTCTGTAAAGAATAGAAACATCCAGAACTTGACAAAATGTACCACATACTCAAGATATCTTAATCAAAATTATTCTTTCGCCATAATCATAGTTAAAAGCCTACTTAGAACAATCTTGTGCTGAGGATGAACCATTTGTTTACATCGTATCCTCCTCTAATGCGACATTTAGATAAATGTGGTACCACTTTCAGGGACATTCCGTCGATTTCTTTCCACTTGTCTTCTGATGTCTTTTTGGCTGAGTCGATTACGTTCATAAATCTTTCAAGGGATTCGGAGTGAAAGACAGGCTAAATTAATTGGAAAAGAAATTCGATTCAATACCCCTTATCATGCATTATTTGCTTTTATCTTCAACAGACCTTAAGCCGGAGGGATTTTTTTTCAGTCTGTAAATCGGGTGTTAGTGCCGTTTATGTTGAGATAGTACTGACAATAATGTGTCGGTAATCATTTGATAGATAGGAAAATATTACACCGGAATAAATATGATGCGAGTTAGATATTCAGAATAATAAAAATGAGAGGTATTTGTTCAGGAAAATGTTGATTTCTGATAAATAAGTTGCATCTACATTTACACACAAATTGAGGTTTATAAAACTGATTAATTTATGTGACTCTATGGACATATTTTGTGTAAAACCTTCTGAGCAATATAATAATCTATTAAGAATATATTGTATATTGCTCTCTATTTGGTGATTTCTGATAAATAAGTTGCATCTACATTTACACACAAATTGAGGTTTGTAAAACTCATTAATTTATGTGACTCTATGGACTTATTTTGTGTGAAGCCTTCTGAGCAATATAATAATCTATTAAGAATATATTGTATATTGCTCTCTACTTTGTGATTTCTGATAAATAAGTTGCATCTACATTTACACACAAATTGAGGTTTATAATATATGAACTTAAATATTTCTGAAAGTTATTAAAACTTAATATATATATATGTAATAATATAAAGCGAAATTTGTATATTTTTAATTTTTTTTAATTTGTCTGATAAATAATGGTCCATTACACAACAAAATTAACAAATATCATTTAATTGCATTAACTGATTATAGATGAAAATTTGTGAGCAATAAAACAAATAATTACATTTAAGAATATATTGCATATAATCTAAGGATATTTATCTGATAAATAGTTTTCTGAATAGAACAACATCTATAGTTTTATGTAACAATGTTTGAAATTTATAAGATAAGAAAAGAATATTGATGAGCAATATAAAATATAGAAAAATATATATTATGTTTCTTTTTGTATTTAATACATAAATGCACATGTAAAATATATTATTCAGCAACTTTTATTTAAACTTGTTTTTTAAACTGTATCACAGTGTTTATAAAAATAATATCTATATTTGATTCTGCAATTTTTAAGAGGTTGCTGAAATAAATTTTTACACAAAAATTGATTTTATTTAAACTGTTTTTTATGTGACTATCTATGTGTTATTTTAAAGGTGTAAAATAAAATCCTCAGAAAATAATTATATCTTTATTATTTGGAATTTTATTTTGCATCGTTTATAGGACACCCATATGTTAAAACTGATTAATTTGTGTGAGTCTATGGACTTATTTTGTGAAGCATAGAGTAATCTATTGTGAAGTATATAATAATATGAGCAATATAATAATCTATTAAGAATATATTGTATTGCTCTCTAGTGTAAAAAAATATAAATTCTAATAACTTTTGAAGTATGTATATTCTGGAGTTATTATTTTATTTAAATTAAATAAAAAAGTAACCTCGGTTTAAAAATTTGCATCCAGCTTTATATGATGGTATTTTATGTTGTTACTGCATCCAGCTTTATTTGTGCAACATAATAGATATTATTTGTTTCGACTAATCAATTTTATTTGGTAAAATATTGTTCTTTTGCTCAATTATGCTTTGGATTAATGAAAATTCTTTAGGGATGGCTTTTTTTAGGAAAATTCTTAAGGTATTTTTTAGGAATGGCTGTAAAGTTGAGTAAAACTTTTATGTCTGTTCTGCGGCAAGCATTTTAGACAAATGACAACTGTTTGTAAAAGAATAACAAGGAATTTCAGCTAATTTCTTGCATCAAATAACCAATTTTAATTTAAAAATATACTTTTTCTGTCATATTTTTCTACTTTAAATTTATGTAGCAATATTGGTGTTTAAAAAGTATTATAGATTCGTACAAAAAAGCTCTTTATACGTTGAAATTACTGGTTTGATTCATTTAAACTTAATGTGTTATTGGTGTTTCTGTCTCTAATGCCACTAGGTCAAACCGAGCATTATTAAGCCATAAGCTATTCATATCAAGGGATCATTTTAACGAGTACCCTTACTGTAAAAGTACGACTTATACTCAAGTGGGTCCTCGTATTTTAGAAGCATGGGTCAAATAGAAGATCCTTAGGCTTGGCCTGCCACTCTAGAGGGATTAATGAAGAACTTCAAGGACATTGTGAATACGAACATATTTTACGTGTCCTAGTCCCCTTTAACAAACACGTTTAATCAAAGTCCGGTTCGGGATCAGAACCCGCAAGCCTCCATTTAAGACAGCATTGCCTTTGCCAACTGAGTTACAGTGACCCTAAACTTAGTTTAAATGAATTAAAACAATACAAGACTCATGGACATTATTAGTTCCATACCCAAAATAATTACTTATCTTAACTTAACGAGTTTTAATGCATATTGTTCTTCTCTGTCCTACTTTAATTCTAAAATTTTTTCAACTGATTCTATATAATTTAGGAAGTTTTGTCAAAAGTCTTGTTTTATTTCCCTACTTTAATATACATACTTGTTAGGATATGATTGTATATAATGCTTGATTTAAGAAGGTAGCACCAAAAATTTCATAATATCCTAGTCGATTTCATCAAAATTGGTGCTACATCCAGTTATAAAAAGCTACGTTTGTAAAACACGTCTCTCACCATAATTCTTTGTGATACCTTACGTGAAAATATACAATGACTAATAGAATTTATAGAAAGATTAAAACAACATTATATTTTAATGAATTACAAGAACAAACAGCATACATCATTTAAAATAGAAATACAATCTTGCATTCAAATGTTTCAAGGTGATTATTTTTATTATAATTAGTACAATTTCAGTAACTTTAAATAATCTTATAGTAAGCAAAAAATTTATTAATACGATTGATTTCGGATTTAGAGTAATGAGCAAAGCGAAAGGTAATAGTAGATTGCCCTGTATCCATTTCAAAAGATCGTAAAATATTTCCTTAATAGAATAAATCACCCTCAAATTACAATACTAGAGGAAATAATGCCCTATTTATTTATAAAACTCCGTCTCTGAATCTATTTAAATAATCCAACGACAGTTGTTATCGTGTCCTAAATATTTACCTTTCATTACGCTCTATCCCTTTCACGAAACATTCTGATAAGAACAATTGTCCTAAGGAGGAGAGTTCCATTTATTTTTAAAAGACTAAATTCCCTTCATTGTTTGTAATGCAAATCCTAGCTTTGAAAAAGATTAAATGGAACCGTTTAAAGTGATGCTTTAGATTTTCTCTTCCATTAAGGTTACAAAAGTATCATTAACATCCTTAGAAACATTTCCATTACTTAATTATGTTTAACCCTGAATAGACACTAAAATGTGAGAATCTTTACAAAATGCTTGAATTTTTCTCGCATTTTAATATGAACTTTTGCAAAAATTGCTTAACTTCTCAACAAAAAAAAATATTTTGGTCATTCGTTAGAAGGGTTTGAAAGTGGAAGATTCTTTTCAAATTCATCCCTTGAATAGCCGACACCATATTAGGACGAAAAACTTATTTGCATAGATCTTAAAAGTCTGTTTAATGTGCAATTTGTAAATTTATAATTACACTGAGAGTTAAAAAAATTCGTTTGAAGTAAAATACGAATCTAGAAAAAGAAATTTCGCCAATCTGAGAAAGAGTCTGTATGATACCTGAATGTTAAGTTCCATAAAAAAACAATATGTATTTTTTTTTCTGGCAGTATAAAATTAGTATTGTTTCATGGTTAATGTAATATTTATTAGATATATTATTGGATAACTAGCATAAAGCCCGTCATATGACGGGATCACTAAAAATTTTAATTTTCCAGAATTGTAAAGTAATCTATGAGGCAGGTAAAAAAAATGATTTGTTTTTTGGCTGAGAATTATATTGCAGCAAAAAATAATCGATTAAAATTATCACATATGTGCCTAATCTATTATTTAAGCCAAATATAAAACAAAATTATTTACGTAATGTCTAAGTTTAGTGATAAAACATATAAAAATAATGCAGAAAATATTTAAATAATCTAAAATAAATGATTAAATGAGATGGTTAAAGGGATCGTAGAAAAAACTTGTTATTTTAATCTATATGATAAATTGATAAATTTAATCGCCTACTCAAAAAGGAGGACGGGCTGGATTTCGAACATTTTAAATATGACAGTATTTTTCGATATGACACGAGGCTTATTCATACCAATTTATTTTAGAATCGGATCTATAGTTTAGAAAATATTAACTTCTCTAGCTTTGAATTTTGCTAACCCTAACTCATCAAAAATCCAAAATGGATGCTCTATTTATTCCAGGTCTAACCGCTTCATAAATTCGGGTACAGACGGACAGATAACTTAGGCTATTAGTACATTACGAGAAGAAAATTTAAGTATACAAAACAGAAAATGTTTATGTGGCCAAGGACATCCGTACAACAATACGTGAATTAAATACAATAAAAATCATAAAAAGTTGAAATAGTAGTAAAAATATATTTTAAAAGTAATAAAACAACTTTAGGAATAAGTATTTAAAAAAGCAGAAAATATTAAATTAATTGGATATTTAGAAAACTTTGGCTGCGTCGGGAACGGAACCGTGAACTACGATAATCAAATGGGCAGACACTATACCGAACGTATCATGCCTGCACCTCACTACGAAACAAATTACAGTATACGAGGGTCGAGTAAAAACAGTCCAGCAATTTAAATATAACGCTCCACCCTCACCATCCTATCAAGAATGATTTTAGTATAGAATAAGAGTGATAATACGGCTAGAAATAATTGCATTAAACGCTCGAAAAAGGGGATGATGGGGATTTCGAATTCGCTTTGAATTTTGCTAACCCTAACTCATAAAAATTCCAATATGGACGCCTGTATCCATTCCAGGTACAACCACTTCATATGATCGTGAACATACTGACAGATTGCTTATTAATATATAGGGGATAGAATAGCTTGTGTTTAAATGCAACTAATTTTCGTGTAGCTAATTTTTGCGAAAAGAAATTTCGTCAATCAGAGAAGTGTATTATAAGATACCTCAATCTTAAGCAACATGCAGTTTATATTTCTAGGAGCATAAATTTTATATTGTTTAATGAATAATGTAATATTTATTAGAGAAATTATTAGATGAATAAAGATTAGATAAATTACATAAATTACATTAATTAATTATATTAGATAAATTACATTAATTAATTAAACTAGATAAATTGGATTAATTAATTAAATTAGATAAATTAGATTAATAAAAATTTATTTTTTAATGAATTTTATTTATTAGAATTATTATTAGGTAATATAGTACTTCATGTTTAAAACCACTAATTTTTCAAATAAGAAATATCGTCAATATGAGGAGCAGTCTATTAGGTGACTGAATTTAAATTTTCATATAAAACAAAATTGAGTTTTTATTTTGGAAGTATAAAATTCGTATTGTTTATTGAATAATTTAATATTTATTAGATAAATTATTGGAAAATATAATACTTTATATTTAAATGCAACTTATTTTCAACTAGTTTTTGCCAAAAAGAAATTTTGCCAATCTGAGAAACAGTCTATAAGATACCTCAATTTTAAGACTCATATAAAACAATAAGTAGTTTTATTCTAAGTATAAAATTCGTATTGTTTCATGAATAACATAATATATATTAGAGATATTAATGTATAATGTACTAATTTGAGTTTAAATGCAGCTAATTTTTGCGATAAAAAATTCGTCAATTTGAGAGGCAGTGTATAAGATTCCTGGAGTTTAAGTTTTATATAAAACAATATGTAATTCTTATTCTGTTAGTATAAAATTCACAGTCTTTCATTAATAATTTAATATTTATTAGATAATATAATACTTTATTTTTAAATGTACTTAATTTAGTGAAGCTAATTTTTGAGAAAAGAAATTCTATCTGGGAAACAGTCTATAAGATATCTCAATTTTAATATTTATATAAAACAATAAGTAGTTTCTATTCTGGAAGTATAAATTTCATATTGTTTCATGAATAATATAATATTTATTAGAAATAGTATTGATTAACATAATAATTTGTGTTTCAATGCAACTAATTTTAGTACAGAAAATTTTTGCAAAAATAATTTCGTCAATCTGAGAGGCATTGTATAAGATAACTGGATTTTAAGTTTTATATAAAACAATATGTATTTCTTATTCTGGGAGTATAAAATTCACATTGTTTCATAAATAATTTGATATTTATTAGATAAATTATTAGATAATAGAATTCTTTATTTTAAAATGCAACTAATTTCAGTGAAGCTAATTTTTGTGAAAAGAAATTTCGTGAATCTGAAAACTATAAGATACCTCAATCTTATTTCCATAAAAAACAATAAGCAGTTTTCTATGGGAGTATAAAATCCATATTGTTTAATGAAAAATGCAATATTTAAAAGATAAATTATTAAATAATATAATACTTTATGTTTATATGCAATTAATTTTCGTGCAGCTAACTTTTATGTAAAATAAATTTCGACAATCTGAGAAGCAGTCTATAAGATACCCGAATGTTGATTTTCATATAAAAAATATATAGTTTTAATTCTGGGAAAATAAAGTTTGAATTTTCTAATGACATACTTTATATTTATTAGTATTATTATTACGTAGTATAATACTTCATCTTTAAAAGCAACTAATTTTTCCGAAAAAGAAATTTCTTCAATCTGTGAAGCAGTCTATAGGATTCCTGAATTTTAAGTTTCATATAAAATAATATGTAGTTTATTTATTTTTTAAAGTATAAAATTTATATTGTTTGATTAGAAATGCAAAATATTTTTCGATAATTTATTGCGTAACATAAAAATTTATGGTTAAGTATGCAAATCCAAATTCTAAATTCAATATGTTAATATGTTAAATATGTTTAAAGGAAATAAATTTTACTACAGATGATCTTTGCAATATTTATAAATCAATTACGACAGCATTTAAAGCTATGAAAATAAATAAAATAATCTTATGAAATATAAAATAGCTAGATACATATTAAAATTCGAAATCAAACAAATGCTTTATTTCTAATTTACTTCTGAAATGCTACAAATATAAAGAAAGATTTATCGTTTAGTAGAGTAAAATAATTAAAATTTTAAAAATGATGTTTAAATGTTATTTTAACTTAAATTTCCTCTTCAAGTATA
>CM063504.1:79282457-79287457 GCA_032207245.1 Pardosa pseudoannulata
CTTTTGAAATATGTAGTCTTGTATAAAATTAAAAAATAGAAATATGAAAGTTCAAAGCTGAATTTATTGGAACTTTATTAAATTGACTTGCAATGAATCAGAAATTTCTACTTTTAGTCAACAATTAATTTAATCAAGTTCCAATAATATATATATATATATATATATATATATATATATATATATATATATATATATATATATATATATATATATATATATATATATATATATATCATTTTAAGCCATCTATATCATCGGTCCTGATTCGTGCACCGAAGACTGAATATTTCAGTTTTACCTGTATTTTATCCAAAAATTTAATTTTAATTTAAAATAATAATGTTACTTATTGTATCTCCAAAATCTGAATCATTCTGTATCAATTTTTGCTGTTCAATCTAGTTGTTTCTTGGATTTTCAAATTGCATAAAAATTTTGTGTCCCACCAATTGGTGTCAGTTTTTCGTTCTCTTTTCAAGCAAGTTGCTTAGGTTCTTATAAATCCAGATTTTGGTTTAACCTAATATTGTCATTATTTCTCTCTTCACTACAATACATATGTATTCAATATATTCCTCCCTATATTGAACCGAAAATTGAACTCGAAATCCACGGGAGTATTATCTGTATTTGTAAATCACTTTTGGCAAAATATCATGTCAAAAAACAAATACTAATACATTTTGAATGCAAATACTAATACATTAATCATTAACATTTGTTTTGATTATATCATTTTCTATAAAATTATCTTTTATAAGTTTTTAATTCTAATCTTTTATAAGTTGTCCTTAGTAACAATTATAAAATATCTTTCGTCAAGGTAAACATAAAAAATGTTTAAAACATAAAACATTTCTAATTCCAGATACTTATTTAATGACAAAAAATCTCTTATACTATCTTCCTCTTAATTTGAAGATATAGCGTCTACAGAATGAATGATAATATTTCCCTGAAGACTAAGATGTGATACATTCTCACAATTCATGACCATTGTCTTGTTCTTTAAATGCATCGTTTACTTAAAAGCGTTATTTTTCGCAGCGATAGTCAGCTTTCTTTTAATACTGGTCTAAAATAATCTTTTTCAAAGCTTATTTTATATTATGTGAATCCTAAACCTGGAAATATGTTTTAGGATATTTTTTAAAACAAAATATATAGTATAGTTTCCAAACATTACGGAACAATCCATAGTAAATTATTCATTATTTTTTACTTCAAATATTATGTTCATTAAGTTAATTGGAAATGAATATAAAGAAATAAATACTGAACTTCTTTGATGTATCTGAAAATAATCAAAGGGTCATTTTTAGAAGACCGAAAATTTAAATTTAATATGTTTCACTGATTTTCTTTTCCTATTAGAATTTTTAACAAAATGAAGTTTATATTTTATTAAAGCGTAATTTTAAACATTCACCTATGTATTTTCCTTCTATTGTTCATCAGTTTTTTGTCAATTTTATTAATCAAAGAAATAAAGCTGCTTAGGATTTAAAAATAAAGGTTTTTACAAGTATTTCGAATATATTTTTATGAAATATGCATCCATTCAATAATTATCCTTTTTTTAAAGTAATTACACCTTTTTTACACATGCTAAGATTTAAGAATTTACATAGACAGTAAAAACTTATTTTTATATATTATGGGATTATCGAATTTTACTTTAATAATATCATTTTAAAAAATCAAAAAAATGCAATTTACTTCAGAATTTCTAATAGTTTTTATCTAGTAATTTTTATTGAAATTTTAATCTAGTCGATTAAGTCTTAAAAGAGACAAGGTTAATTGAGGACCAGCTTGAAGATTTGAGCAATGATAATATTCAATGGTGCGACTCTAATTTTCGAAGTAAGATGTGACAATAAAGTACCGAAATCAGATGGCACATAACGAAGATAAATGGTGTAACTGTATTGCATTTCTGAAGTATCACAAAAAGCATGCAAATTAGGTTCAGCAAGATGGTATTTGAAAATAGACCTAGGAATGTTTACTTGTTCTACAAAATGCAGTTTTTCACTAAAATGTTTCCATTTGATACTTAAACTCTCTAGAATTGGTTGACCCACCTTGACAGGGGGTAACGCGACAACAAAGGTAAGAAAGGCCAACGGCTAAAAAAGGGAGAAATTTGAAGAGACACTCAGGAATTACGACAAAACCATATGTTCATGTATTATAACAATTTTATGTCTAAGAATAAATAAATATTATTACCTTATAAATGCAGAGTAAGTTCGGTATAACCACACAGGTTTATTATTATTCTGGGGCAATTTAACCCATACTGCGGTTTTAGGCATACCCGAACATCCGAGGTTCTAGCGTTAATATAACTAAGGTAATTTCCATGTTGAAAACTGAAGGAAAGATATTAGGAGAGTTATTATTCAGTCATGCAAAAACTAGTTGAAAATCTGTTTGAAACAGTAATTTTTTTAAAACACTGTTACTTTACTGAGAACATTCTGATGGTGTGATAGAACCAGAAAACTTTGAAGCCAGAAACACAGCATAATAATAAAGTTATTCTGGATAATAGATCATTAATGAAAAATTCCAAAGAAAATCATGTATTACTCTATTAGGAAATTATCTTCTAATATAATTCAGGTTTGCTCATATAAATATCATAGCTAAGATTTGAATTGCATCTGTCAGTTAAATAAAAACAAGACCCCATGGGAAGTATAAACTTTTTTTATATTTTTTTCATAGTACTATTCCTCTTGGAGTTGAGTCTATTTAGCATAATGAATAAATCTTTAAGTCTGGTACATTTTATGATGATTAACCCTTTAATGCACAATTTTGTTTAAAGACCGGTGAAACAAAATTCATTTTTTAATGTAAAAAACACAATTTAGAACGTTGTCTTGCCAAGAAAATTACAAAAATACAAAAATAACCAAAATTTTTATTGCAATTTTGGATTATGATAACATTGCAAAAATTAGTCGAATATTGTAATATTACACGCAGATCGCCTTTTTTATCTTTGTTTTCGAACTCCCATTTCAGAATAAACATTATTATCAGTAAACGCACTTATTTATACTTTTAAAACATAAATAATAACAATATTAGTATTTATAAAATTAATCAAAATTTTCTTTCCTGTGATATATTTCGAAACAAGGTGCAGCACATAGCCCAACATTGCAAGTATTACACATGCAACGATTCTCTTTTCTTTTTCTTTTTCCTTTGCTATCTCTTTTAGCACAACAAACATAGCAATATATACAAAAATACAACGCCTCTCGAATTATCTCGAGTGTTCTCAGTTTGGCCAGTTTCGCTCAATCGAGTTAACTCGAGCTTGCACATTAAGGGGTTAAATAAATCAATAATGTAAACAGACTGTTTTTTAACGATAGTAATAACAAATTATTAGGTCATAGATAGAAATACAGATTATATACATCGTCTCTCCTTAGCTGGTTTTAAGAGATACACATTCTCAATATGATACTGTAAATGGTACTGAATGAAATATAGTACTTAGATATAGGGCCAACATACATTCATTATGACTAAATATATCACTTCCTTTCACATACATATACATTTAAGGTATTATCAGTTCGTGATATTTTATTTTAACAAGTTATGCAATATAACATTTCATCTATTTCATAACTTAAACATGAGTAAAATAAATGTCAACTAAATAAAATACACTTCATTAGAATTCCATGGATCACACAAATTATTTTTAACAACATTAAAATTCGTATTGGTAGAAAATCCCATGTATTTTTAAACTGAAACTTCAACAAATAAATTTTTACATTTTGAAACATGTAACATTATTCTATGCAAATATACAATTACGTATATAATGTAAAGAATTTGGTTATATAACTAAATATTGAAATGTTATTAGATATATCTACAGAACTGTTGGATGCACGGAACTTAAACTGATAGGAAGTTTAAAAAGAGCAATTTATTAAGATGTGAGGTTTAAAGCAATATATTCTTTTGATCTCTGTAAAATTTTATTTCTCCGAATACAAGTCCAGAAACTTTATTATAATATTATATACGTCTACCAATACTATTTACGCATTTAAATATAATAAATAGAGCTGGAATTTTTGTACTAATAGTGCATTGCTAAATATTAAAACATATGACAAACTAATACTCAAAGGATTATAAAACATAAAAAATATAAATAATTTATAACTTGTTTTACATGAAATAAACCGAATATGCGTTTATTATAAAAGAGGATAAAAAAAACCTACTATAAAATACGGTAACATTTTTTACTGTATGTTTTTATATCACAGACATTTTCGAAAGGACGGCTTATCGGAATAAGCTTAAATCTTTAATGCATTGTTATTTCTTTCAATTTTTTAATATTTGAAGGTAAAAAGTTATTTAAAATTCTAATATATTATTTAATATAAATTATAATTCAAATTGAGTTTTTCATTCCATAAGATTTCTTATATTTTCCTTTATATTTCAAATACTTCAAAATGTGCTATATTTAAATATAAAAAATACTTTATATATAACATTACCTTTTAATTTTGAATTTTTTATACATAATTTGAATGTACTAATAATAACTTAATGAATATCTCTGAATATCTTAATGAATTTTATAAAAATTAGTTAAATAATATTTTATAGTTCTTTTGAAAAACTAGTAAATTTTTACATGTATTTTGCCTTTTAATTTCAACCATTTTTAAATTAAAATTGTAACTATAATTGCATGACTATAATTTTTTTAATTTAATAGAGTCTCATGAAGAAATATATATACTGCCTATTTGTTATATAATTATGAAATATTTTAATTTTTTTCAAATTAAAATATGTTTTAATAATCAAAATACACTCATGTCCATAAATTAAGGATAATGAAGTTCAGGCAATGAAAGAGACAAAAGCAAAACAAATTTGACTTATTTGTAAAGTCTATTTATTAAACAAAAGGTAAAGAGCAAAAAAGA
>CM063504.1:79292457-79319957 GCA_032207245.1 Pardosa pseudoannulata
GACTCGTCATCATAGGGAAAAGACTTTTGCTTCATTCCACATTATGCATATTTTTGCGGCCATCTTTAAATGCTCTAAACAATTTCCTTGTTATTCTATTCCATCAATAATAATGTTTACTACATAGGTGTATTTCATAGACTGATGAATTTCAATTCCCTTTGCATAAAATAGAAAATGACTCGTCAGTATGAGGAAAAAGCCTTTTTCTTCAATCCGCATTGTACATATTTGTGGGGCCATCTTTAAATGCTCTAAACAAATTGCTTGTTATTCTATTCCATCAATAATAATGTTTACTGCTTACGTGTATCTTATAGCTTGATAAATTTCAATTTCTTTTGTATAAAATAGCAAATGACTAGTCATTATTGGGAAGAATGACATTTGCTTCATTCCGCATTACGCATATTTGTAAGGCCATCTCTAAATGCTCTAAAAAATTTCCTTGTTTTCTATTCCATCAATAATAATGTTTACTACATACGTTTATCTCATAGCCTGATGAATTTTAATTCCCTTTGCATAAATTAGCAAATGACTCGTCATTATTGGGAAAAATGACTTTTGCTTCATTCCACATTACGCATATTTGTACTGTCGTCTTTAAATGCTCTAAACAATTTTCTTGTTATTCTGTTCCATCAATAATATTATTTACTGCATACGTGTATTTCATTACCTGATGAATTTCAATTCAATTTGCCTAAACAAGCAAATGACTAACCATATTTAAAAGTAGAGGAATTTTCACTCGGTTGATGCAAATTAATTTCCGACAATCAAATAAAATAATGGTCCGATAATATCATGACGGTTTCTATAACATACCAACGATGTCTGTTTACTGCATACGTGTGAATTTCATTACCTGATGTTAAATTCAATTTGCCTAAGGTAATCGGCCACGTTGGGTGCAAAAATTTTTAAATAATGTTTTTATAGAAATACTTTTTTAATTTTTGCAGTAATAGGTTGTAAAAATAGAAAATATCATAAACATAAATATATATATATCTGTTTCTCAGTGTGAATTTGCAAAACTGTTGTTAAAGTTCTAGATCTTTTAAGGTAATCGGCCACGTTGGGTGCAAAAATTTTTAAATAATGTTTTTATAGAAATACTTTTTTAATTTTATAATATATATATATAAATATAAAATATGAAAAATATATAAAATAAATATATATATAATATAAATATATATATATAAAATAGTTAAAAAAATACAAGCATTTTTGACTTTACTCCAACATTCCTAACTAAACAAATACTCAAAACATATCACTTTTACTTTAATATCTACATTTATATCCATTATATATGCATTGAACCTCCAGAAAAAAATTTCTACAGTATAAATGAGTTATAGATAAGAAAGTAATTTAGAACAAAAATTCAAGATAAAATAATGCCCATTCTAAAATTAATGCCCATAACTCATCTCAAAATGAATATATTTATAATCCTGAGGTTCAATGAATTCAAACCATCAATAAAAACATACAGTTAAATACTAATTAAATTCTAAAAATTAATTTACCAGTTATACGACTGTTGAGGTGTAGTCGTGTAGCAAAAATCACAGTTTTTCAGAATTTCAATTTAAAGATTTTATTGGATAAATTCATTAAGTGTTTTATGATTCGATAAGCATTCAGAAATATGCTGGAGAAAATTATTTATATATTTAGAAGCTATAATACGCTATTTAAGACGTTTTTTATGCTAAAATCAAGTCCTTTAACAGCTCACTTCCGTTACCTTTTTGACTCTCCCGGTGATGATTAAACAGCTGTATCATGACTTCTAATGACTCTAGAAACAAGCTAAAAACTGTTTTCGAAATCTAAAGAAATGTTCTTTAGAATAACCGAATAAAATTGTTTTCGATATTTTTCACGAATATCGCTATTTGAATGTGAATTTCACAGTGTCTTGAGAAATATTTTGTAAATAAATAAATTCACAATAATCTTAAATAGTCAATTACACAATTCTCTACCTAGAAGAATTTTCCTTTTAAGTAATCGTAATAGAATGCTGTTTCCATATTTTTTATGTAAAATCAAGAAGACAATTATTAACCTATATTTAAATGTATTAAATAAGTATTTAACACATTACAATTTAATAAGCGATTACGCTAATCAGTTACATTTGCATATTTGAAATGAAAATGTTTCAGGGAATAAATTTGGAGAGAGCAGTTTAAATTACATTTCTACCGTAAATGACGCTCATTTTGAATCCAATTCATTCAAACGCATTCCAGAAGCCATTTGGACTTTTCCTACATTTAAGAATAAAGGTGGAATGAAAATATCTTAAAAACGAAATCCATCGGAAAAGAAATTAGAGAATTTACTATGTTTTTTTCTTGAATGGAATAAGATAATCTTAAAACTTTTTTATGTTTTGAAAGTTTTGATATTTTTCATTTACATATGTGAATAAACGAAAATTCCTATTTACTGTTATTTATAGAAATAAAATATTGCTAATTTATAATACCTTTAAACAGTTTATATTTTTTCTTTATTTCATATTATTTCCATTTATATGTTATCAAGAATAAGCGCAATTTCCAAAACCTTTTTAATGAGAATCATAAATTTATGAAAACAACTACATTGGCATTAGAATAACTGAATGAGCCATTTTGATATAAACACTATTAAGAGTCTACTTTTCTCAACACATTGCTATTGAGATAAATTTATTGACTTTTCCTAACTTACCAATAATACTAATACAAATAAAAAGCTTTAAAAATAAATTCATGCCAAATATTTTTCATTCTTATGGTTTTAAGTGTGTAAAAAAAACTGCAAGTATACCAATATGTAAAAAATTGTAATATATATATATATATATATATATATATATATATATATATATATATATATATATATATATATATATATATATATATATATATATATATATATATATATATATATATATATATATATATATATATATATATATATATATATATATATATATATATATATATATATATATATATATATATATATATATATATATATATATATATATATATATATATATATATATATATATATATATATATATCTATATATATATATATATATAATATATATATATATATATATATATATATATATATATATATATATATATATATATATATATATATATATATATATATATAATATATATATATATATATATATATATAAATATATATATATATATATATATATATATATATATATATATATATATATATATATATATATATATATATATATATATATATATATATATATATATATATATATATATATATATATATATATATATACATATATATATATATATATATATATATATATATATACATATATATATATATATATATATATATATATATATATATATATATATATATATATATATATATATATATATATATATATATATATATATATATATATATATATATATATATATATATATATATATATATATATATATATATATGCATGCGTGTGTGTGTGTAATATATCAAAATTAATTAACTTTAATATTTCCTTTCAAACCTCCTCTCTCTCATTCTAATCCCTTGATATATTTTTCCCAACCTCTAAATGTCTTAATCAAAGGAGCGTCCTCGACTTACTCGATACATTTCTCAAAGCTTTCTATCCTTTAGATGTAAACTTTCTGTCTATTCAACACGCTTCACAGCTGCCGCGGCAAACGACCCCACGTTTTTCCTAATCTTGCACTTAAATTCGCTGAGTAAGTGGGAAAATTCTTTCTGTCTTCGCTTTTGGGTGCACCTTTGTTCGAGAAGAGTGATTTTTTTGTGCCTTTCTCTTGTCTGTCGTTGAGTAGTAAAGATGTCCGTTTTAGCAGCTCTGAAATAAAGTTTTAATTAGACTTGCGTCGTTTTCTTCTATGTCAGCCGACTGTATTTTCATTACTGCTAGCTGTTTCGCTTTTTCTCCTTGACCATCATTTTTACAATTATTGGATTACATATATATATATATATATATATATATATATATATGTATATATATATATATATATATATATATATATATATATATATATATTATATATATATATATATATATATATATATATATGTATATATATATATATGTGCGTGTGTGTTGAGGCAAACAGAAGGAATGAAAAGGAAAATAATTCGTTTGAATTTATTTATAATAAGCATACTATAAAATAAAACAAGATATAGTGATTGCAAAGTATCTCCAAAAAAATAAAAAATAAATTGTTTTACATTTTATAATTTAAAGAAATATCACTAATTCGAATCTTACTGTGATCACGTGTTTTCAATATTTACTAAGCTATTATAACCATAAGTTATAAACTATACAATCTAAAACTATTAATTCATCGTTATAAATCATTTGTCATAAGAACTGGAAGTTATTAAACTGTTGAAAAATATACTACAGTTGTGTAATTAAATAAGCTCTCTAAAAAGGGTAAGATGAATCGAGGTATTATTTTAAGAGCTAAAAAAAATTGTTTAGTATATTAATATTATTTTAACTTTTAATACTGCAGTCGCTAGTAGGAGTGTGGTATTAACTATTGATTTAATATATTCTCTTTATTAATAACTTTTTATCTTCATGCTTCGTATTACTGCTCTAAGGACATTGCCTACTGTAAATTGTCAAATGAAAATCAATCACAGTATATACGATACTATTTCATTCTCATCGTAGAATTTATGTAGTAAATTATTCCGGAGTGTTATGTAACTCAAAAATTAAAAATTTTACATTTTTGGAATAATAACATATAATTAAATACGACAGAAAAATAAACACTCTTTTATTTAACATAACTTATACATTTAAAAATATTTCTTTTAATAAAAAGTTGAAGAATTCATTTATTTCAACAGTTGTTTCCCAGTTGTTTAACAGAGTCCAATGGTCAAATTTGGACCCTCATTAATGCATTAACATTAATAAAACTATGGATGATTTTTAAACTTTCAATGAAATTTATTTACAGTTGTTAAACGTTTGACTCTATTTAATTTTTTAAGCTTTGTACATACATCACATTTATTGGTATTGGGATTCAGGCAATTTTCTCTCAATAAACTCCCTATAAAAATAAACAAAGTAATAACATATTAAATAAGACAGAAAAATGAATAGCTTTTTATTTAACATAATTTATATATTTAAAAATATTAACTTTAATAAAAAATTGAAGAATTGATTCATTTTAACAGATGTTTCACAGTTGTTTAACAGAGTACAAAGGTCAAATTTGGACCCTCATTAATGCATTAATATTAATAAAGTTATGGATGATTTTTAAACTTTCAATAAAATTTAATTACAGTTGTTAAACGTTTGACTCAATTTAATTTTTTAAGCTTTGTACATACATTATATTTATTGGTATTGTGATTCAGGGAATTTTCTCTCAATAAACTCCCTATAAAAATAAACAAAGTAATAACATATAATTAAATAAGACAGAAAAATGAATAGCTTTTTATTTAACATAATTTATATATTTAAAAATATTCACTTTAATAAAAAATTGAAGAATTGATTCATTTTAACAGTGTTTTATTTGTTTATACAAACTGTAAATTTGGAAAATTAATGCATTAATATTAATAAAGTTATGGATGATTTTTAAACTTTCAATAAAATTTATTTACAGTTGTTAAATGTTTGACTCTATTTAATTTTTTATATTATCTATAATGCTTTCTTAGTATGTAAACAAAATAAAATTATTTGTTTTAAATATGTAAAATTATTTATCAATTCTTTAATCATGTAAAATAGATTGATCAAAAAATTATTTATCTTGGACTTCTGTTGACATAACTAACAATTACAGAGAGGTTTTTTTTCAAATTTTCAATGCGGGTCAGCTAAAGAATGTAACTAAAAAATTAGATCATGAAAACAATTTCCTAGGAAGTAATGGATTTAGATTCACATTTGTTTAGGCTTTGTACATACTCAACATTTAGTGGTATTGTGATTCAGGGAATATTCTTTCAAAGAACTCAATATAAAAATAAACAAAAGTGGGAGATAGAAAAGTTCTTAAACACGTGTTAGCTCTAAAGATAATATTATGAATAAAATTTATTTTATTTTTAAATGATTATTCCAATAATTGTATCTGGAGAAACGATGTTTTTTAAGCAAGTCCATCGACAGAAAACGCCCTGGAGCCCTTGCTTATTGAAATTTTGCAGTTTACTGTATTTTAACATTGAAGTAAAAGTAGATTAACTAGTAAAGAAAAAACTGTTTACAAATACGAAATTTAATTTATATATAAACATTTTAATGTTTTGAATTCTTGTCTATTTTTTAAAATTTTTATTATTTCTTCTCCGAATTCTTTAAGACATATTTTGAACATAAAACACATGATGTTTATGGTTTTTTACATATTTACAATTAAAACTATTTTATAAGGCTACATTTAACGTTAAAATTTGAGATTAATTGAATTTTTTGAAACTTTATGTATTATTGTTTATAAATGAGGAAAATACATTATTTCCTTAATTTAATTTCGAGCCGCCCTCTCTCCTTCTGTCACTCCAAAATAAAATCCTGACAACAAAATTCCTGAAATGTAAATTTAACAACTTACTTTTTATACAAATTGTTTTATAGTCTATTAAGTTAAATGTTATTATTCATGAAAAGCATAATTTAGTCAAAAATGTAACGATAAATCTGTTAAAATTTTTTCTAGTTTTTGTATTCAAAGGTCATGGATGTTAAAGCTTTAAATATTTAATTATGTTTTACTAAATAAATAGTTGATATAATTTAAAATTAAATATCATAACAGTCTAAGCTGTTTGCACGTGCAATTCCGGCAAACCGATGATGTCTTAAAACCAGTTGTGACTTACAATTTTCCACCTCCAAAAACTCTCCAAAAATGGATGTAGTGTACATTTCAGCCAGTGCTTTCCCCCATAGAGTTTTGTGGTAGTAGAATTAGGTTGAATTGTTTAGGAAGTGCACCCCTCTTTGACTGACATTTATTGATAGATGCACCCCTACCTCCTGAGGCACAAATACGCTGCTAGTTTTTCATGGCTTTGTAAATCTCTATTTCGAAATATTTCGTTTGCGGTAACAGATATATCTCAAATTCCACCACTTAAATATGTTGGATGACATTCGTAAAAAATATAAATAAGTCTCTCAAAAAATATTTTTATCTGTACTTTTAGAATCTAATAATTCTTATGGGATGATATTCGAGACTTGACGAGCGTTATGTGTATTAAAAATTAACAATCTATATATCTATTTATATATCTATTTATAACCGGAAGTACAGGAACAATAACGAGTGTGGGTTTCCCGTATTCCGTTGTAGTCTACTAATAAAATATATATAATATAATATATATATAATAATATATAAATATATATATATATATAATATATATATATATATATATATATATATATATAATATATATATATATATATATAATATATATATATATATATATATATATATATATATATATATATATATATATATAAAACGATATTTGATATAAATATATAATATTATATATATATTTTTATATTTATATATATATATATATTATATAAGTATCTTTATATTCCCTATAATATTATATAAATATATATATTACAGCTATATTAACATTAACAGAGACCTTTGTGTATCTATGGTAAAGATAACCAACCAAAATACTAAAATATATGTATTTGTCAGTTTTTATATTTTTATTATATTTGTATTGTTATCTAAAATAAATCTTTTTTAAATTTCTTACAAAGAAATATTAATTCGTCAATCAAAATGCTTCAGACAAGTATAGCCGAAGGTATTTTGAAAGTTATACAAGCTGAAAAAATGGATTCTGAATTCTAATTTCAACCAATTTATGAATGTGCTAGCAGAGCTGAACTTCTAGGCTAGGCGGTATTATCGATTTCAAGTTCCTTTTCTAAAATCACACGATACAAGAAACATTCAGCAAACAAATTTTTCCCAAAATTTTCCAAAATTTCCTTTCAACATTCCCCGTTTAACTAAGAAAGATGAGTCTTGCTGTCAAAAGAACACCTTTTGTCAGTTTGTCACCGAACATTGTCACTAGATGGAATGGTGGAGTAAGAATTTCTTTTGGGTAATATATTTTTTTTTACCCTGGAGTGAAGACGTAAACTTGCTCCGGGATAGCAACAGTACCACTACTTATAGGGTAAATGTTAAAATCACACATTTTCTTTTCATTTTAAATATTGAGTGAAATTTTCAAAAAGAAGTGTTTCTTCCACTTCATATAAATAATGTATTTAGTTACCCAATTTTTAACCCTATAATCACCATAACCTACTATTATACTGTTAAATTAGTAGACAATTTGCATCTATTATTATAAATGTATGATTATGAATGATAGAGATTATAATGTTATGTAATGAAACATTAGTACATAGTCTATAGCATATTTTTCCTTTAAGATTACTGTTTAGGATTGTACTCTCTCAGTGTAAATATAGTTATATTTTAAATTTAATGAAATAATTGAAACAATCTTAGTTAAAAAATCGAGATTTAAAAATTATTATCTCAAGCATTAGAATACATCATTCGTAACAGATAAATTTAAAATAAATAATCAGAAAAATAATTGTCCAAAAAAGTATTTTTTCAATAATCCAAATACACATTTTTTACAAACCCAATACAAATTTCAATAGACATCTTTGTATATATGAAATTTTTTTGTACAGAAATAACTTTTATAATATAACATTAAAGTAACTTAAAAAATTCCTTTCAGTTTTTTCAAGAAAAACACAGCTAATCTGTAATAAATTAAACTTCAATTTTTGAATTTAATATGCAACTTGAACAAATTAAACCTAGTATAATTGATTGAATTTAATGAAAAATTAAAAACTGATTCAGAAATAAAATACATTTAATAATATCAGAATCATTAAAAATGCAATGTATTAAATATTTTATTAAAATAGGTTTAACCTAAGCCTATTTATTCTTTTCCTTCTTTCTTTTTTTTGACGTATTTTTGAAGCAAGATATTTTGCATGATAAAAAAGTAAGCTTAAACTAAAAAATGTCTCATGCAATGAGTCTAATACAATGTGTTATGCATTTGAAAAACGTTAAAAATTTATGTTTTTGAAATCATAGCATTATTTACTTGTTACTATTCACTTGATTCTGTAAAGATTTTACGATACTTCTTAAAATATTTAGCTATAATTTTAAATTGTAGTCTAAATATATAAAATAATCAGTACGCACAAATAATACTTATTTTCAAACAAATTACGTATTCAGATATTTGTAAAAGCTAGTTATATTATAAGAATAATATAAAATTTTAAATATTAAAAGTCGCAAAATGAAAAAAAAAGAATTCCATTTATTATAAAAATTGCAATTATTCGGCAAATAAGTCAGAGTCATTTTGTGGTTGTGTTCAAACAAGGAAATAAATTTAAGCAAGCGTAAAATAAAAATAAAGTTATACATATACAATAGTTAAATTATTGTAAATATCATGTTATATATTCTATAAATACATGTATAAAATCCTTATTGCAAATTGGAGAAGATGAAAATATGAGAAGACATTGTGAAAATAAATTTACACTTAAACATTTATTACTAAATTTATGTGGAATATATAAAACATTATTATTCTAGTAGAAGTCACACTTTTAATGAAATTTTTATTTTCTTTAATTATTTTATTTTTATACTGAAATTTACATCCGACGGAAAATCCAAGTTAAAGGAAATGAAAAAAATTAAGTAGGATTCAGATGAGAAAATTTTTTTTTTCCAGAATCGATTGAAATTTTCAAATGCGTAAAAATAAAAGCATGCAACTTAAATTATGCACTGCAGTATCTTGTAATGATATATGTACTCATTTCCAAGAATTCGGTGAAAATTTCATTAAACTGAATTTAGGAAACTCAGATGTATTTCGTTTTTCCTCTTTCGGAAGACATACATCAAGTTGTCTATAAATCCTTTGAGAAAATGAAAAGCAAAGATTCACAAACGCAATTTCAGTTCTTGATTTGATTTTGTATAAGTCTGAACATAATCTTCCCTTTAACTCAAAATTGAAACTGTGATGATTTTTTAAATATATGTAATATCAGTTTTCCTCATATATTTTAATACATTTTTTTTTTCTAATCGCCTTTGAAAATATAAATTTTCTTCACGGGGATAGAAAGTTAATTTAAAAGAGTGTTCTCACTTAATAAAACTACTTCTTTACATCTGTTTATTTTACATTAAAACTTGCTGAATATAAATGATGCTATTCACTGATCGAGTAATGAAAGAATTTCGAAATTCTATAATTTATTACCATGATTCCCTACTCAATCTGCTGCAACGCTTGATTATATTTTTTCATTTATTATACGAGAAAATAAACTTTTGGTAGTTCTGTGATTGTACTTTTATATAGTTAAAATAATATCAAAAGAAAAAGAGTAATCCTGATTTTGAATAAACATCTAGCTTTATCATATATTAAAAAATAACTTTCAGATCTTTGATGCACGTATAAATTATCCTGTGTTTTCAAAATGTATATATGAAGTTTAAATATAGTAAATAAATTTAAAATAATAATAATTGTGTAATATATAGGAATATGCATATTATAACAAATAAAATTAAAACTCAAAAAATTATGGATGATTTAATCTAAATTTCATGAGCATGCTTGATTATATTTCATCCGTTTACAAACCACTAAAATATATCTTTTGTATATAATTGTCAATATGTCAATGTATATGTCAATATGTATTTATACTAAATTTGTGAAAATTCTTGATTTTATTTTATCCGTTTACAAGACACTAAAATATATTTTTTGTATATGATTGTCAATATGTATTTATACTAAATTTGATGAAAATGCTTGATTATATTTCATCCGTTTACAAGCCAGTAAAATACATTTTTGTATATATTTGTCAATATATCAATGTATAAGTCAATATGTATTTATACTAAATTTGTGAAAATTCTTGATTATATTTCATATGTTTATAAGCCACTAAACTATATCTTTTGTATATAATTGTCATTATGTCAATGTATATGTCAATATATATTTATACAAAATTTGATGAAAATGCTTGATTATATTTCATCCGTTTATAAGCCACTAAAATATATCTTTTATATATAATTGTCAATATGTCAATGTATGTGATAATATGTATTTATACTAAATTTGATGAAAATGCTTGATTACATTTCATCCGTTTACAAGCCACTAAAATATATTGTTTGTATATAATTGTCAATATGTCAATGTATATGTCAATATATATTTATACAAAATTTGATGAAAATGCTTGATTATATTTCATCCGTTTATAATCAAGTAAAATACATTGTTTGTATATAATTGTCAATATACCAATGTATAAGTCAATATGTATTTATACAAAATTTGATGAAAATTCTTCATTATATTTCATATGTTTATAAGCCACTAAAATATATCTTTTATATAAAATTATCAATATTTCAATGTATATGATAATATGTATTTATACTAAATTTGATGAAAATGCTTGATTATATTTCATCCGTTTATAAGCCACTAAAATATAGTTTTCTATATAATTGTCAATATGTCAATGCATATGTCAATATGTATTTATACTATATTTGATGAAAATGCTTGGTTATATTTCATCCGTTTATAAGCCACTAAAATATAGTTTTGTAGATTATTAAGAATGATTTAGCGCTAAATCTTGTGCTTCAGTATGTTTTAATCCTGAAATTTAGTGAA
The DNA here is from genome assembly GCA_032207245.1 of Pardosa pseudoannulata. Taxonomy (NCBI): domain Eukaryota; kingdom Metazoa; phylum Arthropoda; class Arachnida; order Araneae; family Lycosidae; genus Pardosa; species Pardosa pseudoannulata. The sequence continues at coordinate 79,304,361 of CM063504.1, forward strand.
TCTGTAAAAGTTTAATTGTATAATAATGGGTTACACGTTTACATGAAATATTTTAAAATGATTATAATTTGGTAAAATCATAGAGTGTTGTAGATTAACAGAGAAATATTCAAATAAATTACAATCTTATGTTAATTAATTGTGTAGATATATACATATCGGTATATATTAGTTAATCACGTTAACACATTAATCAAATTTATAATTCAATTTATTTGATGATAAAAAAAAGGCAACATATTTTTTATACTCTTTTAAAAACAAATTTTTAAAAATGTAAATAAACATTAAAGATCTCATTTAAACAGTTTAATCATTACTTGTGTACAATTAAATCACAACAATAGTTAGATTAGTAGATACAATTATATATATATATATATATATATATATGTATGCATATGTATATATATATGTATATATATATGTATATGTATATATATATATATGTATATATATATATATATATATATATATATATATATATATATATATATATATATATATATATATATATATATATATATATATATATATATATATATATATATATATATATATATATGTATGTATGTATGTATGTATATGTATGTGTGTGTGCATAACTGATGTTAGTATTCATAGGAATAAATTAAGATTTAAAAGTGAAAACAATATAAAATATATCCATTAATTTTAAGTTCTAACAAAAAAAGTGTTCGGGTGTTTCTCCTCTTTTTTACTTAATGAATTTCTTAGAAATTTTTACTTTTCTCGAAAATATTAATTAATAGTAAATTAATTCTGTTAAACTCTTGTATTTTAATATACCATATATTTAAACAAACAAGGGCTTACTGATATATAATAAATCATAATCAATAAAATTCCTGCTAAATAATCTTTTATAGCACACATTATGATTTCCATTTAAATAGAAAGAGCAGATTACAATAAAAATAGTTTTGATTAATGGTTAGAAACGTCTTAGTCTAAACTTTAAAAAATAACCATGTCAACCCTATGGAATAATAATTACTTTCAAAGAATTTCAAATTCACATACATTAATATTAAAGGATTTATGGAAATTTATATTTAAATTTATGTGATAGTTTCTAAAATTGATTAAAACATGCTAAACATCTAAGTAATTAGAATTTTCTCTTACAGATTTTTTTCATTTAATTTTATATTGTTTGAAATATTAATTATCTTTTCATTAATTGCCATATTTGTATTGTAAACCCCAATATTTGTTTTAGTAATTTATATTTAAATTTATGTGATAGCTTTTAAAAGCGATTAAAACATGCTAAAAATCTAACTAATTAGAATTTCCTTTTACAGATTTTTTTTCATTTGAACTTTATATCGTTTGAAATATTAATTATATTTTCATGAATTGCCACATTTGTAGTGTAAACCCCAATTTTTTAGTAATTTATATTTAAATTTATGTGATAGTTTCTAAAAGTTATTAAAATTTGCTAAACATATACGTAATTAGAATTTCTTCTTACGGATTTTTTTCATTTGAATTTTATATCGTTTGAAATATTAATTGTCTTTTCATAAGTTGCCACATTTGTAGTCTAAACCCCAATATTATTTTAGTAATTTATATTTTAATTTATGTGATAGTTTCTAAAAGTGATTAAAACATGCTAAACATCTAAGTAATTAGAATTTCCACTTACAGATTTTTTTCATTTGAATTTTATATCGTTTGAAATAATAATTATCTTTTAATGAATTGCCACATTTGTAGTGTAAACCCCAATATTTGTTTTAGTAATTTATGTTTAAATTTATGTAATAGTTTCTTAAAGTGATTAAAACATGCTAAACATCTAAGTAATTAAAATTTTCTCTTACAGATTTTTTTCATTTGAATTTTATATCATTTGAAATATTAATTAATTTTTCATGAATTGCCACATTGTTAGTGTAAACCCCAATATCATTTTAGTAATTTATATTTAAATTTATGTGATAGTTTCTAAAATTGATTAAAACATGCTAAACATCTAAGTAATTAGAATTTTCTCTGACAGATTTTTTCCATTTGAAATTTATATCGTTTGAAATATTAATTATCTTTTCATGAATTGCCACATTTCTAGTGTAAACCCCAATATTTTTTTAGTAACCCGTAACTGTTTTCCTTTATTGGGTCTGCAGGATTTCTTCTAGATAGATGGATAAGGTAATCATAGCCATAGCTTTATTGCTTACCATTCCTGAAGGAATGACCTCCGGTATCATTCCGTCGCTGTACCCATTCACCAGCTGTCGCTGAGTGGAACTGGAGGGGCCGCAGTTCTCTTTACCAAGTATATTGAGTCTGACTGGGATTATCTTTTCTATTTGTCTTGCTTTACTTCGGAATAACAACGATTGGGAGTATAGTGGCACTTTACTTTCTTTCATAATACCCGGTTTTATTTTTATGGTTTAGCAAAAGCTCACATTATGACCAATTTAATGCCTTATGTGGTGGGACAAAAATATTCTAAGTGCTTAACGTTTTGGAGTATATGAATGATTAAAGCTAAGTTTCAGAAATATACGAGAATCACGATTGTGCTGATTAAAGTCTAGTAAGAAATGGAAATATTAGAATAAGTAGCACGTGAAACAGTAAAAGGAAAATTCAGACTTTTGGAGACCAAATTTTCATAATCAATACACCTAATTTTATTAAATAATTTACTAATACACAATAATTTTTTTTTGCATTTATAATTTTATAAAGTATTTAAGTGGGCTCAATTAAGAAAATAAAGTGCCTTAAACACATAACATGTGTTAGCAGCCCCTATTTTGAGATTGGGAAATACGAATTTGAAAAATATTTCGGATCAGAAGTTAATACCCTCAATGATTTAATGCCTGAGATCCGTTGTAGAGTAACATATGCTAACCGTTGTTTTTTCGGACTCAAAAAATACGTGAAGTCTAACTTTACAAACAGAAAACGAAGATCCAAATTTGCAAAAGCTTAATCATAGCCATTCTTATTTAAACTGCTGAGACCTGGGGAATGACAGAAAAAGTAAACAATTTCATTTCTTTTTTTGAAAGAAAAAATTTGAGAAGATATTTGATGGCATAAAAGAAATTAATATCTGGAGAAGAAGAACTAACTCTGAACTCTATATATTTTTTAAGGATCTAGATATAGTACTATATATAAGGATCTATATATAGTACTATATATAAGGATCAATATATAGTACTATATATAAGGAGTGTTAAATGGACATGACGCCTGTGCAGAATGAGCGAGAGATCGTGTAAGAAAAAAGATCTTCTCGGCCAGATCATTTGGCACCCGAAATAAAGGAAGATCAGACGTTAATACACTCAATGATTTAATGCCTGAGATCCGTTTTAGAGTCACAGATGATAATCTTTGTTATTTAGGACTCAAAAAACACTTGAAGTCAAACTTTACTAGCAGAAAAAAAGAAGATTCAAATTTACAAAAGCTTAATCAGACCCATTCTTACTTTTTCTGCTAAGATCTGGGCAATGACAGAAAAAGTAATAAAAAAAATAATTTCTGTTTTTGAAATAAAAATATTCATATAAATAAAAAATTGAAGAATTGATAAATCTTAACAATTGTTTAACAGAGTCTAAATGTTAAATTTGGACCCTCATTAATACTTTAACATTAATAAAAATATCGATTATTTTTCAATCAAATCGAAAACTTGCAATCAAATTTTTTACACTTGTTAAAGGTTTGACTGTATTTAATTTTTTTTATTTTTATTAGGGTATAATTCAATCTTAATTTATAACCCAAACAAAAATAACAACCAATTTTGTAAAATTTACAGAAACTAGTGAGCATTATAATATTTAAAAACTGTATCCAGAATAAAATGCATTATATAGCCCATATTTGTTTAATTTGTCCTTATTCACATATTTTATTTCTATTATTTTACCTATAAATTGAAATTCTACTGATAACTATTTAAAATCAAACAAACCCGTTTTGTAAAATTAAAACTTATTTATAAACATTTCTAAGTATTGAAAAATATTCTTATGCATGTAAAATGCTTTTTTAGTAAATAAACAAAAGAAGATTATTTGTTTTAAATATTTAAAATTATTTATAAATTCTTTAAGCATGTAAAATAGATTGATGAAAAAAGTATTTATCTTAGAATTCTGTTGACATAACTAACAATTACAGAGATATTTTTTTTCAAATTTTCAATGCGGGTCAACTAAAGAATGTAACTAGAAAATTACATCAAGAAAATAGTGTCCTAGGAAGTAAAAGATTTGGATTCGCATTTGTTTATGATTTGTACATACACCACATTTAGTGGTATTGTGATTCAGGGAATTTACTCTCAAAGAACTTTTTATAAATATAAACAAAAGGGGAGTTAGTAAAGTTCTTAAACATGTGTTATCTCTAAAGATAATATTATAAAAAAAATTATTTCTTTTTAAATGACTATTTCAATAATTGTATGAAATTAAAAATTCTGTTTTTGAAAGAAAAATTTTGAGAAGTATACTTGGTGGCATAAAACATGATAATACCTGGAGAAGAAGAACTGACTCTGAACTGTATAAATCTTTTAAAGATCTAGATATAGTACAATATATAAGGATTCAGAGAACTATATGGGCAGGATGCCTGTGCACAATGGACGAAGATCGTGTAACAAAAAAGATCTTCACGGCCAGACAATTTGGCACCCGAAATAAAGGGAGATCAGAAGCTAATACTCTCAATGATTTAATACCTGAGATCCGTTGTAGAGTCACAGATGCTAACCATTGTTATTTCGGACTCAAAAAATACTTCAAGTCAAACATTAGTAGGAGAAAAACGAAGATAAAATTTTACAAAAGCTTTATTAGAGCCATTCTTACTTTTTATTCTGACACCCGGACAGTGAAAGAAAAAGTAAAACAAAAATCATTTATGTTTTTGAAAGAAAAATTTTGAGAAGTATTTTTGGTGGCATAAAATATCATAATATCTGGAGAAGAACTAACTCTGAACTCTATAAATCTTTTAGAGATCTAGGTATAATACAATATATAAAGATTCAGAGAATTAAATGGGCAAGACGCCTGTGCAGAATGAACGAAGATCGTGTAAGAAAAAAGTTCTTCTTGGCCAGACCATTTGGCACCCAAAATAAAGGGAGATCAGAAGTTAATACTCTCAAGATATAATGCCTGGGATCCATTGTAGAGTCACAGAGGCTTACCGTTGTTTTTTCGGACACAAAAAACATTTGAAGTCTAACTTTACTAACAGCAAAATGAAAATCCAAATTTACAAAAGCATAATTAGAGCCATTCTTACATATTATACTAAGACCTGGATAATGACAGAAAAAGTAAAAATTTCATTTCTGTTTTTAAAACAAAAATTTTTAGAAGCACTTTTGGTGGCATAAAATATGATAATATCTGGAGAAGAACTAACTCTGAACTCTATAAATCTTTTAAAGATCTAGATATAGCACAATATATCAGGATACAGAGAATTATATTGGCAGGACGTCTGTGTTAAATGGACGAAAATCGTGTGACAAAAAAGATCTTGTCCAGACCATTTGGCATGCGAAATAAAGGGAGATCAGAAGTTAATACTCTCAATGATTTAATGACTGAGATCCGTATTAGAGTCACAGATTTAACCGTTGTTTTTCTTACTCAAAAAATGTGAGAAGTCTAATTTTACTAACTGAAAAACGAAGATCCAAATTTACAAAAGCTTAATTAGAGCCATTCTTACTTATTATACTGAGACCTGGACAATGACAGAAAAAGTAAAAAAATTTCATTTCTGCTTTTAAAAGAAAAATTTTGAGAATATTTTTGGCGGCATAAAACATAATAATATCTGAAGAAGAAGAACTACCTCTGAACTCTACAAATCTTTTAAAGATCTAGATACAGTACAATATATAAGGATTCAGATAATTAAATGGACAAGATGCCTGTGCAGAATGGACGAAGATCGTGTAAGAAAAAGATCTTCTCGGTCAGATCATTTGGCACCCGAAATAAAGGGAGATCAGAAGTTAAAACTCTCAATTATTAAATGCCTGAGATCAATTGTAGATTCACAGATGCTAATCGTTGTTATTTCGGACTCAAAAAACACCTGAAGTCAAACTTTACTAGCAGATAAACGAAGATCCAAATTTACAAAAACTTAATTAGACCCATCATTATTTATTCTGCTAAGACCTGGGAAATAACAGAAAAAGTAAAAAAAAATCATTTCTGTTTTTGAAAGAAAAATATTCATTTAAATAAAAAATTGAAGAATTGATAAATTTTATCAGTTGTTTAACAGAGTCTGAATGTTAAATTTGGACCGTCATTAATACTTTAACATTAATAAAGATATCGATGATTTTTTAACTCTCAATCAATTTTTTACAGTTGTTAAACGTTTGACTGTATTTAATTTTTTTTATTTGTATTAGTGTATAATTCAATCTTAATTTATAACACAAACAAAAATAACAACCAATTTTGTACATTTTACTGAAACTAGTGATCATTATAATATTTAAAAACTGTATTCAGAATAAAATGCATTCTATAGCCCATATTTGTTTAATTTGTCCTTATTCACATATTTTATTTCTATTATTTTACCTATAAATTGAAATTCTATTGATAACTAGTTAAAGTCAAACAAATATGTTTTGTAAAATTAAATCTTATTTATAAATCTTTCTCTGTATTGAAAAATATATTTATTATATGTAAAATGCTTTCTTAGTAAATAAACAAAAGAAGATTATTTGTTTTAAATATTTAAAATTATTTATAAATTCTTTAATCATGTAAAATAGATTGATCAAAAAAGTATTTATCTTAGAATTCTGTTGACATAACTAACAATTACAGATATATTCTTTTTTAAATTTTCAATGCGGGTCAACTAAAGGAAGTAACTAGAAAATTACATCATGAAAATAGTTTCCTAGAAAGTAATAGATTTGGATTCGTATTTGTTTAGGCTTTGTAAATATACCACATTTAGTGGTATTGTGATTCAAGGAATTTTCTCTCAAAGAACTTTCTATAAATATAAACAAAAGTTGGCGTTAGATAAGTTCTTAAACATGTGTTAGCTCTAAAGATAATATTATAAAAACATTTATTTCTTTATAAATGATTATTTCAATATTGTATGAAATTATAAAATGTGTTTTTGAAAAAACAAATTTGAGAAATACTTTTGGTGGCAAAAAACATGATAATATCTGGAGAAGAAGAACTAACTCTGAACTCTAGAAATCTTTTAAAGATCTAGATATAGTACAATATATAAGGAATCAGAGAAGTAAATGGGCAAGACGCCTGTGTAGAATCGATGAATATCGTGTAAGGAAAAAGATCTTCTCGGCCAGACCATTTGGCATCCGAAATAAAGTGAGATCAGAAGTTAATACTCTCAATGATTTAATGTCTGAGATCCGTTCTAGAGTCACAGATGCTAATCGTTGTTATTTCGGACTCAAAAAACACTTGAAGTCAAACTTTACTAGGAGAAAAACGAAGATCCAAATTTACAAAAAGCTTAATTAGAGCCATTCTTACTTATTATTCTGAGACCTGGACAATGAAAGAAAAAGTAAAAAAAAATCATTTATGTTTTTGAAAGAAAACTTTTGGGAAGTATTTTTGGTGGCATAAAATATCATAATATCTGGAGAAGAACTAACTCTGAACTCTATAAATCTTTTAGAGATCTAGATATAATACAATATATATATAAAGATTCAGAGAATTAAATGGGCAAGACATCTGTGCAGGATCGATGAATATCGTATAAGGAAAAAGATCTTCTCGGCCAGAACATTTGGCACCCGAAATAAAGTGAGATCAGAAGTTAATACTCTCAATGATTTAATGTCTGAGATCCGTTCTAGTGTCACAGATGCTAATCGTTGTTATTTCGGACTCAAAAAACACTTGAAGTCAAACTTTACTAGGAGAAAAACGAAGATCCAAATTTACAAAAGCTTTATTAGAGCAATTCTTACTTATTATTCTAAGACCTGGACAATGAAAGAAAAGGTAAAAAAAATCATTTATATTTTTGAAAGAAAAATTTTGAGAAGTATTTTTGGTAGCATAAAATATGATAATATCTGGAGAAGAAGAACTAACTCTGAACTCTATAATTTTTTTTTAAATGTCTCTATATAGTACAATATATAAGGATTCAGAGAATTAAATGGGTAGGACGCCTGTGCAGAATATACGAAAATCGTGTAACAATAAAATCTTCTCGAGCAGACTACTTTGGCACCCGAAATAAAGGAAGATGAGAAGTTAATATTCTCAATGATTTAATGCCTGATATCCGTTGTAGAGTCATAGATGCTAATGAATGTTGTTACGGACTTTCCATAATTGTATGAAATTATAAATTCTGTTTTTGAAAGAAAAATTTTGAGAAGTATCTTTGGTGGCATAAAACATAATAATATCTGGAGAAGAAGAACTAACTCTGAACTCTATAAATCTTTTAAAGATCGAGATATAATACAATATATAAGGATTAAGATAATTAAATGGGCAGGGCGTGCAGAATGGACAAAGATCGTGTAAGAAAAAGATCTTCTCGGCCAGACCATTTGTCACCCGAAATAAAGGGTAATCAGAAGTTAATACTGTCAATGATTTAATCTCTAAGATCCTTTGTAGAGTCACAGATGCTAATCGTTGTTATTTTGGATTCAAAAAATACTTCAAGTCAAACTCTACAAGGAGAAAAACGAAGATAAAAATTTACAAAAGCTTTATTACAGCCATTCTTACTTTTTATCCTGAGATATGGACAATGAAAGAAAAAGTAAAAAAAAATCATTTATGTTTTTGAAAGAAAGATTTTGAGAAGTATTTTTGGTGGCATAAAATATGATAATATCTGGAGAAGAACTAATTCTGAACTCTATAAATCTTTTAGAGATCTAGATATAATACAATATATAAAGATTCAGAGAATTAAATGGGCAAGACACCTGTGCTGAATGGATGAAGATCGTGTACGAAAAAAGATCTTCTTGGCCAGACCATTTGGCACCCGAATTAAGGTGGAGATCTGAAGTTAATACCTTCAATGTTTTAATGCCTAAGGTCCATTGTAGAGTCACAGACGCTAATCGTTGTCATGTCGGACTCAAAAAATACTTGAAGTCAAACTTTACTAGGAGAAAAACAAAGATCCAAATTTACAAAAGCTTAATCAGAGCTATTCTTACTTATTAGTCTGATACCTGGACAATGACAGAAAAAGTAAAAAAATTCATATCTGTTTTTGAAAAAAAAATTGAGAAGTATTTTTACGGCATTAAATAAATTAATATCTGGAGAAGAAGAACTAACTCTGAACTCTATAATTCTTTTAAAGATCTAGATATAGTACAATGTATAAGGATTCAGAGAATTAAATGGGCAGAATACCTGTGCAGAATGGACGAAGATCGTGTAAGAATAAAGATCTTCTTGGCCAGACCATTTGGCACCCGAAATAAAGTGAGATCAGAAGTTAATACTCTCAATGGTTTAATTCCTGAGATCCGTATTAGAGTCACATATTTCACCGTTGTTTTTTCGGTCTCAAAAAATGCGTGAAGTCTAACTATAGTAGCAGAAAAACGAAGATCCAAATTTACAAAAGCTTAATTAGAACCATTCTTACTTATTATGCTGAGACCCGGACAATGACAGAAAAAGTAAACATTTCATTTATGTTTTTGAAAGAAAGATTTTGAGAAGTATTTTTGGTGGCATAAAATATGATAATATCTGGAGAATAAGAACTAACTCTGAACTCTATAAATCTTTTAAAGGTCTAGATATAGTACAATATATAATGATTCAGAGAGTTAAATGGATAGGACCCCTGTGTAGCATGGACTAAGATCGTGTAACAAAAATATCTTCTCGGCCAGACCATTTGGCACCCGAAAAAGAAGAATACCTAAATATAGGTGGCTCGACTGTTTGGAATCAGACTTAAGACTTTTAATAATTACTAACTGAATGTCCATCGCCAAGAACAGAAAAGCTTGGAATTCGATTCTGAGGAATTCAAGGGCCCATCCTGGGCTGTCTGACCATTCAAGAAAAAAAAGAAAAAAGTAACATATACAAATTGAAATGTTATATTAAATTTAGATGGAATAATTATAGATAAGATACACATGAAAACCAACAATAGTAAAAATGTTTAATATTTATAAATGAGTTTAGTTAAATTAATGTTTTCCTATTTAGATGCACATCATGAAAAATCATAAAAATTTCACTTAAATTTTACTATGATGCATTTTGTACTGCACTTTTAATTTATCTATTTTTCTACACTAATTACCAATTAAAAACTCAATATTTGTCATTAATAATAAACAATTTTCATCTCTTATATATTAATTTGCAATATTTATACGTTCAATAGTTTTCATACAAGATCAGAGTACGGTAGAATGGAAAATACTTAATTCAATCAGCTATCGGCATCAACTTGTCTCGAAAGGAAGGAATGTCATTATTTAACAACTCCCAAGTACATTCCTTCTACGGTAGTTTTAGCATCTTGGTAGAACTTCAGTTTGCAAAGTGAAGATCATTTACAGCATAAAATCATAATTTCAAGACATTCCTATATCACACTCCAATAGTTTCATTTTCAGTTGTACATATGAATACATATCGGTTTCCATGAATTAATTTATATGACTGAATACATCTAGAAAATTAAATAAATTCCTGGGACATCTCCGAAATTATTAATTCATATGAAATAGATTAAATACAATATCTACGCATTAGAAATCTTTCAAACGTGTCGAAATATTTCCTTTAGGACGTCCAATGTGTGCTATAGAGTATTATAGAAAGTGATGATTGAATTTAGTTGGACATCTTTGAAATGCTTTGCAGAATAATATAATTTCATAGCCAGGTCGTAAAACACGCTTCCAATATAAAGTAGATATTTTATAGCATATGTATTGAAGCTAGTAAGTTAAATTAATATTATAGTAATATTCTCGACATAAATCGGCATAGTCTAGAAGTAAGTATGTTCGTGCAAAGATCTACTTACTTGAAATAAGGTGCATTCTTTAAAGTATGATGATCATTTCTCAAATACTTATCAATATTATGTGTTATTTATTTTTATTATTGTGTACAAATTATTTTTGTTAAGTATTGAATGCTAAGTAGAATTATTTCCACTAAATCTGTAAAAATTCACACAATTTACTTTTTAATGTCATAAAATAAAGCAAACCTTTAAGATATTGATGCTTAGAACTTTAAATTGAAGCATTAGCTAAATATTAAAAGCTATAAAAGAAAATGCATCTATTTTCTATACAATTAATGACAGTTATTTATAAGAATAGCCACCGTGGCATTTCTTGGCGTGCCCGATTTTATTTTGATTGACTGATTTATGCCAAATTACGAGAAACGGATACCAATCATGAAATTTAGTGAATTATCTGTAAACATTGATTTTAATTTTCTCAAAACTGGAAGAATTTTTTCACACGTGAATAGTTTTTCTATCTCTTTTGTATCCATAGACGAAAGTTTTAAAAAAATGTCAAAAATTGTCATTTTATATCGAATATAGCTCTTGAAAGTGTACTGTAAAATTTTATGCCCAAGAACATGTGTACATATTACTGAACAGACATAGGTAAAATTCAATATTTTCTTATTAAGCTTCTTTATTTATTGGGAAGAATCCTATTTTTCGAAATTCCTGTTGTAGTGTTGCTAACAGTACCTTTATTTTTTAAGCTTTTTTGAGAAGAATCCTGTTTTTCAAAATTACTGTTGTAGTATTGCTAAAGCACCTCCATTTTCTTGATTTATATTAGATTTTCATAATATCCGGATTATGTCCTAAAGACTTCCAGGATATTTAATAGATGTGCAGATGTTCACTGCTTGTAGGGGTATTTGATTATTTTGATTATTTGATTATTAAGCTTATTTATTTATTGGGGAAGAATATTGTTTTTCGAAATTCCTGTTGTAGGGTTGTTAAAAGCACCTTTAGTTTTTAAGCTTTATTGGGAAGAATCCTATATTTCGAAATTCCTGTTGTAGTGTTGCTAACACTACCTTTATTTTTTAAGCTTTTTTGATGTATTCCTGTTGTAGTATTGCTAAAGCACCTCCATTTTCTTGATTTATATTATATTTTCATAATATCCGGATTATGCCCTAAAGACTTATAGGATATTTAATAGATGTGCAGATGTTTAGTGATTGTAGGGGTATTTGATTACTATTAGTATACAATATTGTTATACTGATTATCTTACTAATATACTATAATATACAATAAACTAATTTCAAGAAAAGCCAATTATATAATATATGCCAATATACAAACAAATCTCTACATTATTCAAAATTCGTGCGATACATGGGTATTTTATATTCAAAAACTGCTTATTTTTATTTCAAAATTTTACTGTATCAAGATTATTTAAAAGTAGCAAAAATTAATTTTAAATTTTAAGAAAAAACGATATTTGTGAACCAAATTAAACATTTTATTGCAAATATGGCTCAATGAAGAATGTATACCTTCCACTCCTGAGCAGTAGCTTTTAAAATAATAACTGGAATAAAATATTTTTTAGTAGTTTATATTTTAATTTATTTTGGACAATACAAATTTTTATCCAAAAATCTTCATAATATAAATCTCAATTAATTTTTAACGCCAAATTTAAGCAAATTATTATTTTAATATTACAGGCAACTGGATACGGCAAGCTAGTATAATTCTATTTAAATTTTTCTATGTCATGGCATATATTTGGTCTTTATTCTTTAGAAAATCCCCAAAGTCTCAAATTTAACCAATATAGAAATATTAAGAATAAACTGCCATTAAAGTTTTCATAAAAGCAACTGATTGTATTTTAAAATTTAATTCAGATAGTCATTTACTAAATAATAGACCTTCAGTAAAAAATTAATGGAATTTTTTAATTATATATAATCAAACAAATAAAGACGGTTGTGCTGAATTTACAATGTTTTCTAACTATTAATAATTTAAAGACAACATTAGGTGTTCAATTTCGTATTAATCCATAATCCTCCTTTTGTTTTCAGAATTTCCAGTTACTTATTAAATGTACTATCTCATCAAATAAATTTAAAAATATGATTTTAGTGAGGGAATTATCCTTTGATAAGTTATTAATTTTTAATCCGTTAGATATTTCAGTAAAATTTATGAACTACAAATTAAGACTCTTTATTAAGTTTTAAAATACTCTTGCTGCAAAAATTTTAGAAAAATGAAACATTTAATTATTTCAGTATATAAATTTAAAAGTGCATAAAATTTTATGATTTTCTGGATTTGCAGGTACGTACTAATACTAGGACACATTTATATATTTATATATCAATATATCTATATCTATCTATCTATATTATATATATATATATATATATATATATATATATATATATATATATATATATATATATATATATATATATATATATATATATATATATATATATATATATATATATATATATATTATATATATATATATATATATATATATATATAAACACGCCCAGCATATATATCTAAAAAACACCTTTGAATAGACAGAAATATAACAATTGCTAGAAAATGTTAAAAAAGAAAGTGTTACCCATATTAAGTTTATAAGATAAAATAAAAATTATGTTTAATATGTATATAAATATAAGTATATGGATATATATGTAATCATATGTTTATCACTATCGAATTCAGATTCCATATTCCTGGCAATTCTTTCAAGGAAACAGGCAATATTCTCAAATGTTCGCTAGTAGAAATTCTTCCGTTTTCAGATCTAAAAATAGATTTCCAACGTGTGGGTTACATCACCCACGTAACTTCAAATAATAGCTGATTGGTAGGTACATATGACTATATAAGTAGTTGTGTAGAATTCCAAAGGTTTTTTTTCGTAAAATGTTTTGATAGAGTTCCATCACAGTTTCGATCTGTCACGGTTTCGGCAAACTTATATAGTATGAACTGTTTGGGCAGTTTCGGTATTTCGATCAATAAACAACGTTCGATTGATTTTTCCAGTGTCTTAATTCCGTTTTCATAGCGAGGTTCCAGGTTTCAGGGCGGTCATAACACCTTGGGTTATATTACCAACGTGATTTCAAGTAAGCTGATGGGTGGGTAACAAATGACTATTTATGAAAATATCTGGAATTTCAAAGGTTTTTTTCATAAAACGTTTTGATAGAGTTCCATCACACTTTCGGCTAATTGATGTAGTTTCCAGTGCTCCGAAAGTTTCGATATTTCGATAAATAAAAGTCATTAGATTGATTTTCCAGTGATTTAATTCCGTTCTCATCCCGATGGTTTACGATTGCAGGGTGGTGGCTAAAATATAAATCTTTATTAGTCAACGATAGACAAAAGAAAGACACAAAAATCACTCTCATGGAACAGAGGTGCAAACGAGAGCAAAGACAGAAATAATTTTCCCAAGGGACAAGAAACTTAGTCAGCGAATTAAACTTTTAAGATCAGGAGCCATTTGCCAGTGACAATTGGAAAATGCGTTGAATAGACAGAAAATTTACCTAAAGATTCCTGTAGACATGTTAATTTCTTCTGTTGTGCATACTGTGCACAGAATGCAATATGTGGTCCACAACAACGGCTGCCACATTGAACCTCATATGAATGCAAAATAAAAGGAAATTTCCGTATTGATTTCATTTGTTAACAAAATTTTCTATTACACAGCACCAAATATCCCCTAGCTGTGACTTTTGGAACTAATTAGATTTTTCGCGGTATTCTTTGTACCCCGTTTTGTTTATTTTTCTTGCAAAATAAGGCGAGATTTCTATTTAGAAACATTGTGTTGTGAAAATACTAGCTTAAACAAATATATATATATATATATATATATATATATATATATATATATATATATATATATATATATATATATATATATATATATATATATATATATATATATATATATATATATATATATATATATATATATATAGTCATGTCTTTTTCGCATATTTTATGCGTAAAAAGAAAAATGAACACTAAACGTTTAAAAAATGCACTACAACTACATGCGTCTACAACAATTCAGCTACATGCAAAATTTATATGGCAGTTGCCCGATCTAGAGAACACTAGTTAGAAAGTTTATCGCCCTTAGAGATCCATTTTTCAATAGAATTTTAAGTTCACGTAAAATATATTTTTGTCTCTTTCTTCAAAATATATTCAGGTTTCATAGGCTATTATAAATTTAACATAAAATATCTGTATTAGAATAATACCAAAATCTCCACTATTGTGTTATATATCTATCCTTAAAAGAACTTACAAAATTTAAAATTCTAATTTTTTGGAATAAATTTTAATATAAAATTTATGTTATATTCGTAATATAAACTGTTTACTTTAGCAGAATCTTTGATCAGAGTTTAATGGAAGTGTATAAATTTAAAAAATCTCTAAATCTCATAATTCTTTATATCTACAAATATT
>CM063504.1:79324957-79339957 GCA_032207245.1 Pardosa pseudoannulata
GCATGGGATGGGTGAATAGTATTTTCCACAGGAAAAAAACATATTTCTCTCCCAAAACATTAAAATTATTCATATAATTGAAACTAATATTAAATTATAATACACGTTTTATATCGGTACAACTAACATATAATTATTTATATTTAAACCACAGATAGCACAATTAGAAAAAAATCAAATTTTCTAAATTTTAAATTTAAAATGGGAATTTTATAATCTAATTCAATATTTCAATTCTTCCTAAAATACAACATCTAACGACTTTAAATTTTAAAAACACTAATGTATATTTATGTTTGCTTAAACAAGTAAAGATAGCTGTAGAACACAGCTTCGATATTCCCGAGTTAGTTATTTTTGCGCAGGTATAATTTTATTTGTTATGAGTCAATATTATCCCAGATATATAATTTATATTTCACAATAGTAAAATGCACAAGCATTCATGTTTCCACTCATTTGTGTCCCCACGTATACATAAAATTCTAATATTAATCATAATTTATGTGTTTAATACTGATGTTTTCTGATTTTTGAAAATGTTTTTTTAAATATACTATAACACATATTTTTTTTAATGAAAGTAAATGAAAAAAATGTTTGTTTTTAAAAATATATAGTATATTATATATATATATATATATATATATATATATATATATATATATATATATATATATATATATATATTATATATATATATATATATATATATATATATATATATATATATATATATATATATATATATATATATATATATATATATATATATATATATATATATATATATATATATATATATATATATATATATATATATATATATATATATATATATATATATATATATATATATATATATATATATATATATATATATATATATATATATATATATATATTTATATATATATATATATATATATATATATATATATATATATATATATATATATATATATATATATATATATATATATATATATATATATATATATATATATATAAATAAAACTGATTCAAACAGTGACTTGAACAAGTATCAACCCCTACAAGTTTGCACTTATTTAAACTATTCTTATTATATTAACCATATATACATCCTATTTTATTAATATGACTTCAATTGATTTTGTATGTTTTTAATGTTTAGTGAACTCCAAAGTATGCATTGTAAGCTATATATTTAGATATATATTTATTAATTTCGAGTATAAGGTGCCCCTCAATTTTGAAAGTAGTTTTTTAGGAAAAATTTAATCTTAGAGTCTCTAAAATACAGTATTTCTTCCAGGTTAATGTCTCTCAGTTGGAGATGCTACATATAGTACATACATTATAACCATGTCTTTTGAATTAAGATAATTTTTAATATATTTTTTCTTATAAATTGTTGTATATGAGAAAGATATATTTATCCTTCTAAAATCAACCTATTACTTTCAGATAAATTTTATGACTATTTCAATTTGAGTATAGCGGCAATTTTTTTAATTTTATAAAAAATATATTAGTTATTATTGTCACTAAACTATTTATTTCGTAGTAAAATTCAGCGATGGTTTCACTTACTGAATTAATTCATTGCACATAAGTATCATAAAATGTTATTTTTCCCTTCACTTTGCATAACGTTATACCTTTAATAATTCTTTACAAGAAATTCTTAACAATTTTACCATTATTTACTCTAATTTTCTCACATTTCATTAGTTATTCTTAATATTTGGACACCAGAGATCGTTACTATTCTATCAAAATTATTATTATACCTATACTTTGACTATAAAATATCCTACATTCAACTGCTAAAGTTTTAAAAATGACGGTATTACACCAGTTTTTTGTATTAAAGGCATTTTTACTTGAATTCTTGCAAAGTTTTCTTGGTTGGTTGGAGTTTTACGTCGCGAGGTCCTATTTAGGACATAAGCGCCAAGCACAAGAGCTTGGTGCAAAAAGTTGTTTCATAAAAACAACAAGACATAACTGATAAAAGTGCCCTAATCCAAAAACAGAACAATCTAAGACCATCAAAGGTAAAACCGCGCCAATTTAAAAATATATATAGAGAAATATCTGCAGTATATATACTCAAGTACACAGGATAGGTAAGTAAAAGGAAAATACACAAAGGAAGGCACAATAAATTTTAATTAAAAGATGTAAAAAGTACTAAAACAATTCATAAAAATTAGTTAAATTGAACAAAATAAGCCTGTAAAACGGAGAACAGAGAAAAGACAGGGATACGGGGATTCATCTAGTAAAAGTTAGACTTCCTTGCAAAGGACATAACTCTCAACTTGCGCTTGTGAATCTTAATTATTCGTGTCTATTTTCATAGTAATTTTTCAAACTATGTTAGATAAAAATGTTAAAAAATGTGCAAATATCATTCCATTTGTCCATTTTAAGCTTATAGTACGGAAAAGATTAGAGTAATATTGTTGTTTCTGATAACACTTAGACAAACCAAGCATGATTGATCCACACGCTACACGTATTAAGCCAAACTTTTGCTCCTTTCGTTTTAATAAGCACAGTTAAGGTGAAAGAACAACTTTGCTCTAGCAGGTCTTCGTAATTTTGAAACAGGGACTAAACAAAAGACTCATAGACTTCTCCTGATAACCCCAGAGGTATTGATTGAAAACGTGGAGGACATTGTGATTACGGACATACATTATGTGCCCCAGTCACCTTTAACGAACACGTCGGATGTACGTAGGCCGTCTCGATATCCGGACACGCAAACTCTCAGTTGCGCGATCGTTGTCTTTGCCGACTGAGCTACCACGGCTCTATGTAACAGTACATAACAACAGTAATTAAGTAAGCTAGAGTAATAACACTGCATAAGTAAGCTAAAGAAAGTAATTAGATTTTTGTAAACAGGAACAAAACATTTCAGTCATTCATTATTTTTATATTTTTTTCAATCCAGATCAAAAAACACGCAAATATCTGTATGAAAAATATTGCAGCTGTTATGCATTTGTAGCACTGTCCGGTTAGCATGTGTAGTTAAACGGACATAAATAATATTGTCAAAGCCGATTTTTCGTAATTAAAAGAAGAGACCATGTAGAAGTCTCTGTGGCTTTGCCCGTCTCTTCAAGAACTACTGTTTTGGAACTAGAATAAGAATTAAAACTCTATTAATTTTACTTGCTTTAGCTGCCATTAATGACTGTGTCTCTTTCTCTGGATTGAGCCTCGAATTTCGAATCTTATGGTCTAAAGATAGATGCATTTTCGCAATGAGGTACTAAGGCTCCGTTTTTGTTACTATTTCAACATAAATATTTAGTCCTGTCTAAAAAGAGAGTGATTTACGTTCTAAAGAGTACATAGAGATTCTCAAACCTACATTTGCATAAAAAGTTTCATTTATTAAAGGATTCAATTAATTTATGTCTTTTACATTTATACTGGTTACATAAACAAAACTCATAAATAATAAATTAATATAATATTCAATAACTCAATATCATAATTAATTTATTCTTTATATTAAAAAATTAATCATAAAAATCTGGATTTCAGTAACTGCGATATTTAATTTACTTATAAATTTGTATATACATTAAAACACGAAACTAGAAATTATTATATTAATTTTCTATAGAATTGGAAAACATAACCATCCTAAAAAGTTTACCTTATAAAATTCGAAAAAGAATCTTTCCGCTTTAATCAATAGAACATTGGAACTTATAATTTTATTTATTTACTTTTACTTAATGGTCTAAAGAAAAAAAATCTTAAAGATCCATTAAAGTTACTTGATCGCTCCTGAAGATAGAACATTCAGAAAACGGATTTTATACAAAACTTAATTTCCTCACCAGCTGTGTGTAATAAATATCCCATTCTGGAAGATCAATGAAAGCATTAAAGGCAGAAAGTTATTGATCGAAGCGGAGTTTCACTCTCTCATTTGATATCATTTACGAATATTAAAAGATTGATAAAGTGTTGCTGTTTTTTCTGGCTTCGATTATCGTAAATATTTGGAGAATTATTGCCAATCGCAGCGTTTTATAAAATCTGCAATTAAGCTATGGCATCTACAAGGGATTCTGTTTGTTGCTTAATGAGTCTATAATGGTTCTTGAGTCTAGAGGTTATCGGAAATTTTTATTATTTTAATTCAAAATGAAGTATTATTTATAATGTTAATGACTATGACTCTTTGGTATTTAGTACTACAATACAGTTAAACTTGTATTTCTAATTGTAGTAGTGGTTTTTTTTTTCTAGATTCGGTTATAAGGCGATTTTACGCAGTAGGGCAAATCTCAATTTATGACAAATCGAGCTTTAGTTTGAAACTGAAAGGTAGTTTATTGTTTGTCTATTGGCTGTTGTAAACCTGAAAATGAATGGGAAGGGCATTATAGTAGTTCGTGATGTTGCGACAAATTGCTCTACTTTAAATACCTAAAAAACATATGGCCAGTCGCAGAGTTTTATAAAATTTACTAATACATCATTCCATCTTCGAGACATTATATTTTTTGAGTCTAGATGTTATATGAAATGTCCATTGTTTAACTTCAAAATGAAGTAACATTTACCTATTTTATAAAAATTATTATGTGGTAACTAATACTAAAACACTCTTAAACTTGTATTTCTAACCGTAGTAGTTGGTTTTTTCTCGCTTCGGTTATTGTAAATACCTAAAAAGCTTAAAAGCACAGTGTTCTATAAAATTTACTATTACGTCATTTCCTCTTCAGGAGATTCAGTTTTTTGAGTCTAGATGTTATAGGAATTTTCCATTGTTTACTTTAAAATGAAGTAGCATTTGCAAATTTTATAAAATTGATTATGTAGTACTTAATACAAAAAAACTCATAAACTTGTATTTCTAATAGCACTAACGCCGAACGATGGCAGATTGGTTAGGGCTCTGTTCGTCGGTTTCGGAGTTCGTGGGTTCGAATCCCACTATGGCATGGATGTTCGTAGCCGTTCGGATTCGGCTTCAAGCAGTAGGTCCCATTAGCCCTCGTGTGCAAAACAGTAGACCGTGGCGCTCCAAACCAAACCAAACTAATAATAGTAGTTGGTTTTTTCTAGATTCGGTTATTGTAAATACCTAAAAAGCGTATGACCAGTTACAGCGTTTTATAAAATCTACTAATACGTCATTACATCTTCACGAGATATGTTTTATGAGTCTAAATGCTATATGAATTTTCCATTGCTCTACTTCAAAACGAAGTAACATTTACAAATTTTATAAAAATGATTCTGTAGTAATTAATATTAAACACTTATAAACTTGTAGTTTTACTAGAAGTAGCCGCTTTTTTCTAGCTTCGGTTATTGCAAATACCTAAAAAGCGTATGACCGGTTACAGCGTTTTATAAAATCTACTAATACGTCATTCCATCTTCACGAGATTATGTTTTGTGAGTCTAGATGTTATATGAATCTTCCATTGCTTTACTTCAAAATGAAGTAACATTTACAAGTTTTATTAAAATGATTCTATGGTAATAAATACTAAAACACTCATAAATTTGTATTTCTAATAGTAGTAGTTGGTTTTCTTTACCGTCGGGTATTTAAATACCTAAAAAGCGCATGATTAGTCTATGAGTTTTATAAAATCTACTAAAACGTCATTCCATCTTCACGAGAGTATGTTTTTGAGTCTAGATGTTACATGAATTTTTCATTGCTTTACTCCAAAATGAAGTAATAATTACACATTTTATAAAAGTGGTTTTGTGGTAATTAATACTAAAACACTCATAAACTTGTATTTTTAATAGCAGTTGTTGCTTTTTCTTCAAGCTTAAGTTATTTTAAGTACCTAGAAAACGTATTGCCAAGCCCAGCGTTTTATAAAATCTACTGTCATTGCATCTTCACAAGAATCTGTTTTTGATTAATGAGTCTATAATGCCTTTTGAGTCTAGGTGTTAACTGAAATTTTTATTGTTTTACTTCAAACTGAAGTAATAATTTTATAAGATTGATTCTGTGGTAATTAATACTAAAATACTCTTAAACTTTTATTTCTAATAGTAGTAGTAGCTTTTTTCTAGCGCCGGTTATTGTAAATATCTAGAAAACATATTGCCAGTCTCAGCGTTTTATAAAATGTACTAATACGTCATTACATTTTCAGGAAATTATGTTTGTTGATTAAAGAGTCTAATAATTTTTGAGCCTAGATGTTTACTGAAATTTTTATTGTTTTGCATCAAAATAATGTAACACTTAAAAAGTTTATAAAAATGATTCTGTGATTATTAATACTAAAATAGTCTTTTGTTCTTGCAGTAGAACCTCGATTCCCTTTTTAAGAATTCCTTTTCACAAACACAATTCTCGGTATGAGTGCACTCTTCCTCACTTTCAAAATCTCTGTTCTAAACCGAAAACACCCTATTTCAAAATTTTGAAGGTCATACTGTGAAGTTCCCTAACAATAGAATGTTATAGCGCCAATGACGGTACCATATATTAAACTAGAGGATTATTGATGAATCTTCCATTATAGGAATATTTCTATTCTCAGAAGTAGGTTCGGTCCCAATTACTTGGCAAAATCGAGGTTCTACTGTATTTCTAATAGCAGTTGTTGCTTTTTTCTTGATTAGGTTATTTTAAATATCTAGAAAACGTATTGCCAATCGCAGCGTTTTATAAAATATACTAATACGTCATTGTATCTTCAAGAGATTATGTTTGTTAATTAATGAGTCTATAAGATTCTTGAGTCTATATGTTAACTGAATATTTCATTGTTTCACTTCAAAATGAAGTAATATTACAAATTTTATAAAAAACGATTCTGTGGTAATTAATACTAAAATACTCTTTAACTTGTATTTCTATTAGTAGTAGTTGCTTTTTTCTAGCTTAGGGTATTGTGAATTCCTAGAAAACATATTGCCAATCACAGCGTTTTATAAGAACTAGTAATACGTCATTGTGTCTTCACGAGATTCTGTTTGCTGATTAATGAATCTATAATGGTTTGAGTCTC
The DNA here is from genome assembly GCA_032207245.1 of Pardosa pseudoannulata. NCBI lineage: Eukaryota > Metazoa > Arthropoda > Arachnida > Araneae > Lycosidae > Pardosa > Pardosa pseudoannulata. The sequence goes on from CM063504.1 coordinate 79,331,977, forward strand.
AACGTTAACTGATTATTTTACTGTTTTGCTTCAAAATGAAGTCACATTTACAAATTTTATAAAAATTATTCTGTAGTAATTAATACTAAAGTAAACTTTAACTTGTATTTCTAATAGTAGTTGTTACTTTTTTCTATCTTCTATTATTGTAAATACCTAGAAAATATATTGTGAATCTCAGCGTTTAAAAAAAAATTATTAATATGTCCTTTCGTCTTCACGAGATGCTGTTTTTTGAATAATATGTCTATAATGTTTTGAGTCTAGATGTTAACTGAATTTTTTATTGTTTACTTCAAACTGAAGTAATATTTACAAATTTTATAAAAATGCTTCTGTAGTAACTAATACTAAAACTTTTAAACTTGTATTTCTAATATTAGTATTTGCTTTTTTTCTAGCTTAAGTTCTTGTAAATACCTAGAAAACGTATAGTCAATCGCAAGTTCAGCAAGAGCAGGGGAATAACTGCAGTAACGTCGAGAAAGTCCTCCATAGATTGGACTATTAACCCTCCGAGTGAAACACATCGAGGAAAAAATTTCCAAAAATACGCTGAAAGTTACTGTGTCAATGGCCAAAGCATTCTATGATTTTTCCTTCCCCCTTTGCGACTAGAATGGAATACGAGACACCCACCCTCGTTATTGTCCCTTTACTTCAGGTTATAAATAGGTATTATTATAGATTGTTAATTTTTAATTCACATGAAGCTTGTCAAGTCTCTAAGATCATTCCATAAGAAATAATGGATTCTAAAAGTACAAATAAAAATATTCTTTGAGAGACTTATTTATATTTGTTTACGAAAGTCATCCAAGATATTTAAGTTGTGCAATTAGAGATACACCTGTTACCGCAAACTAAATACTTCGAAATAGAGAATTACAAAGCCATGAAAGGCTATCAGAGTCTTTGTGCCTCAAGGGGTAAGGGTGCATCCCTCAATAAATGTCACTCAAATAGGGTTGCAGTTCCTAAACAATCGACTTGACCCTCCTACCGCAAAATCCATGGGGGAAAGCACTAGCGTGAAATTTACATTATATCCATTTTCGGAGCGTTTTTGGAGGTTGAAAATTGTACGTTTTGAAAACAACATCGGTTTGGTGGAATTGTACGTGCGAACCGCTTAGAGGGTTAAAACATTTGCAGCGTAATCTGTATTCAAAATTGGAATTGCTTTATGAAGTTTGAAAAAGACTACTTGTTTTCTAGTATTTTAAAGTCTTTCTCACGTACATATACATACACGTACGTACACATAAACACATACTCGTTTATAAGCTTACGTGTGTTTATAGGTGTATATTTCAGGCTCAAAGCCTTATTTTAAAATAAGAAAGCATCCATTACAGGCGTAATTCAAACATCAAAGCCACATTACCCATATTGTTTTCAATGAGGAACACAATCCCACATTAAGTCATCAGTTCACAAAATTTTATCTGTTTTTTCCTGGGAATTGGAGACCCTGGAAATCCTGGAATTTTAAATGAGTAATACTATAACACGAATAATTTAATACTTTTGAGCTTATTTTGAATAATAAATTTTGAAAAGTATTGATGAAAAATGTTAAAATTTAATTTTCGTCCGAAGAATAGTTAGAATCTTAATCTAAAACATGATCAACATATACATTAAGAAGAAATTATTTTAGAAAAATGATTAGCGAAAACACAAAACTGTGTTTTTAATAGCTTTTATAAAATTAAATTATTATATATTTAAGAAAATTTAACAAACAAAGTACAAATATTTTCTCAATCTTTTTAACACAAGAATTCAAATACATATCTTATTTAAAATGCCATTTAAAGGGATTATAATTTCTATAAATATAAATATATCTATAATAAATTGGAAAATTTTTTACACTATTAAGATATTGGACAATTAAACAAGCATTAATTCCCCCTTTATGGCTTTTAATTTTTTTCAAGAGATTAATTTGTAATTAAAATTGATGTATTTAAAGCAACTGGTGCCAAATTCTCTTTAAATGTTTATTCTGAAAATTAACTTATTCATTCTTCCCATAAAAAATAAATAGGATGTTTAAGGAAGTTATTTAATTCACTGCAGAAAAAAAAGAGCACATCTATCTAAAATAGCTATTAAGAAACTAATTAGATGTAGTACCGTTCGAGATTAATTAAAATAAAATGCAATGTTTTGGCGTTTAGACTCGGTTGAGGCAAAAGAAGAATTTGTGAAAAACATGCTACATTGTATTATTAATGAAAGTGGAATATGCTGGATAAGAACAAAAGTCTAGTTTTGTTCTTTAACAATATTTTTTAAAACCTGAACGCCTATGTTATTTAGGAAGTTTTTCTTTTTCGTCCATTATAGATAAAAAATCTAAATTTCATTAAAGTGAACACTTGACATTTTTGAAAACCCATTTTCAATATATTTTATTAATAATATATTTTAACCTTTGAAAATTTGTACCATTTACAACTAAAGGAGTGAAATATTTTTATATATTATAAACATTTATTAGAAACATAAGTATATATATATATATATATATATATATATATATATATATATATATATATATATATATATATATATATATTTATATATATATGTATATATATGTATATATATATAAGTATATATATATATATATATATATATATGTATATATATATATATATATATATATATATATATATATATATATATATATATATATATATGTGTGTGTGTGTGTGTGTGTGTGTGTGTGCGTGTGTGTGTATGTTAATACGTTTATATGTTTTTATTTCATGGGAAGTTTTATTAGATGTTGGATTTTAATATTTTTTCCAAGGATTGCACAAAATCATAGTTTTATGCATAATAATCAAAGTTTTCAGACATTTGGTATTCCCGAATATTGACCTCGTATTTCCACAAATGTCCTCAGTACACACACGTACATATAAAGAAAACTGCTAGGCATCTCTGAACTGATTTAGTTGCATAATATACAGATGTCAAAATTAACGCATTTATAATTAATATGTTGATGCTTGATCTAGGTTTAAGTGCATTGATAGTGTCATTTATTCAGTTGAAAAAGATGCAATATTCTTTACGCAGGTGTAGTTAGTTGAGTTGAATAGCTTTACTTTCTCTGAATGAATATTTGTGCACATATCATATTTGAGAAAGGCCAAAAAGGTTATATATTTTGTTAAACAATTTCAAGGCTTCAAATAATTCTAAAATAATAAATTTTGTTTTGTGAGGAAGATAAATCATTGTTAAACTCTTTGCACTCTGATGATCCAATCCTGGAAAGTTTAAAAATTCTTCAACTTTGGACTAAAATTTATTAAATATGATTACCTCAAAGCCAAAGGACTTACATTGGTGAACAGCCAAGAGTTTTTGCCTGACCAACAGAGATTACCAAGTTGGAAATCTAAGAAATACATTCATTTAACTCAATAATAACTTGATCATTAAATGTTATAAAACTGGATGAGATTTTGAAAATAATTTCCTCAATAAATCTTAAACATGTCAATTTGACGAGTTGTTAATAAGAAAGTAAAGAACTGTAATAAATAATAAAAACTAAAATTGAATACATTTCATTAATTTTTTTTAAATTGAATATTTATTTTTTTAAATATAAATAACATTAAATTTTCAATCTTTGAATATTTATATTTCGTGTAATTTTCATTAATATTAGTTTAAAAGAATTAATTTTAGGATCTTTTTTTAACACATCATTCTAGGTCTTGACACATTATGTGCAGGTAAATTTTGCAGCGGAATTGTACCGGGAGCGGTTGGTTTGGTCATAAATTTAGTTATTCAGTTAAATCTGAATAGATCGAAAATTATTTAATTTTTTAACCAACTTTTCATATTTTATACTGAAATATATAAACAAATATATAAATAGAATATATAAATAACAACCATAAGATTTTTGTAAACAAATAATATATTTTAGTGGATAATTTTATAATCGTATCGTAAATATGAAAAATCAAATAGAAATAGTAGTATATAGTTTTATTGCTTTCGAATTGTTATATATAAACATTTTTACATTATAATAAATGAAAAGAGCAGTCATGAAACTAATGATGTAACAACTATTTTTAATTGTCCAAATATTTCCAGAATCTATGTCATAGACAAGAAAATTCGGTTTCTTTTTCCTGTATATACCGTTTTTTTTACCCCAAAACAAACCATGTTGTTACACTAACCCGTACTAGTACGTGATCCTCGCTCAAGTATCAATCGTCAGAAAACGTACTAGTCGTGTACCGCATACAATTTGTTAAAGTATGTCATAAATCAGGTCATATAATCCAGGTTTTGTTTCGTTGGAGTGCTAAGATATAAATTTTTGGCCACACGAGGGTTAATGGTACCAACTGCTCTTATACGCTACTAACTACGAATATTTATGTTAAAAGTGTTATTTAAGATAACGAAATTAATACTAAAAAGAAGCACCCAACACATTCCTGCATCCTTCCGAAATATCTAGGAAGAAGAGTTTTAAAAAAAACTAAGAATCCCTAGTGGATAAATTATTTTTAAACAACTATTTCTATATTGCTATAAATTTCATAGAATTGAATAGGACTGAAAAAAATTTCACTGAAATAGGATTAAACCTATAGAATATTGAAAAAGATAGATTTTATTATTAAAATATATCTCATGCTTTGAGAAAGCGTCATACGTGTTTCATACGCTCGAGACTTTGAAAATTGTACGTTAGTAGAAATATTATATTATCTTATCACTTTAACTCCTAAGTATAATTTAATGGCATAGTTTTATATGATAAACTTGTTACGTTCAAATTATGTAAAACGGGATTTGCGATATCTGATTTTCACATATAACAAAGTATTCTGCTGTGGTGGATTAAATTTCGTGAACAAAATTCCAATTTCCGTTCACCAATAGATATCGATTTTAAAATAGTAAATGTATCATATAATTTAGATGAAAGGGTAGATTTAAAAATTAGATTGGTTTAACTTATTTAATTTATCAGATTGTTAAAGGCTGAAAGCTAAATAAAGTAATGTCTTCGAAAATATCCTCAGGAGTAGCAACTCTCAAATGAAACTCATATAATAGTTCTTATATAATAGTTATCATATTGAAAAGATTTCTTAATTTACTGGATATAAAACTGCTATTATCCAATCCAAACATATTGTACGAAGCAACAAAAAATACCTAAAATTATATATAGCTTAAAATTTTTCACTCAATATTGAATTAATGAAAATAATATTGAGCAATTTTAAGATTTATTTTAAAATTATAACGTTAAACTTAATTTTACGTTATGTTATAAATTACAGTAAAATATTTCCATGAACAGAAAAGTTTACAATTAATTCTATGCATTCTTATCAAGACATAAATTAGAGTAACACTCAATATTAACCCTCTAGGCGGTTCGCACGTTCAATTCCACTAATCCCATGATGTCTTCAATACTTAGAATTTTCGACCTCTAAAAACGCTCTGAAAATGGATGCAATGTACATTTTTGCCAGTGCTTTCCCCCATGGAGTTTTGCGGTACGAGGGTCAGGTCGATTGTTTAGGAAATGCAACCCTCTGTGATTGACATTTATTGAGGGATGCACCCCTACTCCCGAAGTAACAAAAGCGCTGATAGCTTTTCATTGCTTTGTAAATCTCTATTTCGAAGTATTTCGTTTGCGGTAACAGATGTATCTCTAACTGCACCACTTGAATATCATGGGTGACTTTCTTAAAAATATATAAACAAGTCTCTCAAAGAATATTTTTATTTGTACTTTCAGAATCCATTATTTCTTATGGGGTGATCTTGGAGACTTGACAGGCTTTACGTGTATTAAAAATTAACAATCTATAATATCTATTTATATATCTATTTATAACCGGAAGTAAACGGACAATAACGAGGGTGGGTTTCCCGTATTCCATTCTAGTCGACAAATTGTAAATGAAAACATCATAGCACTCTTTGGACACTGACACAGTAAACCTTTAACGTATTTTTGAGACATTTCTTTCTCAATGTGTTCCACTCGGAGGGTTAAAAAAGTTAAATTCATTTAGTTTCAAATTGTGCATATTCATAAGAATATACACTGTACATAGTAAACTCTATAACCAGTAAATTCGTATATTGCTGATAGTCGTTGAAGAAACTCAGATAACATTGTTTCAAATAAAATATTTACTCAATAATATGTTTATGTTAGAAATTACAGTAAAATCTCGATTTGAAAAGAAACAGATTACAATTAATTCTATGCATATTTATGTCCCGACATAAATTAGAGTAATACTCATTATAAAAAATAATTAAATTCATTTTGTTTGAACTTAAATATTGTGCATATTAATAAGAATACACAGGGTGCATAATATACTTTATAACCTTTCATTTTACCCATTAATGTTAGTCTTAGAAGTATTGCTACTGAAATAATGTTTATTGAAATAATGTTGATTGAAATATTGTTTATATATATATAAAATATTCTTCTAAATAAATTATATCCCTAATAATATAAATCATATATTTAAAAAAATACGTTAATAGATTCTGATACAAGAAAACTTCAAAATGTAAGCCTACTTTGACTGTTGGCGTCATTAGTAAAATATCAAACTCAATTTAAAAGGTGTAACACGTAAAGACGTAAGATTCTTATGAAATTTTGTTTCATTGAATTTTTTTTTTAATTTTCAATAAATTAAGATATTTTACCCTTGAGGATGCACATATACCTGAGATATCTTTCAACTTGTGCAAGAACTCGGTATTGCAAGCTTGGTACAACTATTTTGAAGATTGGTTTGATTTAGTTTCGGAGTGCTACGGTCTACTGTTTGTAACTCGAGGGCTAATGAGACCGAGACCTACTGCTTAAAGCCGATTCGAGCTACGAACATCCATGCCGTAGTCGGATTCGAACCCACGAACTCCGGTTCTGAAGGCCATCACCCTAACCATTCGACCTATTTTGAAGAAAATACAGACATAATTACTTTTGATGATGGAGAGAATGTCTGTGTCGCCAAATATAGTTTATTAAAAGATTAAAATATATTTCAGATTACTTGAAATATTAATTTTTAAAAGTATTGTGGACTGTAGGTCTTTTTTTTATTAGCATTCCGAAATCAAAAATATGAACTACAAACAATTTAAAAACTTAAATCTCATCTTTATATTTCCACTTCATATTTCCTCATTTTAATCATATAGAGATGTATTTTTGGCGGCATTTCTCCTCAAACCACAAAAACTAAATAAAAATGCAAAAGTGTATGCAAGCGCATGTACTGGGTCTCTGGAACCCGAATAAATTAAAAGTATTTTTTCTGAGAAAAAATATTCATAAGAATTAGGGAAATATTGTTCCTTAATTTGTTAATTTGTAATGTTTATTGGGGTCTAAGAGAACTATATGACAGCTATTGAAAATTTGGAAAGTTTATGTGTATTGGGTGATTTTATGCTGAATGTTTTTACTCTTGTGTCTCAGAGGCCCGGCGCGTGTCCTCGCAGGTTAAAAATAACATAAAAACAATATATTTTCATTTAACATATTTTTGTAATTTGAGGAATATGTCTATGGATAGCGTTTTAGCTGTGAAACGTCAATTAAAAACTTTACCAAGCGCCGTTTAAATGTAAATTTATTTGAATTCTTATAGATCTAGGTGAATAATAAATTAAGAATAAATTTTGCTTCATAAACTGTCACAAGACCTAAAAGTCACCAGATCCTTTAAACAAGATTAAACCACTTTACTGATTCCACGTCAGTTAGTTAAATGGGAAGTGTCTTTTAATTAAATAACAAAGCATGCCGTATAAAATATAATATTTCTTTACGTCAGGAGACTTCAAATAAGACACTCTCTTTGTTAGAATACCTTTAATTACGTCTAGATGTTTAATGACAAAATATTAATTAAAGAAA
>CM063504.1:79344957-79354957 GCA_032207245.1 Pardosa pseudoannulata
TGAATTTATCTTACAAAAGATAAGGCTACTTTACGGAATATATTTTTTAATTAGTTACCTTAGAGATTGTGATAGTTTGTTTTTACAGTTACCCAATACATTTTACAGAGAATATTTTACAACACATAGAGGAGAAACTTTATCACTTTAGCATATTGGTTAGATATATTTAAAAAAAAGTACAGTTCATATTACAACGGTTTGTGAAAATAGTTGAATGATATCAAATATTTTTCTTGTGTGTCTACTCTTAATGAGACAGATCTCGTAATTGAGTCTATTCGATCATGTAAAATCCTCTACATTCATTATTTTGGAACAATGGTAAATAAAAACTTTTATTAACTTTTTTATAAACGCTGTTACGTAAATGATTAAACATGTCTTTATGTGTATCGTTAAATCACTTTTAAATCAAATTATACTGATATTTTTAATTTTAAACTATAAATAAGACACTTTTCAGTGTCTAAGTTTCGGGATGAAGCTTAAAACATTAAGATAAATAAGTGATAAGGAATTTTAATGATCTGAATTTACCTTACAAATGATAAGGCAACTTTAAGGAATATTTTTTTAATTAGATAACAGGGAGATTATGATAATCAGTTTCTACATTTACCCTAATACATTTATAGAGAATATTTTACTACACATAGAAGAAACACTTAATCACTTAAGTATATTGGTTAGATATATTTTAAAAACGTACAGTTCATATTACAAGGTTTTGTGAAAATAATTCAATGTTTTGAAATATGTCCCTTGTTTGTTTAATTTTAATGAGACAGATTGAGTCTATTAGATTATGTAAACCCCTCTAAATACATTATTTTGCAACAATTGTAAATAAAAACTTTTTAATTTTAAACTTTTTGTTACCACTCTTACGAAAATGATTAAAAATGTTTTTCTCTGTATCGCTAAATCACTTTTAAATCAAACTATATCGATATTTTTAATTTTAAATTAAAAACCAGACGCTTTGCAATCTCTAAGTTTCCTGATGAAGCTGAAAAAATTAAGATAAATAATCGATAAGAAATTTTAATTACCTGAAGTTATCTTGCAAAAGATAAGGCTACTTTAAGGAATTTTTTTAATTAGTTACCTGGGATAGTGGGACAATCAGTTTTTACAGTTACCCCAATAAATTTTACTACAGAATATTTTACTACACATAGAGGAGACACTTTATCACATTAGCATATTGTTTAGATATATTTTTAAAAAGTACAGTTCATATTACAACGAATTGTGAAAATAATTCAATGTTTTGAGATATGTCCATATTGTGTTTAATTTTAATGAAACAGATCTCGTAATTGAGTCACAATTCACATTCCAATCTCTAATTTTCCTTCTGGAGATTAAAAAAATTGAGATAAATAAGTGATAAGAAATGTTAATGAAATGAAGTTATTTTAAAAAATGTCTACTTTTAAGGGTTTTATTTTATATTAGTTACCAGTTAGTTTTGATTGTAAGATTTTACAGTTATCCGAATAAATATTACATAGAATATTCTACCACACATAGAGGAGACACTTTATCACTTTAACATATTGTTTAGATATATTTTAAAATAGTACAGTTCCTATTACAACGGACTGTGAAAATAAATCAATGTTTTGAAATATGTCAATTTTGTGTCTAATTTTAAAAAGACAGATCTCGTAATTGAGTCAAAATTCAGTTTCTAATCTCTGTGTTTCCTGATGAAGCTAAAAAAATTAAGATAAATAAGTGATAAGGAATTATAATGACCTTAACTTATTTTTAAAAAGTTAAGGCTACTTAAGGAATAATATTTTTATAAAATTTATTTCCTGGGAGATTGTGATAGTCAGTTTATACAGTTACCCCAGTACATTTTACACAGAATATTTTACTTCACATAGAAGAGATATTTTATCACTTTAGCATATTGATTAGATATATTTAAAAAAAAGTACAGTTCATATTACAAGGGTTTGTGAAAATAATTCAATGTTTTGAAATATATTCATATTGTGTCTAATTTTAATGAGACAGATCTCGTAATTGAGTCAATACGATCTTGTAAACCCCTTTAAATTCATTTTTTTAACAATTGTAAATAAAATATTTTCAATTTTAAACTTTTTATAACAGCTTTTACGAAATAGATTAAAAATATATTTATCAGTATCGCTAAATCACTTTGAAATCAAACTATATCGGTATATTTAATTTTAAATCAAAAACAAGACACTTTCCAATCTCTAATTTTCCTGATGAAGCTAAAAAATTTAAGATAAATAAGTGATAAGAAATTTTAATCACCTGAAGTTATTTTAAAAAAGATATGTCTATTTTATGTTATTATTTTACATTAGTTACCAAGGAGATTTTGATTGTCAGATTTTACAGTTATCCGAAGAAATATTACACAGAATATTTTACCACACAGAGAGGTGACACTTTATCACTTTAGCATGTTGTTTAGATATATTTTTAAAAAGTACAGTTCATATTACAACTGTTTTTAAAAATGATTCAGTATTTTGAAGTATGTCCCTTTTGTGTCTCATTTTAAGGAGACAGATCTCGTAATTGACTCACAATTCACTTTCCAATCTCTAAGTTTCCTGATGAAGATGAAAAAATTAAGATATATAAGTGTTAAGAAATTTTAATGATCTGAAGTTATTTTAAAAAAGGTAAGGCTACTTTAAGGAATATTTTTTTTAATTTGTTATCTGGGAGATTGTGATAGTCAGTTTTACAGTTACTCCAATAAAATTTACAGAAAATATTTTACTACACATAGAGGAGACACTTTATCACTTTAGGATATTGATTAGATATATTTATAAAAAAGTACAATTTACATTCCAACGTTTATGAAAATAATTCAGTGTTTTGAAATATGTCTCTTTTGAGTCTTACTGAGACAGATCTCGTAATTGAGTATATTCGATAGTGTAAACAAAGCTAAATTCATTAGTTTGGAACAATTTTAAATAAAGACTTTTTAATTTTACACTTTTTGTTACCACTCTTACGAAAATGACTAAAATGTCTTTATCTGTATCGCTAAATCACTTTTAAATCAAACTATATTCATATTTTTAATTTTAAATTAAAAACAAGACGCTTTGCAATCTCTAAGTTTCCTGATGAAGCTGAAATAATTAAGATAAATAATCGATAAGAAATTTTAATTACCTAAGTTATCTTAGAAAAGATAAGACTACTTTAAGGAATTTTTTTTAATTAGTTACCTGGGAGTGTGTGACAGTTAGTTTTTACAGTTACCCCAATAACTTTTACAGAAAATATTTTACCACAGATAGAGGGGACAATTTATCACTTTAGCATATTGTTAAGATATATTTTTAAAAATTACATTTCATAACACAACGGTTTGTGAAAATAATTCAAGGTTTTTCAATATGTAAATTTTTTGTCTAATTTTAATGAGAGGATCTCGTAATTTACTCTATACTATAGTCTAAACCCCACTACATTCTTTATTTTGAAATAATTGCATATAAGAACTTTTTTGTTTTAAACTTTTTATAACAGCTCTTACGGAAATGATTAAAAATGTCTTATGTATATTGCTACACCACATTTAAATCGAACTATATCGCTATCTTCAATTTTAATTTAAAAACAAGACACTTTGCAATCTCTCAGATTCCTGATGAATGTGAAAAAATTGAGATAAATAAGCGATAAGAAATTTTAATGATCTGAAGTTATCTTATAAAAGATAAGGCTGCTTTAAGAAATTTTTTTTAATTAGTTACCTGGAAGATTGCAATAGTCTGTTTTAATAGTTACCCAGTTACAGAGAATATTTTACAACACATAGAGGAGACATTGTATCACTTTATCATATTGGTTATATATATTTAAAACAATTACAGTTCATATTACAAAGGTTTATGAAAATAATTGAATGATACGAAATATTTTCCATGTGTGTCTAATCTTAGTGAGACAGATCTCGTAATTTAGTCTATTCGATTGTGTAAACCCCTCTACATTCATTATTTTGGAACAAATGTAAATAAAAACTTTTTAATTAACTTTTATTACCACTCTTCAGGAAATGATTAAAAATGTCTTTCTCTGTATCGCTAAATCACTTTTAAATCAAGCTATATCGATATTTTTAATTTTAAATTAAAAACAAGACGCTTTGCAATCTCTAAAATTCCTAATGAAGTTTAAAAAATTAAGATAAATAATAGATAAGAAATTTTAATTACCTAAAGTAATCTTACAATAGATAAGGTTACTTTAAGGATTTTTTAAAAAATTAGTTACCTGAGAGAGTGTGACAGTCAGTTTTTATTGTTAACCTAATAAATTTTACGTAGAATATTTTACCACACATAGAGGAGACACTTTATCACTTTAGCATGTTGTTTAGATATATTTTTAAAAAGTACAGTTCATATTACAACTGTTTTTAAAAATAATTCAGTGTTTTGAAATATGTCCCTTTTGTGTCTAATTTTAATGAGACAGATCTCGTAATGGACTCACAATTCACTTTTCAATCTCCAAGTTTCCTGATGAAGCTGAAAAAATTAATATAAATAAGTTTTAAGAAATTTTAATGATCTGAAGTTATTTTAAAAGAGGTAAGGCTACTTTAAGGAATATTTTTTTAAATTTGTTATCTGGGAGATTGTGATAGTCAGTTTTACAGTTACTCCAATAAAATTTACAGAGAATATATTTACTGCACATAGAGGAGACACTTTATCACTTTAGCATATTGTTTATATATATTTAAAAAAATACAGTTCATATTGCAACGGTTTGTGAAAATAATTCAAAAATTTTAAATATCTCCCTTTTGTGTCTACTTTTAATAAAGAAATAACTCGTAATTGAGTCTATTCGATCATGCAAACCCCACTAAATTCATTATTTTGGAACAATTGTAAATAAAAACTTTTTAGTTTTAAACTTTTTTTAACCGGTCTCACGGAAGTGATTAAAAATGTCCTTATCAGTGTAGCTAAATCACTTTTAAATCCAACTATAGCGATATTTTTAATTTTAAATTAAAAACAAGACACTTTCCGATCTCTAAGTTTCCTGATGAAGTTGAAAAATTAAGATAAATAACCGATAAGAAATTTTAATTATCTGAAATTATCTTGCAAATGATAAGGTTATTTTAAGGAATATTTTAATTAGTTACCTGGGAGATTGTGATAGTTTTACATTTACCCAATAAATGTTACATAGAATATTTTACTACATATAGAGGAGACACTTTATCACTTTAGCATATTAATTAGATATATTTAAAAAAGTACTGTTTAAATTACAACGGTTTGTGAATATAATTCAATATTTTGAAATATGTCAGTTGTGTATTTAATTTTAATGAGACAGATCTTGAGTTTGAGTCTATTCGATTATGTAAACCTCACTATTTCATTATTTGGGGACAATTATAAATAAGAACTTTTTAATTTTTATCTTTTATAACCTCTATTCCATAAATTATTGAAAAATGTCTTTATATGTATATCTAAATTACTTTTAAATCAAACTATATAAATATTTTAAATTTTAATTTTAAAAAAAGACACTTTGCAATCTCTAAGTTTTCTGAAGAAGGTGAAGAAAAAAAAAGATAGATAAGTAGTATGAAATTTTATGATCTGAAGTTATTTTACAAAAGATGAGGCTACTTTAAGGAATATTTTTTTTAAATTTGTTACATGGGAGATTGTGATACAACAGTTGTGATAGTACAGTTACTTCATTAAATTTTACAGATAATATTTTACTACGAATAGAGGAGATATTTTAACACTCTAGTATATTGGTTAGATATATTTAAAAAAAGTACAGTTCATATTACAACGGTTTCTGAAAATAATTTAATGCTTGAAATATATCCATTTTGAGTCTAATTTTAAGGAGACATATCTCGTAATTAAGTCTATTCGATCTTGTGAATCCCTCTAAATTCATTTTTTTGGAACGATTGTAAATAAAAACTTTTTAAATATTAAACTTTTTATAACTAGTCTTACGAAAATGATTAAAAATGTCTTTATATGTATCGTTAAATCACTTTTATATCAAACTATATTGATATTTTTAATTTTAAACTAAAAACAAGACACTTTCCAATCTCTAAGTGTCTAATGAAGCTGAAAATAATAAGGTAAATAAGCGATAAGAAATTTTAATGATCTGAAGTTATTTTACAAAAGATAAGGCTACTGTAAGGAATATTTTATAAAATTAATTACGTGGGAGATTGTGATAGTCAGTTTTACAGTTACTCCAATAAAATTTACAGAGATTATTTTACCGCACATAAATGAGACAGTTTATCACTTTAGAATATTGGTTGTATATATTTAAACAAAGTACAGTTCATATTACAACGGTTTGTAAAAAAATTCAATGTTTTGAAATATGTAAATATAGTGTCTAATTTTAATTAGACAGATATCGTAATTGAGTCTATTCGATCTTGTGAATCCCTCTAAATTCATTATTTTGGAACGATTGTAAATAAAAACTTTTTAAATATTAAACTTTTTATAATTAGTCTTACGAAAATGATTAAAAATGTCTTTATATGTATCTCTAAACCAATTTTTAATCACACTATATCGATATTTTCAATTTTAATTTAAAAACAAGACGCTTTACAATCTCTAAGTTTCCTGATGAAGCTAAAAAAATTAAGATAAATAAGCGATAAGAATTTTTAATGATTTGAAGTTATTTTACAAAAGATAAGGCTACTTTAAGGAATATTATTTCTTAAATTAGTTACCTGGGAGATTGTGATAGTCAGTTACCCAAATAAATTTTATAGAGTATATTTTACTATACATAGAAGAGACACTTTATCACTTTAGCATATTGATTAGATATATTTTTAAAAAGTAAGTTCATATTACAGCGTTTGTGAAAATAATTCAGTGTTTTGAAATTTGTCCCTTATGAGTCTAACTTTAATGATACAGATCTCGTAATTGAGTCTATTCGATAGTGTAAACAACACTAAATTCATTAGTTTGGAACAATTTTAAATAAAAACTTTTTAATTTTACACTTTTTGTTACCACTCTTACGAAAATGATTAAAATGTCTTTATCCGTATAGCTAAATCACTTTTAAATCAAACTATATAGATATTTTTAATTTTAAATTAAAACAAGACGCTTTGCAATCTCTAAGTTTCCTGATGAAGCTGAAATAATTAAGATAAATAATCGATAAAAAATTTTAATTACCTAAGTTATCTTACCAAAGATAAGACTACTTTAAGGATTTTTTTTTAATTAGTTACCTGGGATAGTATGGCAGTCAGTTTTTAATGTTGCCCCAATAAGTTTGACGGAGAATATTTTATCACACATAGAGAAGACACTTTATCATTTTAGCATATTGTTTAGATATATTTTTAAAAAGTACAGTTTATATTACAACTGTTTTTAAAAATAATCCAATATTTTGAAATATGTCCCTTTTGTGTCTCATTTTAATGCGACAGATCTCGTAATTGACTCACAATTCACTTTCCAATCTCTGAGTTTCTTGATGTAGCTGATAAAACTATGATAAATAAGTGATAAGAAATTTTAATGACCTGGAGTTATTTTATAAAAGATAAGGCTACTTTAAGGAATATTTTTTTTAATTTGTTGTCTGAGAGATTGGTATAGACAGTTTTATAGTTACTCCAATAAAATTTACAGAGAATATTTTACTGCACATAGAGGAGACACTTTATCATTTTAGCATATTGTTTATATATATTTAAAAAAAAATTACAGTTCATATTACAACGGTTTGTAGAAATATTTCAGTGTTTTGATATACGTCCCTATTACGTCCAATTTTAATGAGACAGATCTCGTAATTGAGATTATTCGATCGTGTAACCCACGCTAATGCATTATTTTGGAACAATTGTAAATAAAAACTTTTTAATTTTAAACTTTTTATAATCGCCCTTACGGAAATGATTAAAAATCTCATTATATGTATCACTAAATCACTTTTCAATCAAACTATATATTAATTTTTAATTTTAATTTAAAATCAAGACTTTTTCCAATATCTAAGTTTCCTGATGAAGCTGGAAAAATTAAGATAAATATGAGGTAAGAAATTTTAATGATCTGAAGTTATCTTACAAATGATAAGGCTACTTTAAGGAAATATTTTTTAAATTCGTTACCTGGGAGATTGTGATAGTCAGTTTTTACTGTTATCCCAATATATTTTACAGAGAATATTTTACTACACATAAAGGAGACAGTTTATCACTTTAGCATATTGGTTAGATTTATTTAAAGATGTACAGTTAATATTACGGCGTTTGTATATATAATTCAATGTTTAGAAATAAGTCCCTATTACGTCAAGTTTTAATGAGATAGATCTAGTAATTGAGTCTATTCGATCGTGTAAACTCCGCTAAATTCATTATTTTAGAACAATTGTAAATAAAAACTTTTTAATTTTAAACTTCTTATAACTGCTCTTTCTGAAATGATTAAAAATTTCTTAATATGTATCGGTAAATCACTTTTAAGTCGAACTATATCGATATTTTTTGTTTAAATTAATTACAAGACACTCTCCAATCTCTAATTTTCCTGATGAAGCTGAAAAAATTAAGATAAATAAGCGATAAGAAATTTTAATGGTCTGAAGTAATCTTACAAAAGATAACGCTACTTTAAGGAATATTTTTAAATTAGTTTCCTTGGAGATTGTGATGATCAGTTTTTACAAATACCCTAATAAATTTTACAGAGAATATTTTAATACACATAGAAGAGACTCTTTATTGATTTAATATAATGGTTAGATAAATTTTAAAAAATTACAGTTCATATTACAACGGTTTGTGAAAATAATTCAATGTTTTGAAATACGTCCCTATTGTGTCTAATTTTGATTCGACAGATCTCGTAATTGAGTATACTCGATCGTGTAAACCAGTCTAAATTCATTACTTTGGAATAATTGTAATTAAAATGGTTTTAATTTAATACTTTTTATAACCGCTCTTACGAAAGTGATTAAAATTTTACTTATCCGTATTGCTAAATCACTTTTAAATCAAACTATATCGATATTTTTAATTTTAAACTAAAAACAAGACACTTTCCAATCTCTTAATTTCCTGATGAAGCTGAAAATTTAAGATAAATAAGCTATAAGAAATTTTGATGATCTAAATTTATCAACTAAATTATCTAATAAGGCTACTTTAAGAAATATTTTGTTTTAAATTAGTAACCCAACTGTCCAAGAGATAAAAATATTTTTACAAGATTTTTCATAAATTATTAGTACATGATTCTCATATACCTTTGACCTGCAGTCTCTCCCATACTAACCATGTAACGAGGATTAAAAGCAGTTTGGTAATCCTTACTCAAGTATTGTGGACCCTGAAAAAGTACAAATTTAAAAATAATTTCATTTTCTTATGAAAAGTGTACTTATGGACAAAATGCTTGAGAGATATTAAGAAAGTTACTATTGTTAAAGCAAATAATTATAGTTAAATTATAGTTATAGTTAAAATTATCTTTATGAAATATCTCTTTTAAAGCTGTATCTGGTTTTGAAAGATAATCCTCCAAAATTGTTATTTTAATTTTAGATTATCTTTATTATCGATTTATCATTACTTGTGCAAATTTTCATATTAACGGTTTTATCAAAAATGAATAAACATAAACATTGTTTGAATAACAAATACTTAATTTTTATGGGTATTAAATAAACATTATTCTACGTGTAAATAAATACAAATCAGAAAATATATTAAAATTGAGAGGCCTAATAATAAAATTACTTTAATCATTAATAACCATGTATATATTTCTGGATACTCCAAAGAAAATCTTATTAAAGACAGTTATGAATGAATGCACGTTAAAAAATTTTATTCCTAAATGAATGGAATACGCTAAGATCAAACAAATGATATCTTTAATAATGATTAGTAAGGATT
>CM063504.1:79357457-79367457 GCA_032207245.1 Pardosa pseudoannulata
TATATATTTATATATATATATATATATAAATATATATATATTTATATATATATATTTTGTATATATTTATATATATATATATATTATATATATATATATATATATAATATATTATATATATATTTATATTATATATATTATATATTTATGTATTTATATATATATATTTTATATATATATATATATATATATGTATATAATATATATATATATGTATTATATATGTATATATATATATATAAATATATATATATAATATATATATATATATATATATATATATATATATATATATATATGTATATATGTATATATATTATATATATATATATATATATATATATATATATATATATATATATATATATATATATATATATATATATATATATATATATATATATATATATATATATATATATATATATATATATATGTATTTAGACGGTTTTAGAACGGTCTCTCTAACTACATGTGGCAACAGCAACCTTTAGCGAGAGACGACTATATACCATGTGTGTTTTAGTGTTGTGGAAAAATGCTGAGGCAACAGTTAATTGCTTATAGAAAACAACCTTTGATTAGAGACATCTGCTAAAGTGTGGCGTTTCAGATGAGCATTATTGCTGATTGTTACAGATTTTCCTCGGAGAGTTATTACTTTCCAAATAAAATGCAACCATATCATCTTTCGCCTTGAAAATCAAAGGAAGAATTTCAGGGTTCGGCTGAAGGAATGAAAACACCTTCGTCTAAACTGGATGGCTGGGAAATATGGTTAATATACAGAGAAGAAATAAAGATCTAGATTAATAAATAAAATATATATATTTATATAGACTTTAGGGCATATATATATATATATATATATATATATATATATATATATATATATATATATATATATATATATATATATATATATATATATATATATATATATATATATATATATATATATGTATGTATGTATGTATGTATGTATGTATGTATCACTTCGTGAAGTGGAATTTTCTGCAATATATGCATATTTCTATATATATTCGTACACATACTAAGTAATTAATTATTCTATTATGTTTGTAAATTTTTTTTTCAACATACAAACATAATTTCTCATTTATAAAAACGTAAAAATAAATAACATATGCTTGTCCCTTATTTCATATTTAAGTCCATTCAGATAACACGATACGTTTTTGCTGTATTTTCTTCCTCTTATAATCAAAATTCATCTATTCAACTGAACATCAGTATTCTACTTTTGGAAATCGATCACTTTTTAGAAGAAAATTGAATTATGTTCCAAAAGTTTCTATTAACTCCCATCTTATTGAATTGTTTTGACATAATTTCGTTTCTCATCTTTGTTTACTCGTTTTTACGAAAACGTTATTTTCCATTAATATATTTAAATTTCCGATTTGTTGTCAGCATTATTTAATTATTTATTCCTAGTCACTAAACTGCACGTATAAAAACTTTAATTTTCTGTTCTATTAGTAATACATTTATAAAAAATTAAATGTAGTTTTATAAATTTCTAAACAAGCATTATTTTCTTTTTAATATTGGCAATATCTTCTTTTGGAGGTAAAAGTATATCGTATTTTGTTATGTCAAATATTCTGAATTAATTTGATTGATGGAAATTGTACAATGCAATAAATGGAAGGCTCATCCAGAAAGTAAGTTTTCAGATGTTTTTCCTGTTAAATTAAAAGTAATTAGCCGTTTCATTTGAGCATGCGTCACAGATCTATGACGTACCAAACCTATGCTAGCTGGACAGGTCCAGCTTCGGGCCAGAAGCGTGGAAGCAGCGCCCCGAAAATGGAAGCTATAATTTCTTTTCCGGCAGCCTTCAACGTTTTATCGGTGATATTGAATGTATTAATTTCGCCAATTGATATTCATTGTCAGCTCTATCAGGTCTAAGTGCTGAATCTGGCACCAGAACACATAATTCTTCGCTTAGGAGCGTGTGGCACTCATATTTCTGTGGCGGTATTACGATGAGAGTTATGAGTTACTCGACAGGATCGTCATGGGCAATGATACTTGAATTTTACACTTTACTCCATAAACCAAACAGCAATATATTGGCGTCATAGTGGATCTTCTGTCAGGACCAAATTCAAACATACGCTGTCAGTACGAAAAGGTGTGTGCACGGAGTTGTGGAACAGGAATGACATTCTTCTCACAGACTTCAGTGAAACACTGAAATTGTGACATGTCATTCAAAACAAAAGGCTTGGAATCTTTACTGCAGGTGTTGTGCTCCTTCATGACAATACTCGTCCACATACGGTTCAAAGCACAACATCTATTTTGACGGAATTTGGTTGGGAGGTGTTTGATCATCCACCCTACTGCATTGATCTTGCTCCTAGCAATTTTTAAGTTTTCTTCCACCACAAGAAATTCCTGACCTCCTGTTAGCGTTTAGGCAACAATGTAGAGCTGAAGACGTCTGTCAGACGCTGGTACCATTCACAGGCAGCAAAGTTCTAAGACAGAGGAATACAAAAGTTGATCCCACAATACAAGAATTATCTGAATACCAGTGGTCGCTATGTTGAAAAATAGCTAAATCATTGCTATACTTGTTGAAAATAAATATGTTCCAGAAAGTGTGAGTTCTTTTTGTTTCTTTTAAACAATTAAACTTACTTTCTGGATGCACCTCGCATTATACATTGAAATATATGTAGATTTCCTGCCCCCAAATTTATTATTGTTTCTTTAATGATAGAGTTATGAAAAAAAACGTGTATTTGGATTGAGTAATAAGTCTTTCAAAAATCTCACTTCCTGTCAGAAATAAATATTATGCTAAAATATTTAATGTATTTCTCAAATAATTTCGTTCTGCAACTGATTACCGGTGTTAATATGTATTTTAGGAAGCACAAATTTGCTTATATAAAAAAATCTATGTTATATAAAATACAAGCCTCTAAAATTTGAGTTGATACGGAAACCTAACAACAGTTTTAGAAACAATAGTATATTGGAGTAATGTAGAAAATATATTTTTATTGAAGCTTTCATTAGGACTAATTTTGAATGTCTGTGATTAGTCATAAGGTATAGAGAAAGAAATATAAAGCATAATTTTAATGAATATTAGCTTGTTGAAATGAGGTAAAAGATAATTTTAAAGATAAATTTAAGACATGATTAAAGCATTTATATAATCAAATTGCAACATCTTACCACTGGCAGTGAAAATTTTACTATACTATTTTCGAATAATTCTAGTTTTATTTTATTATATCAATGCATTTTCAGTTTAAGCATGATTTTATGGTTATATATTAACCAAATTATCAGGAATGTGGTAATAACATTTAAGACTTTGTTTTTCCAAATGTAGAATTATCATAAACTAAAATTTATTATATACGTGCTATGTTTTATCATATATTTATATTAAATGTTTATTTGGATTGAGTAATATATCTTTTAATAACCTCAGTTCCTATTAGAAATATTATGGCAAAATATTTAATGTATTTCTCAAATAATTTCGTTCTGCAACTGATTACCTGTATTAATTTGGATTTTAGGAAGCACAAAGTTGCTTATATAAAAAAAATCTATTTATGTTATATAAAACACAAGCCTCTAAGAATTGAGTTGATAAGTAAACCTTACAACAGTTTTAGAAGGAATAGTATATTGGAGGATTGTAGAAAATATATCTTTATTGAAGCATTCATTAGGACTCCCTTTGAATGTCTGTGAGTAGTCATAAGATATAGAGCAAGAAATATACCACATAATTTTAATGAACACTAGCTTGTTGAAATGAAGTATAAGCTAACTTTAAAGATAAATTTAAGACATGATTAAAGCTTTTATATAAACGAATTGCAGCATCTTACCACTGGCAGTGAAAATGTTAACATACTATTTACGTACAATTCTAGATTTATTTTATTATATCAATGCATTTTCAGTTTCGGTAGAAATTTATGGTTATATATTACCAAACTTATCAAGAATGTGGTAATAACATTTAAGACTCCATTTATTCCCATGCAGAATTATCAAAAACTAAAACATACATGTTATATTTTATCATGTACATAACATGTATATTTTTATAATATTTTGTAAAATGTTAAACCCGTAGTTCTGTCTTTAATGTTGATGATTGTGTGCGATCTCGTAGTGGGCGTGAATGAGGCTGTCGCTCATTGCGAGATCACGTGTCACAGCCTGTTAAAGAGGAATTCGCTGTTGTAATTGCAGACCACGTACGTTTTATGTTCTAGGTGTTCGAGCTGCATGTGCACAAATTACACTTGATTTAATTTATGATTCTGGTTTATGTTTAATTTTAATTTCTATTGTTTCAATAAAATTTTTTAAACAGAAAAGAAACTCGTACACTTTTAATTCCTGGATGTTCTGCATTTGTGACCACTGAGATCTGTACTATACATTTAAACCGTAATAATTCAACCAACCAGCAATAATAACCAGCAATGAACTAGTAATAATCAATTGAAATTAGATTGGTCGAAACTTGCAAATCCCTGAAATTCTATTCGTTGGTTTGGTTTGTTTTGGAGCTCTACGGTCTACTTCTCTGCAACACGAGGCCTAATGAGACCGGGACCTAATGCTTTAAGCCGATTTCGAAAGGCTGCGGACATCCATGCCATAGTGGATCCATGCCATAGTGGGATTCGAACCGACTAACTTTGGTATCGAAGGCAAGCACCCTAACCATTCAGCCATCGTTCGGCAACTCTATTGGTTGAATCTATTTAATTTTATTGGGTCTCCCGATCTCAAGGCAATTGCCCAAAAATAAAAAAATAAAAATTTATATTTTCTTGTTGCAGAGTACGGATGTACCTTGCAACAAACACGTTTGGGTTATCTATCCATAAACTTTATAATCTTTAGCGTTCACGAGTAGAACCAACGAATCTACCCTTCTATTTTATCTTTCCTCTTTTAAGCGTTTATTTTTCGCTCGTTGTCATTTTTATGCTTACTGTTAGAAACCTCTGTATTGAACGGCTTGGCCCGTAGAATCCATTTGTACTATCACATTTAAAGCTTTTAATAATTAGAAATTCAAAAATACATTAAGTATTCAGTCTATATTACTTTTCTATAATTTTTACAATCAATTATTCTGAACTACCCATAATTATAAAAATGTTTCTAAATCCTACCATTATAGTAATAAGATCCTATATCTTGATTAATCTTTTCTAATATGAATACCTTTGTATTTAAAAAAAATATTTGGATATATTTAAGCACAACACATATTAATAGTAAAAATTACATTTCATTTTTTTATCTTTCCATAAAAGTAAGAAAATGAGATTAACTAAATATATGTTGCATATCATTAATATGTTCAGTACATTACACTAACACTTTATTTAAAATTTTATACATGGAATAACTATTTTATTATTTTTAATAAATATTAAACCAGCAGTCTGAAGAAATTTATTTTACTGATTTCTTTTTATAAGCAATTGTAATGAACTACACATATTTTAATACATGTCCTATTTAAATTTTTCCATCATAATATTTAATTCTTTAACAAAAGACAAATGTGTTGCTGGCTTTAAATATTATTTTTATTTGGTAAGAAAAATAAAATTTCTGGAGTGCAGCCGGAGCACGCAAAACAGATTGATCTAGTTTATGAAAATATTTTTCTTTGATAAAATGACAAGGAGTTTGAAGAAAAGTTTAAATTTTATGTTTAAAAACATCTTTAAATTAATTTTATCGAATGTCTGTCAGAATTCAAAACTTCGAACATTTATTTCTGTTAGGATAAGAAGTTCTTTAACTCTGGTACAAATGTTATGATAGAATTTCTAACTGTATCAGTTAAATTGATTTTTTTTCTTGTCGTCTTACATGCAACATAATTCAATGTCAGTTTATATCTTTCTTTTTTTTTAAGATTAAGCAGAAATCAATGTGTATCATATATTTAACTTTGGAGGAAGAAAGTTTTTTGGACTAAATGACAGTTCCATTTTTTTTCTTAATAAAAATAGTCAATTTTAAATTAATATTTCCCTGAAATATTTTAAATTCAATCAATATTTATGGTTTACATAAAAATTTTCTTTGTTATAGTAAACTAAATTAGACTAAAGACAATATTCTTTTGACTATTATGCATTATAGACTGGTAAATTTCAGCAAAAATGTCAGAGAAGGTTTATTAAAAAGCAGAAAATTTTAATATTATTATAAATAACTGTTTAAAGGAATCCTTTTCAATATTTAATATTCTGAAAGTAGTATATATATTCATAAAATTACTGAGTTTTTTCAGTACAGTAATTTGCTAGTAAATTTCAGAAAAAATTTCAGAGATGATTTTTGAGAAGCAGAAATTTTAAATATTATTGTAAATAACTGTTTAACCCTTTAATGAACGGTGGTTTTGTAGCGAATCCACCTGTTAAAATTTTCTTTTTTCTGTTTTTTAAAGACATGAATGATTTTTTTTAATTTTATGTTTATGAAAATTCAACCTTACAGCAGATAAAAACACTACACTTAATTCATTTTTTCCCTTTGAAATATGCATTTTAAAACTTGCTTACTAATCCAAATAACCTATACTAATCCAAATAACATTTAAAAACTGTTTAGCTAGTTTTTTATTATACACTTTTATGATATGTATTCATTGTACTCCCACCTTAATAAAAACTTATTATTTTTACACAGTAGAAGGGATAGGTTTGCATTTAAATCAGCCGTCTAACCTTTCTTCCTCCAAATAAATGAAATTTTAACAATAACAGTTAAATAACATTTATAAACTAATTTCATTAAATGCTAAGAAATTCATATTACCATCCTTTAACGGGTTAAAGGAATCTTTTTCAACATTTAATATTCTGAAAATATTATATATAACCACAAAATTACTTTATTTACTTTTTTTCAATCCCTACTGACATATATATCATATTTAGATAAAGGGGAATAAGAGATATTTAAATGTCAATTTTTAAATAATTAAACATTTTTAATTATTGTACTTACAATTTCAAAAGTGATGATACTTTACAATTAATTATATTTTAATTATATTAAAATTTTATAATTAATTATATTTTATTTTTCTAATGTATCAAATTTTTACGCTAATCATTTATAAGTTTTTTATTCGTATATATTCTATTTTCACCAGCTTGAAATAAATTATAATAAAAATGAATGAATGAAATCCTATATACGAAGTTTTTGTGGTGTTACCCTATATCTGAGATTAATCTTTAGAAATATTGCCCAGTTAGTGGAAATAGGTAAAATGAAATCTTCATCAGTGTAGATATAATGAAAATATTTAAAAAAATTAAGAATTACTACGAATTATTTGAAATAAAAATGTATCATCCCAAAAATTACTTATCGGTTCTTTTGAAAAGAAATTTTTGAAATCTTGTAAAATTATAACTGAGAAGATTTTTCATATTCTTTCCTCTAAACTTTCTCTAAAGTAACACATTGAAAGTATTTTGCACTTGCAAAAATATCTATTAAATTAATAAAAGCAGAATTACAACCGAATGAGTCAAATCTAACATCCTCATCCTCATAATTTAACTCATTTGGTTTAGTTGAAAACAATAATTTCTTAAAATATTTTTAAATATATTTATTACATCTAAAAGATACAAAACTTTATAAATTGTGTTAACTTTATAAATTATGTAGAATTAAAATTATAATTATGTAAATAATGTATATACGTGTATATAATGTTATGTAATGTAAATTATGTAAAATTAAAACTTTATAAATTATGTAGTGTTTTTAAAGTAAAAATACATTATAAACCTAACTGAAACAATATAAAAGAGACGTTCTATATGTTTCCAGGGAAGTCCACACAGCCAAATAAGATTTAATGTAACATGTGTGCATTTATATATCCAGTCATAGAATTATATGAAACAGCCACAAAATATATCAGGTGAAATTAAATAAGGTTTAAATTTTATTATTTAATCCTTCTTACTCGTACACTTTGTATTACATAGGATATAAGACACTAATTGTGAATGTATAATTATCACTTATATCAAATAAATTATAGTACTATTTTCCGAGACACAGTATTTAAAATTGAAATAATAAAAAATATACATGAACAAATGTTTAATAATTTTCATTTCATTTGCGTTTCATTTTATTCTAACACTGTTCTGTATTTTTTTATATAAATATGTTTCAACAATATATAAATGTTTTCATATTTAGTATTAGATATAAATGTTTAATAAACAATACATTTACTAATATATATAGAAATATATCCTTCTCATCTGCATGTAAAATAGCTGCATGTAATTATCTGCATATAAAGTCTTCGAAACTGTTATTGTAATAAAATATTTTGAAAGAAATTGCCACTACGTGTGTCATACATTTTGTTAAAGTAAGAACTGAATGGAAATAATTTATATGTATGATACTTATAAAACTAATCAGATTTTTTAATTATTTATGTTGAATAAATATAATCTTATATAATGATTATAATTAAAATTTGTATAAAAGCCCATATAAACTTAGTATTATTAATATTTTTGTTGCATTTTGGATTATAATATTTATATTAAATCTATGTAATAATACATTTACTGTTCTTGATTTACTTTTTGATATTCATACACTGGGGAAATATTTAATGGTTATTCTAAATATATGATCATTGCAAATCAATAACTATACCTCCAGATAACATGCATAATTCATGTAAGAGATGATAATGAAAACACTACAGCCAAGTTATCAAAATTTTGTAACATAATTGCTGAATATCGTTGAAAAGGGTATTTTAGTGTATACAGTTTGCCTCTGCATTGCTGCAAATAAATTAGTATATCTAAAGAATAGATATATACACGGGTGTCTAAAATTAAACCTAAAAGCATAAAAATGATATTTTTTGCATAAAAAGGAATGAAATGTGTTATACTGTGGTATAACGCATTTCATCTCTTCATTTCATATATACATGGAATTTAGTACTCCACTCTATAAAGCAGGAAGTGGTGACAAAAATAATTTTTTTGTATAATTTAATGTTTTAATGAGTTTAATGTAGATTGGTATACAAATGAGATTAACGTTGACAAAATAAGTCATATCTGCTTAGTCTTCCATTTAATAAGAGTTAATGCTACCTTGTACGGATGTGTAATTATCACATCGAGTTCCCACAGTGTTGATAAGATGTTATTATGAGGGTTACATGCGATGGCATTTTCTAATGCATCCCAAAAAATGCTCTATAGGATTAAAGTCTAAAACTAGAACTTCTAGAAGAAGACGGGCATAAGGTGTAAATATCCCGTGCCCTTAGCTTACTTCAAACACTGTGCCAGATGATACGTCAGATTAGGAATGTAACTCTCCGAGGCAAAATCATCATTTCGCATTCAAGGAAGGCTGTGCTATCAAAAAAATATATTTTCTGATGTTTACAGGATGATAGATTCTCCCACGTTCATTCCAGTTGAAAATATGTTAAGAGAGGTTGTCTTACCATATTCCTTATACGCTGTTATGACGTCTGATACCCTATTCCTTACAAATCCTACATGGTTTGCTGTTTTCGTAACCGATGCTCCACTTAAAAACTTAAAAATGTAAAAGACCCACGTTTGCGTAACCTTTGGAGTAATAGGGTCAAGTGCAGAGAATTTTCACAGAATGTTGATGACTAATCAAGCGAGAAGTGCAGTTAGCTAGTGGACATAGAGCTGTTAACATCTTTCCACGTTTAGCTTAACAGACGGGTGTCTAAAATTAAACCTAAAAGCATAAAAATGATATTTTTTGCATAAAAAGGAATGAAATGTGTTATACTGTGGTATAACGCATTTCATCTCTTCATTTCATATATACATGGAATTTAGTACTCCACTCTATAAAGCAGGAAGTGGTGACAAAAATAATTTTTTTGTATAAT
>CM063504.1:79372457-79427457 GCA_032207245.1 Pardosa pseudoannulata
ATAATATTTATTATATAATTGTAACGTGTAATATTTGTAATTATAATTATATAATTTTATCATGTATAATTTATATAATTATATACTAGTATGATATTTTTAATACTATGATATGAATAAATTATTTAAAAGAATCTTAATAAGTGTTTAAAAGACGTGTGTAAACTATTCTAAATGTTTAAACATCTCTAGAAGATAAACAACATCTAATAGTTTAAAAGAGTATATTCATATCGGTTTAATATAATAAAAACACTTGTTAGTAATATCAAAATTATACTAGTAAAACTGATCAATAATATTTATTATATAATTGTATCGTATAATTTTCATAATTATAATTATATGATTATATCATGCATAATTTATATACTTGTATCCTAGTTTTAATACGAAAATATGAATAAATTATTTAACAGAAACTTAATAAGTGTTTAAAAGACGTATGTAAATAATTCTAAATGTTTATACGCCTCAAGAGTATAAACACTATCTAATAGTTTAAAAGAGTATATTAATATCGGTTTGATATTATGAAAACATCGTTTAGTAAAATTCCAATTCTGCAAATGAAAGTAATCAATAATGTGTATTATATAATTGTATCGCGTAATAATCATAGTCATAATTATATCATTATATCATGTATAATTTATATAATTATATACTTGTTTCACAGTTTTAATACCAAAATATGGATAAATGATGTAACATTATTTTAATATATGTTTTAAATAATGCAATAATTGTTTTGTTACATTCATATCCTTTAAGTTATTATTTTAATGCTATTCCATTAAATAATAAAAATAATTTTAAAATAGATAGTTTAACACTAAAAATGGTTATTTATCATAATTATATTTTAAATTAATTATAATAATATATTATATTTATAAAAATGCTTAAAGATAAATGTGAAATGTAGTTTAAAACAACAGTATAATATATTCATAACAATAATTATAGAATTAATATTAATATTATTATCATTTTTATATCTTATTATTATTTTTGTTGTTCTCGGTGTTGCTGTTACAATAATAATAATAATAATAATATAATTATCATATTTTAGAAGAGTAATAATTTAATAATACGGTAATACTTTTAAAATGTATTGAAAAATTTACATAAACGTATTTGCTAATTTACGCACACATACTTGTATCTATATTAAGATGCAGTAGACATAACCTCTTTTCAAAGGAGACAAATATGTATAATACATGTATTGCTTTCAATAATTGATATATATCATAAATTTAATTAAGGTATGCCTCACGTCATATTAAATGCTATACTGTATGCACATATTAACATATATACTATCAGATATGTAGACTTAAATTTACATAGTCAAAAGTGTAATAATAATCCAGTATAATACTGCACATTAAAAACATTTTAACCATAAAAACCAT
The DNA here is from genome assembly GCA_032207245.1 of Pardosa pseudoannulata. NCBI lineage: Eukaryota > Metazoa > Arthropoda > Arachnida > Araneae > Lycosidae > Pardosa > Pardosa pseudoannulata. The sequence goes on from CM063504.1 coordinate 79,373,882, forward strand.
GTATATATTTTTCACAAATTAAAAAACAGTTTCTTTCTGAAGTCATACTTTTATTAAAAAAAGATTCATATTTTTTGCTGTCCACAAAAATAATTACAGTGTCACACCATTATTAAATGTTTCGACTCAAGTATTTTGGTTAAGGAGAAAGCAAATATCGAAATTAAAATAAATCGTTTTCCTTAATAACGAGACAAAAATCTTGATCATTTTTTTAATAAAAGCAAAAGTTCTGGAATTGAAAGTGTAACTATATTACTCCCACTTAAGGAAGTTCGGAGATTAAGAAAATTGTTTTCTCTATAGTAAAATAATTTTTGTAGCACAGCTGTAAGTAATTTATATCACTTTATGGAACTTTATCTAATGAATGATATTCGATAAGTTATTGATTATGGCAAAATATTGGCCTTTTGTTACAAATACTGAAAACCGATATTTAGGGTGAAATTATAAGTCAAAATGTCAAATCATATAAACTTTTATGCTTATGGCAGAAATGTGTTTTAGGGAAATGTTTCGGAAATTTTGATGGTTGTCCTTTAACTTTGTGATAGTTTGAATTTGTTAATATCTCGATATTCATTAAATTATATTTCGGTATTTAATTTTTATAAGATAAAATGTATTAAATTCATTTAAATTTTAAATTATCTTCTGTGTCTGAACAACTTCTAAATTCATGTATTTCTACAAAGAGGAGCTAAATTTAAAATAATAACAATAACAGGAATTAAACATATTCATTTAATCTCTTAAAACTAGCCTCATTGCTTTTGCTTCTCCCAGTTAGTCGTACCCAAAATACTTAAGTTACGAATAGTGGAACAAATTATACTATGCATATGTATATATGCATATATATATATATATATATATATATATATATATATATATATATATATATATATATATATATATATATATATATATATATATATATATTATATATATATATATATATATATATATATATATATATATATATATATATTTGGTATTTGGTGAATTAGCATTTAAACTAATATTTTAGTATAATTTTATATTTACATAAAGCATTTCTATGCTATCTTTAAACGGACATTTTTTCGTTGTGTTTCTGTTTTAAAGTACCACATACAGTTTCATCAGATTTAAGTATATTAAATAGAAATAAATATAGAATCAAATAAAAATATAATTTAATAACTTATTTTCAAATAAACTATGTTATTGATATTAACCCCTTAACGTGCACACTCGAGAAAATTCGAGTGGCGTTGTACTTCATGTTGCTATAATTTTTGACACAAGAATACAATAAAAAAATTGTTTTATTGATGTTTATTATTTATATATATATATATATATATATATATATACCTATATATATATTATATATATATATATATATATATATATATATATATATATATATATATATATATATATATATATATATATATATATATATATCTTTAATAATATCAATATCTAAGCCCTAAAGAATATTCAAAATTATCCCTTTTCCCATTTATACTCTTTATATTAACCATATTTCCCAGTCATCCGATTTAAACGAGAATGTTTTATGGTATAAGCTGGCATTTTAATGAGGAAGTTATAACTCTCCCAGGAAAAATCTGTAAAGATCAGCAATAATAGTCATCTGGAACGCCACACTTTGGCAGATGTCTCTAATCAAAGGTTACTTTCTATAATCAAATAACTGTTGCTTCAGCATTTTCCCAGGACCCACACGGTATTTGGACATCTCTCGAAAAAGGTCGGCATGAGAGAGAGCGTTCTGACACCGTCTGGTTCAGATGCCTTTGGATTTTGTTCGATTTTTATCGGATGAAATAAAGATTACGTTCGTACACGACGTCTGATGTGTTTCTTTCGATTTCTTGGCAACCCATATATATATATATATATATATATATATATATATATAATATATTATATATATATATATATATATATATATATATATATATATATATATATATATATATATATATATATATATATATATGCATATATATATATATATATATATATATATATATATATATATATATATATATATATATATATATATATATATATATATATATATATATATATATATATATATATATATATATATATATATATATTATATATATATATATATATATATATATATATATATATATATACATATATATATATATATATATATATATATATATATATATATATATATATATATATATATATATATATATATATATATATATATATATATATATATATATATATATATATATATATATATATATATATATATATATATATATATATATATATATATATATATATATATTAAAGGGTTAATAAATTTAGATATAAAAATAGGTATGAAATTTAAGCTTCATTGGGATTGTTGTTTACATATTTTTTACCTCAGAAATATATATGCGATACTTAATCCAGATAACATATTTTATGTATTCTTGTTGAGATTTAAATAATTTTATCCCTGAAAATGAAATTTATATATATAAAGCAGAATGTGTTAGCACAATTTGAATGTGTTAACATGACCTTAATTAAATATTTTAAATATTTTGCAATATCCTATTATAAAGAACTAACTCTTATATAAAAATAACTATATAAAAAAGATCTTAGAGAATGAATGAAATTGCATTTATGTACTCTTCTTTAATTGGTTATTTCTAGTTCCCCAATAGAATTGAAAATTCAGTTTTTTTATCGATTTGTTTATATTTACATTTTTGCTTATAAATTATATTTATGATGACACAACAATCCTGTAAAAGCTCATTTTAACAAATTTTAAACATAAATTTCAAGTATTAAGAATAATGTATGACAAATCTTATAATAGTTGTTTATCTGACGCTGGTGTCTTCAAAAAACAACCTAAATTAAAGGATCAATCTTTCATTATCATCAAAGTGGCGTTGCTGAAACTCCCCATGGAAATTCCAAAGTGAATTTGCCGTACAGAGAAAAATAAGAAGTTATTTTTGTTACTCCCTTCTGAGATTTTTTTTATATCTTAACTTCCATGTTTCCAATTTTACCACTAGATTATAACGTGTCCAAAATTCCAATAGCTGTTTAAAAGTTTTTTTTCGGTGAATATTTTTTTATCCAAAATAGCATATAATATATGCTAACATACCTATCGTTTATTATAGCTTGTATACATTGCTTTAGATAAATCAATTTAAAATTCAGTTAAATGTTGTGTAGCTTTTAATAGTAATTACATAGTCAGAGCTTAAAGAGTTTAACCCATTAAAGGTCATCTACATAAATTCTTTGGAATTTAATGAAGTTAGTTTATAAATATTATCTATGCACCTTATAAATGCAAAATGCTTAAAAAAAATTTGCAATCCTTAGAGTTCACCATAGGAGAGATTAAGGGGAGTTAACTGACTAACTTATCCCCTTGTACAGTGTGAACACAATATTGTTTAAAATTTTAATTATATTGGAAGAACAATAAATAAGAGTTCTTAAAAAAGTAAAATAAATAAACAGTTCAACAGATTATAAGTGTTGTTTGAATGGATATGTTTGGTAAAATAACTGATAAAAAAATTGAATTATTAACTTTCCAGGTACAGCAAATATAAATACATATATTTTAAAAGAAAAATTAAATGCAGTACTATCAGCTATTGTAAGTTTTAAATGTCAAAAATACAAAAAAATAAAAAAATAAATTGATACTTTTCTATAAATTAGAACAAAAAAAAATGGTTAACAAGAGGTTTCGCTGTGAAACCACTGTCCACTAAAGGGTTAAAAGAAATGTTATGTTATATTTATTTTTAACTCAATAGCTACCACGTCTTTTAAATCTTCAAAAGAAACTCTAGTTTCCATATGATTTATTTAAATAATCTGTAAAACTTTGCTACTTTAAACTTTTGCTACAGGTATAAATTTCAGTATCCTCTAAACGTTTTCAAATGGTTATTAAATAACATATGAGAGCTAGTCCAGAAACTTATTAAATTTAAAATTAATTGTATGTATACATTCTTATTAAACGAAAGTACTTAAAATATTTTACACATTTTATTGCATTTTTATTTTGGTTTTACTAAATATTAAAGTGAGATGCAATTCGTGTGTACTTAACCCCTTCCGGTAAAATGACGAGTCTAGCTCGTCATTAGTTTTTCATTACACTCGTCATGCGATTAAAGTTACTGTTAAATATGATAATTAATTTAGTTTAAAATTTCTAGTGTACTGAATTTGGCAACACTTTTATCACTTGTGAAAATCACAAATCACTATTGCATATTTATTTACTTAGAATTTCTTGGTACAAGTCCTTGCCAAATTAATGAGTGAGAATAAAAGAAAACCTACTAAGAAATGCCGTGTGTGTTACAAGAATCAAATTAAAAGTGAGACTACTTGGCGGTGTAAACAATTAAGAATTCCTTTGCACTAGTACCACTAGCTTGGAGACTATTATCTGTATACCTTATTAATGTTTTGCTTTGATATTTTCTTAATTTTACTGTTTCTGATATTATTTAACACTATGTAAAAAGTGGATTTTAATTAAGAATATGTAAGAATTGTAAAATGAAACAAGTTTTTGAAATAAAAATTAAATGGTTATTTCATGCACAGTTTTTATTTATTAAATCATACCGAAAGAGGTTAAGAGTGTTATTTTCTGTATTATTATTTCAGAATATAACTAACGTGTAACACATTGCCGAAAAATTTAATGTAATATTTATTATTTTTGAATATATGAAACAGTCAATTATGACAATAGGTAAATATTTTTAAATATTGGACTATACAAATATGCACAATTTACTTTAATTTTACTCACAGATTTTCAACAAATTGTATAAGTTCATAATTTGTAGTGCATTTTGAAACTTAAATTGGTTCATCTTCACTAGTTAAATATCACTTTAATTATAGAGTAGAGACACTGTTTGTTTAATTTTATACTTTTTTACATTTATATTAATAAAGTATGTTGCTTTAGTCATTTTCGTTTAGTGAATTAAATATTATTGGATGTTAATATTTTTTATATAATTTAAATGTATGTATAAATTATCAAATTTATTATATATTTGTCTTTTTAAAATTTCTAAATAAAACCATTCATGTTTATATCTCAAGAGAACCAATTATTATGTCCCGTAGTATGAAATCAAGAGGTTACATTGTCAGTTTGCTTACAGAAATCCTCATTAAAAATTCATCTACCATATCACTTTAATTATACACAAGTTTTATTGTTATTTGTCTCTTTATTGTTTTTTTCTTTTGATCTTTCTAAGACAGTCAAGAAATTTATTTAAAGTGTGCAATGTTTTCGGAAAAATTCGTATTTTATTTGTTCTATCAATCATTATTTTTATTATGTTGGGGTTTACACAACTTGCAGTTGCTTACCCTTTAATTTCCTAGATATTTGAACAATAAGATAATATTTTTGGAATTAACTGTATACTACAAATGTTCCATCTAAGAAATAATGTATCATGTATCCATAAAATATCAAGCGTCCAAGACATAAAACAAAATATAATATATGAAATAATCGAATGCAAAAATTCTTCATTTATCAAAGAAAATAAATAATAGATTCAATAATCCTGGAGTAAATAAAAAACAAGGGCTGTATGACACAATTTTTAAAAATGTATTAAGTAATTCCGATAATTTATTTGTTGTTGAGTCCTTAAAATATTTAACACATTTTATTGCGTTTATAAGAGTTCATACAATATATTTTCTTGTAAGATATATTCAAATCATAGTCCAAAAGATTTGTTCAAGCCTAATAACGTGCTGAGACCAATAATCATGAAGTAGCCATAATAACTCTTATTTTATATGCACATTATAATATAACTTTTAGTTCATGTTACAAAATGGCTAATTTTTATAAATTATGTATTTAAGTGGTAGAGAAATTTAAATTTCATTACTCTACTAATGCTTGTATAAAAATAATTATTTTTGTTGAAACACAATTAATAGGATTTGTTTAGCTTAGCGACTAAAATATGTGAATCAGTTCTAGTACCTTTAATTAAAGAGAGGAAACAATATTCAGCTAAAAGTAAAAAGCTGAAACATAAACACTAGTAAGTTGATAAATTAATTACAATTATTTACTCAAAATATATTGAAACAACAGTAAATTTATTTGGTTTGTTTTTCTATTTAATCTTCAGTTATATTTTCACTCGATGCGTAATTAGGAAATAAAAATGAAAACATTTACTTTAATACCAGTCAGCAATTAAAATACCAATGTCTACGTTAATGCTGAGAGCCTAGATAATTAGTTTACTAATGTTTATATACTATTGAAAAAATATATTTTTATCCTGCTTTTCTATTGTTCAATAATTTGATGGTATGCTTTAATTAATCTTATATTAATTAATTAAAAATTGGCAAATTGTTCCCATTTTTGAACATTCTAAAAACAATTATTTTGAATCATTCATTTAAAAAATAATAAGTTGTTGAATATTTTAATTTGTTGAATTGAAAACAAGTCTACAATTTTTATTAGTTTAAAAGTATTCTATAAGAAATTTGCTACACTATTTTATTTAAAGAAAAATTTTGTTCTTGGGTGAAAATAGTAAGCCAGATAGAAGTTGAATATATGCATTTATTATGTAACTGTATGAATTGTAAAATATTTAAAATGATAAAATTAAAAAAATAATAATACAAGAGGAATTTATGTTAATTCTAGATTTTAATGTGTGTAAAAATATGATGAATAACCCCATTTTGTTTTTTAATCCACATAAACCTTAAAGTTTAGAACTGATATGCAAACTGATTTTATAGATGACATGCAATTTTTACAGAAGATTGTAAAAATGAATTTACTTGTGTTATTACAAAACATGGAATCCTTATTGGAAATCAGTTTGTAAAATTATATTATTACTTAGAAAAGTAAAAATGACTTTCTTTTGAATAAGTTTAAACTACCTTTACAGTAATTAGAATGATAGTAAATGAATTACATACCTATACAGGATAATGAGATAAAGCAATCAATTGTTAACTATAAAAAGTAAAACCTCTTTATATAAGAAAATAACTTTTAATTTATCAGAAGTATTTCTTTTACAATAATAAAATATATTTTTTTTACATCGAGTATTAATTTACAAAAACGAATTCAAAATGTTAATTTAAATTAACAATTTTTTATTTTATAAATTTGTAATTTTATTTTATATTATTTTATAATTTATAAATAAATAATTTATAATTTTTTTATAAATTTGCAATTTATTACTTTTAATTTGTAATGTATTTCGAAATTTGCATATCTGTTCAATTATTTTCTTTGACTATCTCAAAACGTATGTTAAATAACATTTAAATATTTCAAATGATAAAAAGGAAACTTAAATAAAATAAGATAATTGATTCATGATATAACATTTAATTAATTGAATGAAATGTAATTAAAAAAGAGAAATGATTAATGTGTGTCGAATGATTAATGTGTTCACTAAATATTATTGAAGTAATATTATTATGGATATGTAATATTATTATGGCTGGCAACATAAATTTTCAATTGAAATTTCAATTAAAAAAAATATTTATTAATTTATTTTGGACTTACTCAATATTAAATTAAGATGAAATTCATGTGTTCGTAAGAGTGATATTTTCAATATTATCATGTGTATTATTGTTATATTAATTGTTATATTGCTATATCATTGTTATATTACCTAATGTGTTGTAAAACAATGAAAAAATATTTTAATGTAATATTTTATTATAATGTAATATTGCACTTTACCAATATGCACAATTTACACTGATTTTACTTACAGATTTTAACCAATTGTATAGGTTCATAATTTGTAGAGAATTTTTAAACTTGAAGTGATTCATCTTCACTAGTTAAATATCACCTTTATTATATAGAAGCTGTTAGTTTACATTTGTATTTGTTTACATTTACATTAATAAAGTATGTTGCTTTAGTCGTTTTCGTGTAGTGAATTAAATGTCATTGGAGGTTAATATTTTTCATTTTGATACTATATAAATGTGTATAGATAGGTAAATTTATTATAGATTTGTTTTTTAAAATTTCAAAATGTTCGATATATTTTCGTTCATTCTCGTTTATACCTCGAATGAACCAACTATTATGTCCCACAGTTCGAACTGAAGTAGGCATATTGTTAGTTTGCTTTCATAAACCCCCCATTAAGAATTCCTCTATCCTATCATGTTAATTATACACAAGTTTTATTGTTAATTGTCTCTTCAATTGTTTTTCCTTTTGATCTTTCTACGACAGTCAAAAAATTTGTTTAGAATGTGCAATGTTTTGGGAAACAAACATTATTTATTTGTTCTATCAATCATAATATTTTATTATATTGCGGGTAAAACAACTAGCAGTTGCGAAACCTTTTATTTCCTAGAAATTTGATTAATAAGATGATATTTTTGGAATTAACAGAATACTATAAATGTTCCATAAAAGAAATAATGTATCACGTATCCGTAAAATCTCAAGTTTCCAAGACATGAAACATAATATAATATATGAAATAACCAAATGCAAAAGTTCTTCCTTTATCAAAGAAAAATAAATGATAGATTTAATAACCCTGGAATAAATATAAAAAAGTACTGTATGCCTCAGTTTTTAAAAACGTATTAAGTATTTCCGATAATTTATTTGTTGTTACAATACCTAATCATGGCGTTCCACATTATCTAAATAAAAAAGCATTTTTGCCTGTTTATAAAAATCACACTATAAATTATTTTTTAGAAATATTTATGACATTTAGTTCTATAAAGCGCAATATGATTTGTCCTTATATTTCTAATTTTACCGCTAATTTCTCCTTAAAAAATAATTTTTCTTTTGGTTTTGTTAATACATAGGATATATGAAATGCAATATAGTATTTTCAATGGATTGGAAAAATATTTTTTCGTTTCTATGCAACGTTATTTTTCTATTTGATTTTTCTATACTGTGTCATAGGCAAAACAAACTCCACTTGCCTGAAGGTGTGATATTTTTCTTATTGTTTGACAACCCCCTCAAAAAAGCATTATTTAACACCATCTAAATGCAACCTAAATCCTAGTCATTAAGCTTTGATATAAATACACATTAAAAAATAATTTACTTTTACTAAAATAATATAATAGATCTACTCAAGAAATAATGTATCATGTATCACTAAAACAATACGTTTTTGTGACATAATATGAAATAAGAAATATCAACCCGATACCCAAAGGAGAAATTCATTTCTGTATAAGAAAGAATGAAGCTTCTTGAATAAAATATGTATTATATCATATCCTTTATGTCTCGAAAAAGAAAGTTTGTCGAAATCTTCGTCTATATTTTTAAAACTTAAATTTCATTTGCTACTTGTTTCGTGGTTTGAACGCTATTGATTATCTTACATTTGATTAAATTCAAAATAAGATTGAAGCACTGAATATATATTTTATTTCCATTTTAAACACATTAATATTCATGAATCACTGCTTCATACTTCTTTCAATTGAATAATTTACTTGCATTTAAATGCAATATGTATTAATGCATATTTTGTTATAACTTTAAATCATGCTTTATATCTGTAAAGAAAAACTTTGTTTTACATCATGAATGCTTAAACATCTTTTATGTTTTGATGAATGTGTTTCACTGATAATTAAAACCATGTTACACTTGTGTTTTTTATATTTATTGATATGAGGTTTAGGCGATTTGCAGAAAGTTAAATTCTTTTTAAATACATATGTTAATAATTTATTCAAGATATAATATCTAACAATTAAATGGTACCTGTATTAATAGTAAAATATCCCAATAGTATAAATATCCTTTTAAAAGTAAATTCCTTATAGAGTAGAATATCATTAAATAATGATTATTACGAGTAAAATAGTGATCAATTACTTTTCGTATTACTGAATATTAAATTGGGATATAATTTAAAAATACATAAAATGTTATCTTTTACAGCATTATTTCAGAATTTAACTAAGGGATTCTAAAGAATAATTTATAATTAACATCCATTGCTTTTGAATGAGTTTTTTAATATACTTATAAATTTAATTTATCAGTGTGAATAATTATTAAGGAGAGGACAGGAACTATTTTAATATTTTTTTTCCAAAATCCATTTATTGATAGTTGGTTATCATGATGATAGTTGGTTTTTCTTAGGATCTAGTAAAATATTAGCAGTATGTGATTTTCATTTATGGCTTTAATATGCATTCACTAGACATTTATTCCATAAAAAACTTTCATGTAGAAAAACCGAATAATAAACGAATATATAAAGAACATCTCTTTCTTACTAGGGATCAGAGATTTGTATCCGTCAACTAGATTAGTTACTGTTACGTACTAGAATTCAGTTTTAAGTCTTAGGTCATTGGTTCTATTACCCGTAATGTAGAAAAAATAGAATTTAGAACTACCAACCAAAAAGTAGATAAATTTTGAACCTGAAGACGCGATCTACAATCAGTTCCACGAGAACGCATACCCGGTGCAACTTTTCTCAATTAAATATCAACAAAATTGCTTTTTATGACGACCAGAAAATCTGTAATTTCAAAAATGCGTTATTAAATGTTTAAAATATATTCTGAAATAAGTGAAATATTAATTTTTAAATCTATTTTGTACTGCAAATCTATTTTTTGTTAGTATTCCGAAAGCACAAATATAGGATAAAAGTTAAAAATTTTAATCAAATCTTTATATGTCATCATTTTATTCATATAACGATACATTTTTAGCACCATCTATTACTGCGATCACAAAACCAAATAAAAATGCTAAAGGATGCGCGCACACTGCAGCCCGAAAAAATTTTTTTTTCTGAGAAATACATCTAGATAAAAGTACGAAGTTCATGTTATTCGTGTCTAGGAAACCTATAAATTACTAAAATTTTCGGAATCTAATTTCTATTGGTTAGTTTTTTGTGGCATTATTTTATAACACTCTAACCTCAGAGGCCGAAAGCGCTTCCTCGCTGTTTTATTCCTCTGAAAATCGCAAGTATTTGCAATGGATTTTATACATGTACACTTTTAATTTTTCCAATAAAATGAGTGACAAACGATGGCCGAATGGTTAAAGTGCTGGCCTTCGGAAACGGAGTTTGTGGGTTCGAATCCCACGGTGGCATGAATGGTCGTAGCCGTTCGGAATCGCCTTAAAGCAGTAGGTCCCGGTCTCATTAGCCCTCGTGTAAGAAAAAGAAGTAGACAAAAGTAGATCGTGCAAAAGTAGACCGTAGCACTCCAAACCAAACCAAACCAATAAAATGAGTACAATCATATGTTTTCATAACACACATCAGCATAATAGAATCAAGAACTTTTTTTGTGTTTTTATTTAAATGAATGTCGTACATTAAACAAGCGTGTGAAGCTACACAATAAAAAAATTGCAAATTTAAATTAAGTTTCAAAGAGCATTATTTAGTATCTCTATGTTGTAACACTAAAATAATTAGGAAGTATTGCTTACCTTTCTCCATTATGAATCAGTGAATGTAATAAGAACCTAGCTTTATTTAAATTTATATAACAAGTTTAAATCTTTCACGCCTACTAATGATTCTAAAATTCACACCGTAAAGTAAATAAATATATTATATTAACTTCTATCAATTTTCGGAAAGACAACCCTCCTATGTATTCACACACACACACACACACATATACATACATACACACATACATACATTATATATATATATATATATATATATATATATATATATATATATACATATACATATATATATATATATATATATATATATATATATATATGTATGTATGTATGTATGTATGTATATATATTTGTATATTTTATGTGTTCAAGGCTAAATATGAATTATTTTAATGTTTTACACTGATTATTAATAAAACTGTTTCTGAGAATTATTGTTGTCAAATTTATGGAAGTCAATTTTAAGCAATTAAAATTTTCAATGAAAGATTGAAATAACTTGGTCCTCTATGGCAGTATTATAAAATTCAAACATAAATGAAATATTTTCTGAGTTGTACTGTGGTTCAAATTTGTAATTAGAGATTGAAAGCAGTAAAAAAAGTTAACTCATTTAAATTGAACGCAGATCAAAAGTAAAACAAAACAATCATAAATATCCAGAAATGAGATATGTATTTTTGTTGATAAACATAATTAAGCTTAATTAAAATCTTAAAGTCCCTTAATGAATAGTCAGTTTATTCGAACACATTTTCCGTCTAATTGCTCGAAAATGTACAGTTTAATGACTACAATATGATTTTATGTCAAAAATAAAAACTAAACAATCCAGTGCGGAATGAGTCTGTTTTAAAACATATCTCATTCAGCAGATATAGTCTCTTTAGGCTTAAAACATCTGCATCATTACAGAGAACTTTCGAATAAATAAAAATTATAATATCCGCTATTTTCTATAAAACTTTTCTATGACTGATTTTTTTTATTATATGCAGAAATATATAATAATTGTATACATACAAGCATAAATAAATAAATTGCATCAATAATACGAATATATATACATACATATATATATATATATATATATATATATATATATATATATGTATATATATATATATATATATATATATATATATATATATATATATATATATATATATTTGCCAAGACTCAGGATAAATTGTGACTAATCGAACTTAATTTTACATATTTTCGTTCCACCCTGTTTAACTACGATCGATGGAGTCACACTCACACTCTGGCTTTGTTAGGGATGTTGCTCCATGCTCCAAAAATATTTATTACTTTTCATCCACCCAAATTTATGTGTATATATTTTTACAGTGCCCTCCAAGAGCAGTGTCTTCCCTTGTTTTGTATATTTATTCATTGCCTTAAATCATTGCCTTAATTCATGGTCGTAACTTTATGATTAACATTTATACAGAAAAATAACAGGTTATCAAAAGTGGCTTTTATTGAATTAAACATTGCTCAATTTGTATTAACATATTTTCCTCATTATTTCCCTGCATTACGCACACTGTAAAATATATTCACCATTTTAGCAAAGTATGCAAAAATGAAAAGCAAACAATTTTGTGATATAATATGAAATTTTAGAGAGTTAGCACTAATGTGAATAAAACAAAATTTATAAAAGCAAAATAAGATAATTGTTCAAACTCAAAAGGTTAAATTGATTATGAAAGTGTACGATCGCATGAATTTTCAGACTTTACTTGATTTCTGTACTGCAGTATTTTTTATTAGTATAGTTTTTAGAAGACACAGACATATATATATATATATATATATATATATATATATATATATTGTACGTATAAATACACTGTCAACCAATAAGTATTTCGACACCTGTGATAGAAAATAGAAAATAACTTTATTCAAAATCAATAGTTGGAGGCAATTACTGCGTGAACCCTGAGGGGCATACTTTCCACAAGTTTTTGTATTACAGCTAGTGGTATTTTCTTCCATTCGGCTTGGAGTAGACATACAAGTTCCTTCACCGATTTTGGACGTTTAGTGCATCCCTTAATTCGTCGATCCAACTCGTCCTAGAGGTTCTCGATAGGGTTCAGGTCTGGAGTCTGGGCAGACCAGTCCATTCGATGAACTCCATTGGCACCATATCAAGCCTCGTTTAATTACGAAACATGACAGCTGGCATTGTCGTCCTGAAAGTAAAGAGGGACCAACCCGTACAACATCCACAACGTAGGAAGCACATTGTCATCCAAAATAGTGCAGTACGCATCGGCATTGAGCTTACCATGAATGGGGACCAAGGCTCCCCGTCCATACCAGGAAAAACACCCCCATACCATAATTTCCATATCCGCTAAACTTCACTGTTGGAACAATGCATTCTGGAATTCCCACCTGTTTTACATGGATGTTATGATGTTATCTTAAGACTTTAAGGAACACTGTTCCACTCCTCAAGAAGTGCAATCTGAAATTCTCGGAGAGTAAAAGGAGGTCATGGTCTCCTTGCACGTTCATCAGCCGATCGTTTTCGGGCTGCACGGTGGTAAACGGAATGCAAGCCATTGGCTTACTTGGATAGAGATTTCCCTGACGAAGCCTATTACGTACTGTTTAACTGGACACTCTATGAAAATGCAGTTGAGTAGCATTATCCATTCTGCTTCCACAAGCTGTTAACAGTATATACCGGTCATCATCTGTTACAGTGGCGGGTGGCCTCCCTGCCCCTGGTCAACGTCAAACTTTCTCTAATTCTTGGAATCGATTTCACTGCCTTGCAACTACACTTATGGAGACTCCAACAGCGTCAATGACATTACGTTGTGTCTGCCTATAATACGCCATGCCATAGATTAAGGTAAATTACGTTGTTAAGACATTTTCAAGTCACTTTATGCTCAAAATAAAAACTGAACAATCGAAGTTCATAATTAAGACAGAGAAACAGAAGTTTCTGTAATATCCCGAATTGTGCCTTTATATTCATTTTTCTGGTTTTTGTAGTCGTGAACTTTGATTTGTGTATGAAGTTTTCTTCTTTTGTTTACTAGTATGCTTTAATATATGTATGATTTTTTTTATGTTACCTATCTGTGTAAGTTCCCTAATTGTTTTCAGCAGTGTTTATATATATATATATATATATATATATATATATATATATATATATATATATATATATATATATATATATATATATATATATATATATATATATATATATATATATATATATATATATATATATATATATATATATATATATATATATATATATATATATATATATATATATATATATATATATATATATATATATATATATATATATATATATATATATATATATATATATATATATATATATATATGTATATATATGTATATATATATATATATATATATATATATTATATATATATATATATATATATATATATATATATATATATATATATATATATATATATATATATATATATATATATATATATATATATATATATATATATATATATATATATATATATATATATATATATATATATATATATATATATATATATATATATATATATATATATAATATTACACATTTTATATCTTCCTATTTATTTATACCTCGTAATTTGTAATAAATTCTGTTTTGTAGTTCTATAAGTTAAGTAAATTTATTCGTTCTATAAATGCTATTTTTAATCGGTTAACTAGCTATTAAGACAGTTTATGATCTAATGCGCTAAATATCACTCTTTTTTATCTTAATTGCTAGAATTTGCCCAGGTTGTAACTTATCTCTGGAAAATGGAAATAATATGAAAAAACAAAATTATTCTATCATTTTTTAAACTTATTTCGATACACTAAAACTGATTTGCATTTATATCGGGGTTCTTATTTAGTCTCTGGAGCTAACGATTTGGATAAATTCCAAAAACACACGTCAGTATGTAATGGCTGATGACAAAAGAAGTTTTTTAAGCTGCTACAAAACCAATTTCGAAGACAGATTTTTTTTCAGCTTTCTTTACTGATTTTTCTCATTTGAAGTTAGCTTTAATCATGAGTGTATTTCCTGGAAATAGAATTTCCTGAAATATATTAATCGTTTATAATTTTCTTACCAGAGCAAGCAAAATCACAAAAAAGATCAGTTTAATAAGGTTTTGCTAAACTTCTTCTCTCGCTAAAATAATTTCATTAAACAGGTACTGGAAACGATTGTTCATTTTTGAAGGGACAGTAAATAATTTTGAAAAATAAATGCAATATATATATACATAGATTATATATATATATATATGTTATATTATATCACAAATAAATATATATATATGAATATATTTTATATATAATATATATATTATATAATATATATATATATATATATATATATATAATATATATATATATATATATATATATATATATATATATATATATATATATATATATATATATATATATATATATATATATATATATATATATATATATATATATATATATATATATATATATATATATATATATATATATATATATATATATATATATATATATATATATATATATATATATATATATATATATATATATATATATATATATATATATATATATATATATATATATATATATATATATATATATATATATATATATATATATATATATATATATATATATATATATATATATATATATATATATATATATATATATATATATATATATATATATATATATATATATATATATATATATATATATATACATACATATATATATATATATATATATATATATATATAGATAGATAGATAGATATATATAGATAGATATATATATATAATTTTGTTATATTACACACCGCAATACAGAAGTATCTATTACCGAGGGGAAATACTTCATAAGGTAGGATTAGTGAAAGCTTCCTTTATGTACACTTCAACCTCTTTACCTTATGACAGAACGTTATTTCGTGTAGAGTAGGATGCTGAATAGAGGATTTTTGGCACCGAGACCCATCTCAATTATACTGATAATTTCAGTAAGATGCAGGTGAAGTGTGTCCATTGTGTTTTCAATGGAAATCCCAATGTGTCTTGCATGATAGAATCTCTGTATATCGTAAGTGAAGCAGCCATATTTTCCTCTTTTGTTCTCCAAAAGTTTGATCAGACCATCGATTAATGGGGTTCTATAGATCGTCGAGATTGCTCTCGATTACTGAGATCTATCACAAGTTCCTTGGAATATGGCTTAAAGCTGTCCGGCTAGAATTTGCGTAATGCGGTTCATGATGACATCATTAACCAGATATCCGTTCAGCTGAAAAAAAATTGGAGGGCATACAACGTTGTAAAGAAATCGGAATTTTTGATCCAGGGTAATTTTTGTATTCTGTGAATTTATCAACGGATTAAATAGCGTCGTCAGAGCTACTAAAATTGTCCTCAACCACCACTCCAAATGTGTCTCCCCACCTGATTACTCGGACCAGGGATTGTAGGGAAAGTGGATTCCTGTACCTATGTATAATCCACTGTAACTATCATAGTCATATTTGGGAACTTTAAACGTATTTCTGTCTCTAATAAAGATCTTTATTCTACTCGTTGGCCTCCGCTATCCCTTTTCCAGCTCACTTAGATTTGAGTACACTACAATATATATATATATATATATATATATATATATATATATATATATATATATATATATATATATATATATATATATATATATATATATATATATATATATATATATATATATGGGGTGTTGTGTGTGTATGTATGTATATATCCCTCAACTATCCCTCATTTATCATACACCCATTTATAAAATAACTGTTACTGCCATACTTATTGTGGAAATACACAAAATTTGAAACTGATTTTTTTTTTCTGCAATTCTTTCACTTTAATAAATGAAGCTCATATTTGACACAAGTTTATCAATTTCTCTTCCTTTAGTAGATTAGAGGTAAAATACCTGGAGTTGGAGGAAAAGTATGCTGAAAGTGTAAAAGTTTTAAATTTCTGTAATATATACACAATTAGTTCATTAGTGTTTAGAACTCTCTAAGCACGTTTTCTTCTTAAACTTTGGATTCAGGTATCTTATGTAAGACGTTTTAAGTTTCCGAAGTTTAAAACTTTAAGATTTAATATGACATAATAATTAGTGTATGACATTAAGAATCGTTACTCAGGTTCCAACCAGATAGGAGCTGGGATTTTCTCTTTATTATAAACTAGTAAAAATTATATAAGCATTTTGTCTTAATATATATTTTGTTTTATTTAAAAAAAATATTTTTTTGTTTTAGATATCTGTCATTTAATGTATTTTATCAACAAAATTTCCTTTGCTTTCAGCTTTATCCCGTATAAGGTTTTCATTATTTTCAGGTATTTAATTCAAAATAATCTTTCTGTAAAACACTTCTATAGTCCTGAAATAAGTAAATTTATATGCAGTTTAAAAACTATAAATATCTTGATCCTCTTTTGACATAAATTGTACAGCTAATAAGTGTCATACATGCACAGACATAAACAAAATTTAAAGGTTAAAAATATTGTATCCACATACATCCACATAGTATATACATCCACAATGCGTTAAAAGGGAGTAAATTATCTAAGATTTTAAACTCTCAAAAGAATATATAAGTTGATTTTTTTAGTATATAATTTGATTTTATTACAATGTATTGATATATAACTAAATCTGATATATTTCGGCATATATTGAATATTTGTCAGTGAAATGTATATTTCTAATTTAATGGAATAGCATCACAGTATAAAAAATTGATAAATAGCATACTTCCAAACGAAAATTAGTCTTTAATATAAATTGTAATTTTAAGCAACAGATAAAGTGTCATAAATAAAATACTTTCATGTAACTGAGGAAATAAAATTCAGATATACATTTCTGAACAGTTGGTTTCATTTCAGAATATAAATCTAATTGCATTTAACAGTACATTATTTTTTAAAGAGTATGATTCAAATATCGTCCGGTAAAATTTAATATTATGTCGTAATGTAATTTTAACTTTATTTGTGCAGGTTGTAATGTAATTTTTAACTTTATTTGAGCAGGCTGTAATGTAATCTTAACTTTATTTGTGCAGGTTGTAATATAATTTTTAACTTTATTTAATCAGGTTGTAATGTAATCTTAACTTTATTTATGCATTTAATAGACTACGGACAATTTTAATAATTAATATGGAATTGTTATTATTGACTTAAAGTCGACTAATAAGTACCGATGGTAAGGATAGACATTATATAAATTTGGATATACAGGAGGGTTATAATTATAAGTAGCGGAGCTGCTCAACACATTAGCAGTCTTCCTGCTAAAAACGTTCTCAGAAAACTTTACAGGAGCACATGTAATCATCCTCCACTTATTCACACATCCTCCCCGATGCCTAGTCCTAAATTCCTACTACTTTTGAAACACCTTGTCAGGGCATTTGAAACATCTAGTTCGTATTCAGAATCAAAGAACCATACTGAAGACATCATTTCACGACAGGTTCCCACAATTTACTTGTATACACTAAAATCAACTGTAGAATGTTTGTTTTTACGATTTCAAATCGTAGTGTTTAATGAAACTGTATTGATTTTTAACAAATATTTACATATTATTAGTATTAATTATACTGCATATTGACGTAACAAATGTAATTTACTAGAATATATTTTTATTAATTTAGATATACAGTTAGAATACTTGTAAAAATGTTATTAAAAAATACATTGCGTGGCACTAGTCATGATACAAAGTATCATGTTACAAAGCTGCAGAAAGAAAAATGTGTAGAGAATGTGAAAAAAGTACTCAACGATACTTCAAAATTTTGCAAAATATAGCTACATAAATCTACGGAAAAAACGTTTTTTTTTTTTTTGTAAAGAGCATAAATATTTCATTTATATACTTTAAGAATATAGATATATATATATATAATATATATATATATATATATATATATATATATATATATATATATATATATATATATATATATATATAATATATATATATATATATATATATATATATATATATATTATATATATATATATATATATATATATATATATATATATATATATATATATATATATATATATATATATATATATATATATATATATATATATATATATATATATATATATATATATATATATATATATATATATATATATATATATATATATATATATATATATATATATATATATATATATATATATATATATATATATATATATATATATATATATATATATATATATATATATATATATATATATATATATATATATATATATATATATATATATATATCCCAGATTCTTTATAAAATATAATCTTCCACCGTCTCAGTGTTATGTTTCGAGCTTTAAAAATGTAGTAAAAAAAATATATAATCTTTAGAGGTTTTTAATAACGCTTTTTTCATTGTGAAATATGATATATTATGCAAACTCTGTGTTCTCAGTCAACATAAACTAAAGTTCCGTTTTAAGAAAATATATTTAAACTTGCAATTGAATAGCAGAGAACTGAATATGTAAATAAATAACATTTAACTATGCTAGGGTTACCACAGAGTTTTGTTCAATAATGTAATTTCAAATATAAACAACCATAAATTCTTTTATACAATTACCTTTTGATTATTGTACTTAGATATATACTGTTCTAAGTTAACTGGAATAAACGCCATTCCTTGAATTGTGAATTGATACTTGATCGTATAAGCATGGCTTCCAATTAAGTTTATTTTCTAAACTGTATTTTGTATGAATCCCAACAGGGAAGAAATGTTACTGAAGTGTGACAAAATTTAATGAAAATTTAAGTGAGGATTCAATTTTAAATAGAATTTGAAAAATTTGGTTTAAATAATTTGAAGCAAGTGATTTCGACATTTATGGTAATACATAATCTTTGATGTCATATTTAGTACATTAAGATATTGAGATAACCATAATACATGAGACTACCTTTTTTGCCAAAAATAAAGAATAAAAAGAGTTAATCTAATTCCAACATGCCATTTTCAGAAATTATGATATACTAAAGAATATGCTAATTGGAGGTATCATGAGAAAAAATTGGATAATCTACTTTTTATATCTACTTCAATGTTTTCTTAGAACAAAACTTATAAAAAGTAAATTTTTTAGGCAATATTCGTAAGGAAGAGATTACTATAATCTCAGACAATATTTCTATCTACTCTAAACCGGCATGACATCGCATATACGCTTGCAATGGGCCAATAAACATCGGAATTGCACAATAGAAGAATGCAAGAAAGTTACATGATCCTAAGAATCACGTTTTCTGATATGCCACATTGACGGAAGTGTGCGAATACGACGATTTTCAAAGAAAATCTTGGTTCCTGGATGCACAGTTAGACAAAGACTAGCCGATGTGTGTGTGTGAGGGAGTATTATAGGGTGGGTAATGTTTTTACAAAGAATGTTAGGAACCATGGAGAGCGTTACGGGAACGTCATGAGCCGATGTGTTTTTGTGAGGGAGTACTATACGGTGGGTAATGTTTTTACAAAGGATGTTAGGATCCTTAATCCCTATAGAATAATCCCTGACGTCTGTGAGCTACGTGAACATCGTTGTAGACCATGTTCAACAACATAATTTCTTGCAGGGGATAGTGTTTACCAACAGGAAAATGAACCATGACATAAGATTCGAAGAACCGGTTAAGGGAAATTTCAGTGATTTTCAAGCCATGTATTGGCCTCCAAATTCAGCTGAAATCAATCGAATAGAGAATTTATTATTCCTCCTAGAAAACCAAAGCTACCCCTCAGAATGTGAGGGAATTGCAGGCCCAGTGTGTGAGCGTTTGGTATCATTTACCTCAGAATACCTATCAGCTCCTTGTGGAATAAGAGACGTAAAGGGTGATGGTGATTTTGAGGGCTAAACGTGGTACCACATGTCATTAATAGGTTCGTTGTAATGTAATGGCTGTTTGATGTATTTATGTTTAATCATTAATTTGTTGTCGCAATTACTAATTGATCTGTTAATATAGTTAACAAACTCTAATATATTGCAATCTATTTATAAATATTAGAATTTTTTTTATTTCAAAGAAAGCAATTTTTTTTGTATTTACTCAGATACGTACACTAAATTTTATATTATTATTACGAAATTAAGAGAAAAAAATGTTATATTATATATCCATAAAGTGTAACAATGTTTCGAAAATGATTCAAAAACTCCAATAAACAACTAGATTATTTTTTATTTTACTTTATTTTTGCTACATCTAAAAGAAAATATGCTTATTTGTATCTTGAAACCAAGATATTAATTATTCCTAGTTGTTTCTCCTCATTATCTAATACGGGTTTATTGTTAATTCCCTTAGATATAATTTACTTAACATATTACTTTATTAACTAACAGCAAAAATACTCTCTGTGTTTTAAATACACAAAAGATTGAGCAAAAACAAATTCAGTTAAATTCTGAAACATTTAATACTTTAAACTTCCCAGATCTTCTGGAAAACGCTGTGGAGGTTTGTTCTATACAGTAAATTTAATTCACCATTTCGATGGTTCAAGAAATGTTTCCAGCCGCGATATCAACCCAAGAAAATTCACCGTTCTCCTTTATTGCCTCAAACGTGCCCTCCAGGGAGTGACCTTTCTCCTTACCTAAAGCAATCATTCTTCATTTCTGAAAAGAGTTTGAAAAATTTATGGCGATAAATCCAATTAATTCTATGGAGCTCTTAAGATTATTTTTTGTATGAAATCATGGAGTCATCGCGTTTATTTAAGCTCATAAATAAATGTGGATGTTAAACAATCACATTATGTTGTCTTGTCATTAAATGTTGGTATGATAATGGCAATTTTCAAAATCTGATAAATATCTATTATTACGGATAATTATATTATTACGAAAATAATTATTTTACATATGATATTGGCAATATCTGCAGCAAGAAAAACCTCTGTTAGTAATTATGGCAAATTTTGAAATTTTCATACTAGCAAATTCAGTTTGTCGTTTTAAAGTTTTAAAAATATTTAATAACGTAAGGAAAAACACAAGATTTGTAAAATTGTATAAAATCGTTCAAATAGTTGTTAGAATCTTACATACTAATAATTTTCTCTATATGGTTAAAATAATGATTTCCTTTTTAGATATATGTTATGACTTTCTATATTAAGTAATTTTCTAGTATCTTGTGGATTAAGGTTACTTTATGCCTCTAGAAATGTTAAAATTTCTTCTACTAATGTACTGATATTGCTGTAAAAACTGTTTTATACAGGATTTTCGGCTTCACACTTATTGTGAGAGAAAGAAAATATACAGTGATTTTACACGAATCTTTTTCATACACACACACATACACTCACATATATCTGTGTGTTTGTGTGCGTGCGTGTGGCGTGTGGGTGTATCCATATAAATGTACATTTAAGAGATAAAAAAAAACTGGTATAGGCATGCATATGCTAATAAATAGATAAGGAACTATTCAGAATATGGCTCTGCAATCGAAAACACCTATATATGACAAGAAATATCTGGAAAAGTTATTAGATCGGTTATTGCTGCTAGAATGGAGCGTTATCAAAATTTAAGTGAGTTTGAGCATGACGTTATAGTCGGTACATATCCATGTATGTTTTAATTTTTTTTTAAATCAATAAAATATTTCGAATAAATAACTATGAGAAAGAACTATTCTAATATTGCAGGAACTTATATTTGTATAAAACTTATGAAATACTATTAAATTATTGACTTCATAGCACTTTTTAAAATTTTTTACATTATCTTTAAGCATAATGAAATTATATTTGTTGAAATGCGCATTTCTTTACATTATAAATTATTTAGTACTTTATAAATTGATATTTTTAATTATAAATTGTTTAATATTTTATAAATTAAAAATATCATATTTAGAAACCAGATTAATTTTCAGTGAAGTTAGAAACATTTTTCAGTGTTAATTTATTTATCTTTTTTCAATGGTAACAATAATTATCTACAATTTATATAAGAGCATATTTTTCACTGTTTTTCTTTTTTCAATATATTACTACTGTTTAATTCTATTTGACTCATTTTTAAGGACTCTTGCAATCTGATTCTTACAACTCTCACTTAAGATAAATAACGAGTGGATATTTAGTTGTAAGTGAGGTGGAAGGTAATTCGACATTCCTATTTCAAACAATTGTTAAATATATGAGAATTAGAAAAGAAATTTATAAATAGTCGTTTATTTATATTTTAATTTTATTAATAATTGTATCTCTCTATGTGCATTTTTTTCTTTGAAGGATATGAACTATTTAAGGTACATAATATAAAGTTTGAGTTCAGATTAATATTTTTTGAAACACAAAATTTATAATTTTATAAATAAAAGAAATTTGAAAGACATTATGTACCTGGTTATTTCTCCTATCTTTATTAATTTCCTCTTTAAATTTTTTCCTTAATGCTTGAAATACAATCTATGTAAACCTTATAAGTAGTTTATTATTAATAAAACATTATATTCTATGTGTCTAAATGAATGTTCATGGAACATTTTTAATAAAGATAAAATAAAATAATACTTTTAACCTGCACTTTTGTAAAATTATATATTAAACATTATGTTATATTTTAATAATATTGAATAACAGGTAAAATGTTACCGTTGCTCTATATACAGGAATTAATCTTGTTACTAAAAGGTTTATTTAAAGTACTTTTTTACCGCTCTGTGAAGAAATTTGATTACGAACTAAAGAACTGATTGGAGAAAGTTTGCTTAAATATTCTGGAGTTTCCATTCTTTCCTTTGGCAATCGATAAAATAAGCATTTTCGTGTTTGTTTCATTCAAAACTTTGTGTTCCTTTCTTTGTAAGGAGCACTAGCTATTTTAATAAGAGAAATTCATATACAAAGTAAAATCTTTCCTTTCAAATATTCTTTCTGATAGAACTGAATCGATACGAAAACCTTAATTTGGAATCTCATTCTTTCAAAGTTCTAAAAATCTAAAATGCATTCTGTAATACATTCAGTGGATAATGAGTTTTAAAATTGAATTCCCCTTTATTTGCAGGACAAAGTTTATAGTATGTTACCCAGACATAAAATTAAATAGACATAATATGAAGATTTGAAATAACTTAATAGTTTGCTTCAACCCATAACTATTTTAATACTGGTTTAGATATCGAAAAATATAAGAAAACATATTGCATTCACTTTTAAAACTTTTTAATAATGTCCATTAATATCTCAAATAATATATACGAAAGTTTGTTGTCCATAATCTTTGCTAAGTAAAAGACTTACTAAATTGCACTATTTTTGAAAAAAACATATAGAAAAATATTTTATCCATCAAAATACCTGTGCATCACCAGTATGGAGCACTGGTAATTAAAGTTATATTTTGTTTTTAAAGCACTAATAAAAGCCTTTGGTAGTTATATAAATAATTTAGCTGTTTACTATGTTTTGTTACTGAACTTACATTCCTTGAAAATAAAAAAAATAGTATATAATTACATTAAAGAAATATTTCATTGCATTGGGAACATGAAAAATATGTAAAATTTCAGTGGAAAACAATAAGCATATCTTAAAGATATATTTAAGATATGCAATGTTCACATTGTTTTTGAATTTTTTCAAATGCGTTACGCATGGCAAATTAGAAAAATATTTTTAAGACTGTTTTAGAATTACCATTCTGAAACTGTAGCTTCTGTCACAGAAATCTAGTTTTATAATAGCCATAAAAAAGAATGAACTGAGATGCTACCAACATTTATTAAAATGCTGAATATATTTCGTATTTTTTAATAATACATATAAGATATATTATTTTTACTGCTAATTAACATTGTGAATATTGTATAGGAATTAGTTTATGTATTAAAAAATAAAAAATAAATAAAAGTTAACAGCCTCTTTTAGGACATTTAAATACTTTTCAATTTGCATTTGTTGAAATTGAATTAGCAATCATTTTTTTAAATATAAGGACCATTGAATCGACTAGAAATTACGAATTTGAAACCAACAGATAAGTTAAAAAATACGTGATGCACCCTTATGCTGAGAGATCTGCAGTTTAGATTCGCCAGAATGAGAATTTATTTTATACACCTATTTCATTCTGAACCGATATTTATTGAGATTTCAAAACGTTACTCATTATGAGGAAATAATAAACAGTAAAATTTCAAAATTATCCATTACAAACAATGACAATTTTTCTAAACACTTACTAAAAACAGACCTAAAAATTTTCCAGTAATAGAATTCTTATACCTGCTTAGAAAATTATTAAACTGGATTGTTGAAGACCAGTAGAATTGATGGTCGTTATATTGAAATATTTTTTATATGAAACATTATTTGTTAATCAAAATAGAAGCTGAAAATATAACAGCCAAAAACATCATCATTTTATGGCTAACCGTTTTTTAATTATGATCTCAGCATTAATGTATTTCATATTGATTTCTCTAGTTGTATATAATTCAAACTGAAATTAACAGAGGAAAAACAAAACTAAATGTTAGCATGTTCATAAAATACAATAATTTGACCTTCGACCACTAATCTCTTTTTAGTTATGTCTCACAACGAAATTACTCTTCATATTAATAATTTCAGAAATTTTTAATGATTACAATACTTCCTTTTATTTTCTAATCAATACTTCCTAGTATAAAAGAAAGGAACAATATATATAATTGTAAGACACATAATATTTTCCATTAACTTTTTTTTAATATTGGAACCGATGACAAATGGATAAAACTCTCTAACAATGGCTGCCCAGCAAATACGATGAAAATTTATGTTTTAATTCATAACCACGTATAATTTGCGGGTCATCTCCTCCATACTACAGTAGGTACAATGGCAATTATCTAAAGTGAATACTCAATGTATCATATTTTACCTAGAATATCACAAGAACCTAGCCAAGTAACACAATGTAATCCGATAAGCAATATTATGAGAACCTACTTACTCTTTATACATTTCTAAATTGCTTGAAGTATTTCTGCTTACATATTACTGAATAGTGTAATACCTCTTCCCTCATTGTCTTTACGTTCTTTAACCAAAGTCTGTAAGTCAAAATATTTGCAATATTTTAGGTAATTTATATGCCAATTACATACATCGAAAACGTACTGCTGCATCTCAAACAACGATAGTTAAATAGCATTACCATCATTAACAGTACTTATTTATTTTTTATATTTATCTTAATAACTTGCAATATTTCAGCTATTATATTGTATAATGTTGCAAAACCTCTTTACACATTCTCATCGTTTTCTTCCTAGAAAAATTATAAGTTGATACACAAACAAGATTTTACTTCATAATGTCTTTAATTTTCTATTTTTGATGATTTATGATGATTATTTCACACAGTATATTTATCATCACACATGAGTCATTCTCACCGATTGGCTTTCCTTCGTTTACGTGGCAATGAAAGAACTTATTCATAGTCGTGGCTTATTTCAAACACTGAAAATTACAATATTTTGGAACTTTACTTTTCATCGACAATGAAAATGAACATCTATAAAAGATAAATGAACATCTTTGCATCCAATGCTCAGCAATACAGAGCTTCACAATTTTCCTCGACAGTTTGAATGGTTTCCAAAGAAAATAAAAGATTACCCAAGATTACGCTAGAGTTATTGGCAGTAAGAAATTGACTTTGATCATTTAAGACATCTGGAAAACCACATATGCAGGAATATAGATGCAGAAGAAGTGAATTATTTTATTGAGACAGCTAGAAAATATGGCCAGCGGACAGAACATTAGCATTTAATCTAGCTTTAGTTTTCAGACACTGGTAAAAAGAATTTAAGCGGAAGAACACTCCTTTAATTCTGACATCAAAGTATGTATATATATATATATATATTATATATATATAATATATATATATATATATATTATATATATATATATATGTATATATATATATATATATATGTGTGTGTGTGTGTGTGTGTGTGTGTGTGTGCATATGTGCGTGTTTAAATTTTAGAACATTAGAAATAACATTTTCTTAAAATTTAGAATATATTTTTTTATTATCATTTTTAAGTAAAGTTTAGAATACTGTTCTAATACAATTCATATTATAGTAAATTTTAAGATTTAATTTTTAAACAAATTTGATTCATTTCTAAATTCTTTATTCTAGCATTTAAACCAATTTTATTAAAATCTAGTAATTTTAATGAAAAGAATATAAAGATGTAATCTATTTTTCATTATAAATACTTAAATAAGTATGTTTGTATGTATGCCCTTTTTTCCTTCTAAATTGCTTTCAATGTAGCTGTTTGGACATATTTAGCTATTAAATAGCTTACAGAAGTTTTAGAAAACATGTTTGTTTTTGCGTCTTGAATCCTTACATTGTTAAAGTTGTTAGCAGAAAATACACTCTGTGGTTTAAAATGTAGCTTTAGGATTATGGAAATCTTTGACGTTTCTAACGGAAGTTCCTTTTTTAATTTTTGTCTTCAAACGGTTTAAATCTGCAACGATCCTTCTCTCAGATAAAAAAAAAGAATCTAATTATTCTTCTGAACCCCACATTGTTTCGAAAAAAATCCAGATCTTAAACAAATGGTTCTTTTCTTCTTAGGCCAGATATGACGAATACAAATTAATTAGGAAAATCTACAAGAAAATACATTTGTTAGCGTAAACTTTACGAAGATTGAGAGTCTTACTTGTTAATAAGCCACACAGATGGAAAATTCACATTTCAAAATAAATTCGGGACGCGTGCGTAATGAATGCTTTAATCTTTTTTCCTTTAAATATCGTTATTAATGATTTTTCACGTAAGTTAAATAAATCTTAATCTTACGGCAAAAGAAGTATCTTTGAAAAGTCCAAAAGCTTAGTACCATATTTTAAATGGAAAAGATCGATATAAAAAGAAATTCTCTGCATTCATATTCAGTGCGATGTATTCCTTTATATTCTAAAACCAGAATAAAAAAATATTTTAAATTTGCATACGTAATATTTTTCAAAAATGCTACTTTTTAATCCATTGGAAAGCAACAATTAAACATTTATTCATTGACATTTGGAACTCAATACGGTAATAGAACTGAAAGCTTGCCTGTCAAAATATGATAATATTAAAGAGAATTGTATTATAGTTGAACATGGCGGTGATTAACACATCTATTTATTAATCAGTGATCACACATTCATTATACGTGAATGTTGTTTAAAAGGAAAACTTTATACTACCTACTTGCAAACTTTATACTGAATGTTGCTTTAAAAGTTAAACTTTATGCTATCTGTACTACCTATACTTTACTAATTACTACCATTTTACTTACATAAAACGTTCTTCTTTATTTTTTCACAATGCTGAACTATTGTGTTATTTATATTTCTTTGTTCTTTTGCTTATTGACATTTGACGTTTAAGAAACATAATGCAATGTGGAGTTATTCCATAAAGTAGAATACTCAAAATTACTCAGAATATTTCGACTGTTCAACTATGCATATATTTACTAACCCTTTAACTCTCTCTAAACCATTCACTAGAATTTCAAATGTCCTCGGTTTCCCAGTCCAATAGTCTAAACTTTGCAGTATTTCCTTCCCACCTAATTTTTTTCCAACTGTCAGTCTAGCAAACAAGTTCAAACTCGAAATAAGTAGGAATGAAATATTTCACGTTATCCAGCAACAAGAAGTGTTAAATAATACGCTGTAAAAACTGCAGGATAAAACACCTGCGAATATCGGATATTTACATTCAGTCTTCTGTTCACCTCTATCAGTATTACTCGCTCCTATTAGCAGCCACGCCTCTTAGAAGGGGGGAGTTTTCTCTGATCGCTTTGGTTGTTCTAAGACCCAGAGCCCTTGGCTATCAAGGCTATTGCGGAAATAAAAAGGTTAAGACGTTAAACTGAGAAAGCTCAGATTTTGCTCGGAGAAATATAGACAAAGTGTCACAATTTTATATCATGCCTTTGAAATGCATAGTTTCTAAACCATCCCAATCAGAGATAAAATACAATTTAAAATAAAATCTTGCTTATTTATCTTTCATTTATTAGAACATTAGTATTTTTTTAAAATAAGTTTTTAATAATTAAACTATTTTTGATATTTTTAACTATAATATATTAAAAACTTTTTCTTACATTTCTCTGAAATTATATGATGGGAAAATAATGTACTTCTTACAGGCTCTTTATAAACTATTTGTATTAAGAAACACTTCTATGGAAGATCAGTTAATAATTGAGTCTGATCTATGTGTTTTATAAAGTCATTTTAAAACTTCTCAATTTTCAAATATAAAATTTTGTTTGCTTCAAATGTGTACTACGTGTTTAAAGACACTATTTTATACCTATGCTTTTATAGACTATATGCTTTTATAAAATATTTTCTTCTATAGAATATAAATTTCGAACTTTCATAACATTTTATGTATCATACGGTGCTTAATATCTCTCATTTCTACACAGCCTTTATCAGCTAAAATAAGTTAAATAGCTTATTCTAATACTAGTTTTTAAATTTATTCTGGTTTACAGCCTATATTGATAGATTTAAGTAAAATTTTTAATGTACTTCTTATTTTTTCGTGTAGTTCTTTCATAGTTTTTTCCCTGTAATTTTCTAAAGTTGCAATACAACTTTATATCGCGATTATGATATTAATTTTCAGCTCACAGCACATTGTATTTTAATATAAATAATTACTATAAATTTTACAAACCTAACTCCAGTAACGTCGTTTCTTTTATCAAAATTATAATTATCTATATAGTTCAGTTTTTCGAAGAAAATGACTATGTTAGTGAGCCTACTCTTGAATAATTTTGTAAAAAACATAATTTCAATTTTAACAATATATATTTATTGAAATAAACATCAAGCACTTCATAATTTATATATGTTGTATATCTATAATGTTTGAATACTGTCCATAATTATATTTTATGCATATATGTTATGAATTTAATTCATATATTTTATTTCGACTAAACAGTAGAAGTAACTTTTCATTGGCTAAATCGCTAATTCTATATTAAAATTATGTTATAACCAGATTTCTAAAGTACCACTTATCCTTTTCATTGCAAGTATTTGTTATTTGTTTGTTTTTAAGATATCTTTAAAAATAATTCTATTAATTAACCTGGGAAATATATATTTATTATTATATATATATTAAATTATTTTCTTAAAGAAATAAGTTTAAAAACGGAATACTTAAAAATAATTTTGGTAAAATAATTAATCCATATGAGTTAAAATTTAGTAAAATATTTGAAACAATTGAATCACATTATGTATTCTATCTAACTATCTTATATATAACAAAATATTACCGAAGTAGTTTTTAAGCTGTATAAAAGCGATGGTATGTTTACGTAAATATATCAAAATACAATTATATTAAATATATGATAATTGTTTTTTTTTGACGTGATTTACACTAGAACAGATTAATGCATATCTTCCTAGAATATGTATGTAAGAAAAAATATTCTTCGGTCAATAAGTAAATATATTTATAAAATAAAGAAATCTAGCAGACATCAGATATGTAAATAAGGGTAAAATGTCTAGGAGCATAAAAATGTTATGGAATTCGGCTCTCTCATATTTTCATATCCTGCAATTTAATATGAAGTATATCTATTTTTTATCACATTCATTTGAAAAGAGTTACCATACTTTTTTTGCAGATACTCCTCGTGGAATCGGTATTTCACCTGTAGAAAGAAGAATCTCCTTTACCGAGGTCGAATTTGTATTCTCCGCTTTCTAAATTTTGATTTTAATATACGAAGCTTCTGGAATTTATACGTAAGAAGAATAAAAGGAAAACAAATGCATAAAATTATGTAGATGATATTGAATGCAAAGTTTAGCAAAATAAATCAATGCACTATTCTCCTTTTTTTTCACAGAATTTTGCTTTCATATTTCCTTACTATATGATCACTATACTTTCTAAGGAAGTTCCTCGAAAACAAAGCATGGATATTTAAGGATAATATGATATAATATACTTAATATCTTGTTACAAACACTTATATTTGAGAAATTTCCTTGTTTTCTTTACAGCCACTATGCTCAACTTTCTGATATAATTAATAATTATATTCTTTACAACTTCAGACTGTTTCTTCCAACCGGAAAAACGTGTCTTGTAATATTATCATCAAAATTTTTCAAAATTTATGGTCGTTAAAAACAAATATATTTTCTTTAAAACCTAATAAAGTGATAAATAAGATGTAAGGTATTTTAATGCTTAAAAATGTAATTAAAAATAAAACAAGTTTATATATTTAAATTTGTGCCCAAAATAAATATATTGTAATATTTAAATAGAAATATCCGCTGTATTTTGCATATAATATGAAGTGTATATGATAATGTAAAACTCCTACTTATCTATATTGCCTCATTTTCTTTAACTTGGTTCTAAGTATTTTGTAGAATGTTATAATGTAACTCATTTAGTTTACAAATTTTCACAATTTTTGATTACATATTTTTTTTTGTTTTTTTACAAATCTTTTAACACTAAAATGTGCTTATTTTGATTCACAACTTTTTTACATAATTGCTTACAAATGTTTGGTTGTTTTGCATTCATCCCACTAAATTAGATTAAAATTGTATGCATTATGACCTATTTACATTAGAAATTTGCAAGTGTTACTTACATGTATGTTTCAAATCTGTATTAAGAATTTCATATAAATAGTAGAATTTGTACGAAAATAAATTAAATGAAATCTAGAAAATAATAAACATGTATATAATGAAACTGTGATATAATTCGGGGCCCAATGAACTAATCATATCTGATTTTTTAGCTATATAAAAGTGAACGTATGTATACGTAAATATATTAAAATTCAATTATATTGAATGTATCATAATTATTTTTTTATATAAGATGCTCCTGAAATACACTCTAACAGATTAAAGAATAACTTGCTACAATATGTATGTAAGAAAAAATATTCTTCGCGCGGTCAATAAGTAAATATATTTATAAAATAAAGAAATCTGGCAGACATCAGATATGTAAATAAGGATAAAATGTCTAGGAGCATAAAAATCTTATGGAATTCGGCTCGCTCATATTTTCATATCCTGCAATTTAATATGATGTATATCTATTTTTTTATCACATTCATTTGAAAAGAGTTACCATACTTTTTTTGCAGATACTCCTCGTGGAATCGGCATTTTTCCTGTGGAAAGAAGAATCTCCTTTACCGAGGTCGAATTTGTATTCTCCGTTTTCTAAATTTTGATTTTAATATACGAAGCTTCTGGAATTTATACGTAAGAAGAATAAAAGAAAAACAAATGTATAAAATTACGTAGATGATATTGAATGCAAAGTTTAACAAAATAAATCAATGCACTATTCTCCTTTTTCACAGAATTTTGTTTTCAAATTTTTTTACCATATGATTATTATACTTTCTAAGAAGTTCCTCGAAAACAAAGCATGGATATTAAAGGAATAAATGATATAATACACTTAATATCCTGTTACAACTCTTTATATTTATCAAATTGCATTGTTTTCTTTACAACCGCAATGCTCACTTTTCTGATATAATGCATTACTAATTATATTTTTTACAACTTCCAACTATTTCTTCCAACTACGAAAATGTGTGTATTAATATTACCATCAACATTCTTTAAAAATTATGGTTTTAATCAAGGTTATATATATCAATTACTTTTCTTTAAAATCCAATAACGTGATAAATAAGATATAAGGTATTTTAATGCTTAAAATGTAATAAATATCAAACAAGTTAAATTTGTGACAAAAACATATATATTTTAATATTTAATAGAAATATCTGCTGTACACTACATATAATATAAAGTATATCTGATAATATAGGACTTTTCTTTATCTATAATGCATCATTTTCTTTAACTTTATTCTAAGTATTTTGTAGAATCTTTAATTCAAAATAATTTAGTTTACAAATTTTTAGAAATAGTTCTTACAAATTTTTTGTTTCTTAACAATACATTTAGCACTAAAATGATTTACAATTTTTTTATAACCGATTACAAAAAGTTGGTTATTTTGCATTTATTCCAATAAATTAGATTAAAATATTATGTATTATGAATTATTTACATTAGAAATTTGAAACTGTTACTCACATGTATGTTTCAAATCTGTGTTAATAATTCCATTTGAATAATAGTATATAAAAGTTAAAAAATTAAAAGAAATCTTAAAAAAGAATAGAAAATGTATACAATAATACTGTGACATAAATCGGGCCCAATCAACAAACCATACTTGAAAAACACTGTTTGGTTTTTCCATTTAATGGAAAATTGCACCAGTTATGTAACACGCCGTCTCAAAACGTTTACATCTTTCTTGTCGTATTTTCAAAGACAGTTGTTATTACACCAGTTTGGTACAAAGAAAATATAACTGAATATTGTTAACAATTTCGATAAAAATAAAAAATATACTAAATGTTGTAAAATACTGTTAGTTTACTGTTATTTCACGTTCAAATAAAAGTAAATTATTTTATAAATGTCAATATTTTTCAGACAGAAAAAGAATGTAAAAAATGCACTTGTTTCATAAACTTTATTTAAGGACTTTTTTTTAAATATAAGATGGGGTAGTATTTATTAACTGAAAATATAAAGTTAAAAAGTAAAATAATCTCATCATCGTATACAAAATGTAGGTTTATTATTACTTATTTCTGGAAAAAAAAACTTAATTCAATTAAACAAGTATGGATTTTAATATGTTATAAATTTCTATAAAATAGAAATTAAAGAATATATTAGAACAGAAACCATCTTCATTCAAATCTATCGATTATAACTCCAAATGTGTATTTTATTTATATCTCTTCATCACATAATTGATAATGCTTCGGAGAAAAAGTTAGTAACTGTATAAATGATTTTGCAATGAAAACTAATATACAAATTTTATACAAATTAAAATAATATTAGTTAATTATTTACACAAAATTACAATACTAATGATAAAAAAACGAATTTTTATACGCGACTCAGCACATGTCGCAAAGTTTACGAACAAGGAACTACGAAACACAAAAACCCGGTTAAAAAATTCATGTAAATTCCTTTTTACACATTTTATGATGTAGGGAAATCTAGAAGGAATAAAATTGACCTTCAAGTCCTATCTACGGTATAGGGTTACACAGGAGAGTCAAAAACCAAATTCGTCTTAAAATTTGAGCAAAGGCATGTGATGGAAAGTTGCATTTTTAAAAAAAGAAAATTTTGAAAAAAGAAAATTATCTTTTGATAAACTCATAGACACTTACTTTATCACGAATAAAAGAAATAGTTAAAAATTATTTATTGATTTTTAAATAGTTGCTTTTAATATTTGCATTATTTTAGTAAAATAAGTAAACATTTAAAATGATATAACTATAATATTGTACTGCCATTACCATAAGAAAATTGAAATCAGACATAATTAGTCTAC
The DNA here is from genome assembly GCA_032207245.1 of Pardosa pseudoannulata. Lineage (NCBI taxonomy): Eukaryota > Metazoa > Arthropoda > Arachnida > Araneae > Lycosidae > Pardosa > Pardosa pseudoannulata. The sequence continues at coordinate 79,409,168 of CM063504.1, forward strand.
TTGTAAAATATCATTTGTATAGCTGAGAATATAGAATATTTTGAATATAAGAATATAGAATATTTTAAACATTGAATGGTTCCTGAAAATACTCTAAGTTCAAAATCATCAATGATGTATTAATTTTTAAATAAACTGTGAGAAATAATTAGTAAACTTTGCATATAGTATGTCATTTGACATTCAGTATTCTACTTTTATGCTATATACAATATACTATTATACTATCATTTTATTATTTAACTATTATTAACATTTTGGTTGAAAATTCAATAATTTCTGCTGCCAATGAAATATTAAGTACAAATTAGTGTGAGTAAGAGGCAATTTCATTCGATCATATAATGAATATAATGATATCACCAGATTATTCGCTACATTTACTTAAAAAAACGTGATTTTGTTTTAAATTTTAAGACAACATAAAATACTTGATATCATATTTCATTCTCACTATACTATAATGTTTCGACATTTGCATTTATTGTGTATAAAACATTAAAAATGTTACTTCGAATTAGTGTTACGTTGTTTACATCAACAAGTTTTCCTCTTCCACTGTTTTAAAATAGTACATTCCAAAACTCTTAAAAACAACAACAGTAATGTTAATGCAGAAAAGATATCGCTAAATAAGAAACATTCTTTAATTTATTTCGTGCTTAACTTCAACAATCTACCAATGAACTGACAAGTTTATTCAATTGGAGGTAATTTTACACAAATATGTATAGATACAAATTGAAAATGTATAGAATCAAATTGCAAAATTGGGTATCATTTTTTCAAATATTGTGTTAATATCAAGAATTTAGGGCATTTTGATTCTAAGTACTAAGACCTAAAGAATCAATATTTACTTATTGTTTAAAGAGTTCATAACGTCTCAAAATTAATTAATTTAAGTTTTAAAAAATTTAATATTTGTTTCCTTAAACAATGTATTTTATTTTTGCACATTTTTAAGAATGATAGTAAATTAATCTAATACTATGAAATAATTTTTACACCAATCTTTTATGTATAATCCACATTTTTTATATTCATCTACATCATTTAGGAAAATGTGTTATGTTTATTTTTGCAATATGCATTTTAAACTTATAATACATAAATAATATTTAAAAACGTAAACATTTCAATGGTATTAATAATTAAAAGTAAATTTTATTAAAGAATACATGTTCTAGTTTGCAATTACGTAACGCATTTCAAACGTACCACTCCAGAAATAATGAAAAATATTTATGTATTGATTTAGCAGTAATACAAGAGCATCATGACTACAAATGTAACATAGAGAGTAAGTTGAGTGAAAAACTGTAATTAAATCTGTGTTATTAGGGATTAAATATAAAAATGTCAACTCTGTAAATGGTTTCAGAGGGCCACTATTTTAACAGTATTAACATTTGGAAAAATGGTACAGTTTAGTAATACTGAAGAGAAGAAGAAGGACGTATAGTAGTAGCGGTACGAAATTGTGTTTCCTACTTACAAGTTGGCCATACTGAAATGATTTGTGCTTTTGTGAATACATTTTTACTTTTATATTTACGGCAGACTGTCCAAAGTATGCTAGAACATCAGGCAAGGTGCATCAAGCAACTATAATCACAGAAGTCTTTAGCTGAAAATTTGTAATAGAGCCGCGATAGCTCAGTTGGCAATAGCAACGATCTCGTAACTGAGAGGTTGCGGTTTCAGAACCCGAGACGGCATAAAATCAGTCGTGTTCCTTAAAGGTGACAGGGGCACGTAATATATGTTCATGGTTACAATGTCCACTATGTTCTCAATCAATCTGGGGGTGACAGACCAACTCTATGGGTCTTCTGCTTAATCCCTGCTTCAAAATTACAAGGACCTGCTTGAGAGATGTCGTTCTTTCGTCTTAATGGTACTCATTAAAACGAAAGGCACACCATTTGGCTTTAATACTAGACCCTCCAGGCTCAATCGTGCATGGATTTTCCAAGTGGCTTGAGAAACAATAACAACAACAACACATTTGTAATGTCACAACCCGTTAAGTCGCGGGTGCTTAATTTATAGAATTTGCACTCATATTGTTTACTGAGGCTTCAAGCATAAGATAATTCTAGTCTCGTTGATATCCCCTCTTGCGCCTTGCACAAAAATGGAGATCACCGACTTCATTTGTTCATTTTTCTGATGAACACTCTTTCAAAAGCCATTGTAATTTAAATATCTAGAAAAAATCTATTTCTTTGTATATCTACATGATGCATATCCCAATTCTCATTAGATACGAAATGCCATAAAAGTTAAGGTAGAAATACTCAGGTATCATTTGATTATACAGTATCTTCTGTTGGAAAGAGTTGATTAGGGTAAATATCTGACGTTAATGCAATAGATGTTCCCATATTTGGTTGAGGTTTTTGCAAGAGGAGAATAAAAATTATCTTTAATCTTGCATTTGCGTTTCGGCTTTAGGCAGCTGACTTTTAAACAAAATATCATTAGGAAGTCCACAAATAATAATTAGGAAAATATTGATTGTAATACAACGTTAGATACAGCGGAGTATATAAACAGTGGTAAAGAAGGATAATCGTGCTGAACGTAAACTGTGTCTAGAAGTTAATCTGAAAGATATAGCATTATCAAAATTGTTAAGGTGCTTGAGTCTTCACTGTTCTCTTGGATCTGTTTGCTATGATGTAGAATGCAGAATATTACTTTCCATTATTTAATAGAAGTTCAAATGTAGGATACTAAATTATAAAATAACATGCGAACTCTAAGAAACATTTATATTGAACTTTGGTGTTTAATATAAATATTTCATAGATCCAGAAATAGTAAAAATTGTTATTATTATTAGTGGGGAAATTACACAACTGTTACATAACTGTTATTGAATTTTCACACAGAAACAATATTTTTGAATTTCATTACGAAACGATGACACTCATTTTTTATCAAGTAGTAATTTCATTGGTACAGTAGATACTTTCTAATTTTATAAAAAATGGATGTGGTAAATTTATCCGGTTCTTGATTATTTTGTTTTGCAATAACCATTTAAAATTGACGTATAGAACAGTATTTTAAAGAGTGAAATAAAATTTCTTATATTGTGAATAAAATAAATATTTCTGCATATTTAAATTCTGTAGATATATACTCAGTTTATTTAGTAAAAGTAATTAAATATCAGAAAATTGGTACTAATAGTTTGAACTTAAAATGCGAGATTGTCGTTATATTCTCAAGCAAAGGAAAAATAATGATCTAATATAAAAGTAAATTTAAAGTGAAAAACACTATATTTATTATTTAAAAAATCCATACGGTTAATCGTAAAATTTGTAAATATGGATTTATAGGAGTGTATAATATGAATGAATAAAATGAATGAATAATATTGAAAAATCAAAATTAGAATCGAAAAACTAAAGAATGCTTTCACTTCGCATAAAATTTTAGTAGATTTTTATTTTGATATTTTTAACAAGTCTCACCAATTCAGATACTTTAAATATCGCATCTAGTCATTCTTTAGATTTGTGGTATAGTATTTTTCTAAAAACACATCAGTGGCTCTCATCAAATTCTATTGCTTGGGAATCTGTTGAATCTGATAATATCAAATGTATTTTATCTTATTCGTGGCTTGATAATTCGTGTTATTGTTTTCTATTTTTACGTTTATGTTAGTTTTTTCAAGGGTTTATGATTATTTACCATATTTGTTCCTCTAATGAAAGTTTGAGACATTTTTTAATGTTCTCTATTGGTGATAGAGACATTATTCGCTCTTTGGTGCATTTTGCAAATCTGTGTCACACAGTAAATATATTTATAAAGTTGCATAATTATTTTAAATAAAACTAGAGTTAGTTAAAAATCTTTCATTGTATATATATATATATATATATATATATATATATATATATATATATATATATATATATATATATATATATATATATATATATATATATATATATATATATATATATATGTATATATATATATATATATATATATATATATATATATATATATATATATATATATATATATATATATATATATATTATATATATATATATATATATATATATTTATATATATATATATATATTATATATATATATATATATATATATATATATATATTAAAATATTCTTTGAAAATTATGTAACAAATATTTTCCTTATTTATTTCCTGGATTTTTTTCTTTTAACTATTTCTGGATTTCAAATGTTTATAAAGTAGAAATCCACAGTGAAAATAGTTTTATTGTTGTTTACATAGTTAATTGTAATGGTGTCTATGTTGTAACATTAATGAAATAAAATAGAGTTATGTTGAAAATTAACTGGAATCTGAACAAAAATAGAATGGGTAAGCAGAAAAAAATATACTTCTTATGTAACACCATGTTTTCCGAATTGCAACATTCTTAGACTGTTCTAGGAAATGTTATCACAATAAGAATTCAAGAGAATGATGTGTAAATAATGTTCTGAGATTTCGTGTGAAGGAATGTATTCTTAAATGAAATCAAACAATGATTCAATACATGATATTTTTTAACCTTTATTATAAACCATTCTGAAATTCTGAAGTACACAATTATATATGGTCAACCAAAAGAGCAATGCAACATGATTTTACTCGAAATACATATAATTTTATTTCAGAATATTCCCGTTTATTGTTTGATATATACTGTCTGGATAGGTTTAGAACACTTCCGTTTTTTTAAGGAATAATGATACCCTTAGTTGTACGAAATATTTCAAAACTCTGTACTCATGAGATTCATAGGAAGAAGTACTGTGTTCATATAAATTCGCAAGGAACGAATTTTTCAACACTTTCGTGTTTAGAATATTCTATTAAATATTATCGATGAAATTTTCTATTTGTTTCTTTATTAGTAAAATATTAGTATTGTCTCTTTATTCTTATTATCTCTATTACCATTTTATTAGTATTCACTCTTCTATGCTGGAATGAATAAACATTTGAGCTTCTTTAAAATAGTTTGAAAGGAATATTATTAAATTGAACTTGGAAACAGTTCCAAACCATTAATTAGAGAGACAATAAAAGCAATATTTTTCTACTTTTCAAGTGTCTGGAAAATTATGATAGGCATTTTGGGTCACTTTTAGGCAACATACTTCTGTTCTACAATGCAGCAAATAATTTACCTAATGATTAGGTTTGGTTTAGTTTGGAGTGCTGCGGTCTACTTTTTGCAACACGAGGGCTAATGAGACCGGGACCTACAGCTTAAAGCCGATTCCGAACGGCTACGAACATCCATGCCAAAGTGGGATTTGAACCCACGAACTCCGGTCCCGAAGGTCAGCACCCTAACCAATCGGCCATCGTTCGGCCCTAGTGATTAGGAAATCTACAAAAGGATAATTTTGACTTGTGATGTATACTTTGAGCTATCCTAAATTCATATAATTTGTCACTTGTTAATGACTTTAGTTGTTTAAAACTAATTTAGAAAAGTAAAATCTTTCGTTTAAATTCTTATTATGAGATTCTTCTTAAAATTTCTTTGCGCAATATATATCTGTTCTACATTGTAAAATATAAATAATTTACCTAATGATTAGGAAATCTACAAAAGAATAATTTTGACATGTAAAGTATGTTTTGAGCTATCAGAAATTCATATAATGTATAACTCGTTTATGAATTTATCTGTTTAAAACTAGTTTTTAAAAGAAAAGTCTTTTACTTAAATTCTTATTATGAGATTCTACTTGATATTTCTCTACGCAACATGCATATGTTCTATATTGTAACATATATATTATTTACCTGCTGATTAGGAAATCTACAAAAAGATAAATTTTACATGTGAAGTACGTTTTGCTCTATCAGAAATGCACATTAAAAATATGTAACTTATTTATGACTTTAGTTGTTAAAACCAGTTTATAAAAGTAAAATCTTTTTTTAATTCTTATTATGAGATTATTGTCGATATTTCTGCTATTGTAGTTTAAATATAAGAAAGTATTTCATCATATAAAGAAATATATGAAGTTAAAAGTTCAAATCAATATCATAGTTTAAAATTATAAATTTTCACATCTTCGAATTTTTTGGAACAAAAACAACTTTCAAACTGTCCTACCAAATGTATTTGTAAGATCCTGTAATATGTATTAGGTTAAAAGTATATTTCAAACATTTTTGAATACAGCTTTTGATCTACAAGTATGGCATTGAGTGCAAAAGGCAAGAAATTGAATTTGCGTGGTAACAAATTGACTTCATATAAACTGCTTCAAATGTCACATATACATCTTAGGTGTACCATAGAGAATATTCAAACACTTTTAAGAATCAAAATAAGATTCAACTGAAGGGATGTAAGAAAAGTAAGGAAAGAATATGTACAAGTTATCATGATACTTAAAAGAATTCTATAGGTTTTCAATCATATCTATTTAAATTAATAAATAATATAAAGGAAAAATTTAAAAAATCTTGAAAAAGATTATGAAGGAATTTTTTTTAATTAAAAGACAATAAATAACACTAATATTTCATGTATCAAAGAAAAGTAAGGAAAGAATATATACAAGTTACTATTGTACTCAAAAGACTTATACAATTCAAACTAAAATTCTATAGCTTTCAATCATATCTGTTTAAATTAGTAAATAGTATAAAGTAAAAATAAAAAAAATCGTTTAAAAGATTATGAAGGAATTGTTTTTTTTTAATTAAAACAAAATAAATAACACTAATATTTCATGTATCAAAGAAAAGTAAGGAAAGAATTTATACAAGTTATGATACTCGAAAGACTTATACAATTCAAAATAAAATTCTATAGCTTTTCAATAATGTCTGTTTAAATTAATAAATAATATAAAGTGAAAATGAAAAAAATCGGGAAAAAGATTATGAAAAATTGGTTTTTTTTATTGAAAGGAAATAAATAACACCAATATTTCATGTATCAAAGAAAAGTAAGGAAAAATATATACAAGTTATCATGATACTCAAAAGACTTAACAATTCAAAATAAAATTCTATAGCTTTCAATCATATCTGTTTAAATTAATAAATAATATAAAGTAAAAATTTTAAAAAATCGGGAAAAAGATTATGAAGGAATTGTTTTTCTTAAATTAAAAGAAAATAAATAACACTAATATTTCATGTATCAAAGAAAAGTATAGAAAGAATATATACAAGTTACCATTATACTCAAAAGACTTATACAATTCAAACTAAAATTCTATAGCTTTCAATCATATCTGTTTAAATTAGTAAATAGTATAAAGTAAAAATAAAAAAAATCGTTTAAAAGATTATGAAGGAATTGTTTTTTTTAATTAAAACAAAATAAATAACACTAATATTTCATGTATCAAAGAAAAGTAAGGAAATAATTTATACAAGTTATGATACTCGAAAGACTTATACAATTCAAAATAAAATTCTATAGCTTTTCAATAATGTCTGTTTAAATTAATAAATAATATAAAGTGAAAATGAAAAAAATCGGGAAAAAGATTATGAAAAATTGGTTTTTTTTATTGAAAGGAAATAAATAACACCAATATTTCATGTATCAAAGAAAAGTAAGGAAAAATATATACAAGTTATCATGATACTCAAAAGACTTAACAATTCAAAATAAAATTCTATAGCTTTCAATCATATCTGTTTAAATTAATAAATAATATAAAGTAAAAATTTTAAAAAATCGGGAAAAAGATTATGAAGGAATTGTTTTTTTTAATTTAAAAGAAAATAAATAACACTAATATTTCATGTATCAAAGAAAAGTATAGAAAGAATATATACAAGTTATCATGATACTCAAAAGACTTATACAATTCAAAATAAAATTCTATAGCTTTTCAATCATATCTGTTTAAATTAATAAATAATATAAAGTAAAAATATAAAAAAATCGGGAAAGAGATTATGAAAGAATTGTTTTTTTAATTAAAAAAAATAAATAACACTAATATTTCATGTATCAAAGAAAAGTAAGGAAATATTATGTACAACTTATCATGAAACTCAAAATACTTTTACAATTCAAAATAAAATTCTATAGCTTTTCAATCATATCTGTTTAAATCAATAAATAATATAAAGTAAAAATTTAAAAAAAATTCGGGAAAAAGATTATGAAGGATTTTTATTAATTAAAAGAAAGTAAATAACACTAATATTTCATGTATCAAAGAAAAGTAAAGAAATAATATGTAGAAGTTATCATGATACACAAGACTTATACAAATCAAATTAAAATTCTGTAGCTTTTCAATCACATTTATTTAAAATAATAAATAACATAAAGTAAAAATAAAAAAATGCGAAAAAGATTATGAAGGAATTGTTTTTTTTGATTAAAAGAAATTAAATAAAACTAATATTTCATGTATCAAAAAAAGTAAGGAAAGAATATATACAAGTTATCATGATAATCAAAAGATTTATACAATTCAAAATAAAATTCCATAGCTTTTCAATCATGTCTGTTCAAATTTAAAAAAATAATATAAAGTCAAAATAAAATAATATAGAAGAAATTATGAAGGAATTGTTTTTTAAAAATTTAAAGAAAATAAATAACACTATTACTTCATCTATCAAAGAAAAGTAAGGAAAGAATATATACAAGTTATCATGATACTCAAAAGACTTTTATAATTCAAAATAAAATTCCATAGCTTTTCAAGCATGTCTGTTCAAATTAAAAAATAATATAAAGTCAAAATAACAAAAATCTGGAAAAAGACTATGAAGGAATTGTTTTTTTTTCATTAAAAGAAAATAAATAACACTAATATTTCATGTATCAAAGAGATACTGAAAAAATGTTCAGTTCTTTCCATTATATTTAAGAATATCTTGATTTTATGTGGTTTTTATTAACTAAATTTTGTGAATATTTATTCAATAGTGTGTGTACGTATTAAATTATTGTGTTTTATTGAATTATACATCCCTAGGCATTCAAAAACTTAGATGGCATAAGAAGTATGTGTAAAATAGGTAAGATACTCATAAAATGTGAACAAATATAAAATGACACAACATCTTCTAGTTACAGGCTAATTAATCTTTTCTTGTATAAATTACAACTTGTACCTGATAAAGAAAAACATAAATAATTATCAACTATCAGAAAGCCATCCTAAAAAATGTCTTTAACACAGAAAGCATCATTGAATAATTTTACTGTCAATAATTTAAAAATATTCAATATGACAGGTTTCGTAATTAAAATGTACAAACCTGTTATATGTACAAAAGTTCAGATACATTCAGATTACTGACTTGAATTGGTAAATTAATTTGTTAACTATTAATCACTGCCACTCATTTATACTTAGCTGTCTGCAAGGTGGTTATTAATTATGTACGAAGGTTAAAGAAAATATTTCTTATAATACTAAGAATTTTTTCAACATTAATGGTAGAATAAACTTATGTTAGGACCCGCTGGAGCAGCAAAATTTTCAAGCCTGAATGAGAAATCATCATTCTTTTCGAAAAGGGTCGTGAAAAGAAATTTCAATATAGGTGTAATGGTGTTGTTTCAAAGAAAAAGCAAATTCTTATGGGACTTGCGTTACATAATTAAAGTTATGCAAGAAAGTGATTGTTTGTTTTTGTGTTGTGTAAACAAAAAGTAGGTGATTTCAAGCGATTTGTGTAATTAATTTAATCTCTTGAAATATATAAACATTAAGCTATTAATAAACTGAAAATTTGAAAACTCTTTTACTTTGATTTATGTTTGAATTTGACACTTAAATTAAAATTTTTCTTTATGATTTATTTTTGAATTTTTGAATTTTTTTTTATAATTTTGTTCTTGTATAGTTTGCTAAAGTGATAGTCTTATTATATACTCTGGGAATGTTACGGAATTTACACCTCAAGTGTGAAAAGCGACCAGAGGGCACTGTTTTGTGTTATAAATATAATTCTTGTTCTGTAACTCAGAGCTACCACTGATTCCTTTCTTGAAAAATACTCACTTGCATTGTTGTTGCTGACTTATGGCACTAGGTGAAGCTGTTACTGGTATTGCAACGAACAACTCAATACCGGTACTTTAACAGAGCAAGGTTCTGGTAGTGATTAAAAAAAAATGAAGAACTATTTAAAAACGAAAATGTTGATTTATTTTAAATCTTAAAATAAAAAAAACATCATACGGTGTCCACCTACGTGCCAGGATAAATGCACAAGTCCAAAAAAAAATCCAACAATCCTCTTCTATATCCAGCAGCAAACATCGCATAAAATTTAGCATATGCATGCAACTTCCTCTCCTACTCAGCCAATCACAAAATTACACAGTTCGTAGCTCCCGAGTGAGAGTTGAAGTCACAATCAAATATACAGCGAGAGTCAGCTTTACAAATTGCGATTAAGAAGCCTCGGTTAACTTTAAACAAAAGAAAAACAAATTGCCGGTATTCACCGGAGGTTGAGAAGGTGCCGATTCGGCTGCAACTTCTAACAGAAACCAAGCACGATTAAGCCGGAGGCTACTAATTTTAAGACAATGGGGTGGGCCTTTCGTTTATAATTAACACCACAAGGGTGAAAGTACGACTTATGGCCAAGTGTGTCCTTTTAATTTTGAATCAGGACCCATAGACTTAGACGGCCACCCCCCGAGGCATCGATTGAGAACTTGGAGGACATTGGGATCAGGAAGATATTTTACGTAAGCCAGTTTAACGAACACGGCGGATATTAAGCCAGCTCTGGTCCCGATCACTCAACCCTCCAGTTACCAGAACATTGCCTTGACATACTGAGCTACCATGCCTCTTCTCTTGCATTTGGTGCAGTTATTGAAGGAAAGCAAGACATTGTAATATAGGTATCATTTATATTCTTTAAATATTAAATGTTTTGTGTTGTAAAGAGTAAATATTTTCTTGACCAAGCTGATGCATTCCTAAACCCGTTCATTTTTCATCATGTGACTCTGTCCTCTATTGTAAAGACTACGATGCGCCATCACATACCACAATATAATTGATTATCCTCAAAGTTTCAAAGAAAAAAGTAGTCATTTAATATCATAATTTACTGGTGTTCTCCAAAAGTGAACGCAACTTTTTCTGAAAAATGATATGAGCTACGATATTTCTGGCCAGATTACATTATTCATTTCGTGTTGGTGTTGTTACTCTAAGACTATGAACCATTTTTATCGTTGCGAAGTACTTCTAGATGTCATAAAGAATTCTGAGATAGCTGTTCTAAACTGCATTTTTTGTATGCAGTACAGATCATACTACTTTTTTTATATTCACCTTCCTGAATATGTGTGATCTACTCAGGTGCTTTTTGGTATGTTCTTGTCTTGTACTTCCTATTCACAATTCACTTAACAGATTCTTTTCTCTCTAACATTTGTCTTAATATTGGCGATTTTTTGTGGTTAAATGAAGTAAAGCACCCCTGTTTGATATAGGCCTTTTTTATTGGTATAGATTTTACCAACCTCAAGACATTCCGTTTTTGTTAATCAGGCTCAGGCAATATGTAATACAACAAAATATTTTGTCTCAGGCGAAATTGTTAATAGTAGGACTACTATTTGATGTGTGCGTTCTTAATCTAAACACATTTCTACGACAGTTTTTACACTTGTATAGTTGTTTTCCAAATAATTATCTATGTATGTATGTAAATATGTAAGGTATGTATGTACGTATGTATGTATGTATGCATGTACGTACGTATGCATGTGCATGTGCGAGTGAAAAATATCTTTTCATCGCACATTTACATTTCACTTTGAATGAATTAGCCCATATATTTCACTTAAGAGATTTCCTTAGACAGAGTAATTTCAATGCAGACATGTTACAGAAAAATACTTATGGTAAAGTCCAGACCTACGCTTATAATTAATTATTTAATTACATTCTTATAAGAAATTATTTACCTTCCTCTTGAAGTCGAAGAACTAACCAAATTATCTTACGTATGAAAAACATTTTTTTTAACGAAATGACTTCTATGTATGATATAGTCCTATGAAAGTGAGATAATAATGTGATTCTACTACGGCTCCAAAATTAAATGTGGCTGAAAATTTAAACACAACGACATAAAAATAGCAATGATTGCCATTGTATTTTGAGAGAATTCAAAGGTGATACAGGTAAGTAAAAGAGAGCGTCACGCGTCAAAATTATTAATGACAATTTTAGTTCCAAGATAAATGTGAAACCCTGTAGTCTCAGGAATTCATGTTCTTGATATCATTCGGACGGTTTTATATCAATTGGAAGTTGTAGAATCAGAGCCTTGCACTTCTGGAAAGGACAAGGACACCCTTTACTATATTGTCTACTAAAATTGCTTAATAAATAATCCAAAACGGAATAAGGATGAAGCCTCATGTCAAGGTACCATTTGAAATGCACAATGGAAGAATGAAAACTGATTATGTTTTGTATTATAAATATAATACTTGTTCTGTAACTCAGAGCTACAACTGAACCTTTTCTTGTACAGTATTTACCTGCTTTTGACGCAGTTATTGAAGGAAAGCCAGACATTATAATACTAGGTATCATTTACATTCATTTAACGTTAAATGTCCTTGTGTTCTAAGGAGTAAATATTATTTTCTTGATCACTCTAATACATTTCTAAACCCGTCCTTTTTTTCTGATTGTGATTCTGTCCTCTATTATAAAGAGTAGAATGCATCATCACATACCACAACACAATAGAATATAATCAAAGTTTCGCAGCAAAAAGGAATAATTTAATATCATAACTTTCTGCCATTATTTAAACGTAAACGCGTTTTTCCTCAAAAGTAATATGAGATATGGTATTTCTGGCCAGAAGACATTATTCAATTGGTGTTGATGTTAGTACTCCATTTTCATAGCTGTGAAGTAAAGAGATCTGAGATAGTTGTCTTAAACTGTATTTTCTGTATGTAGTTCAGATCATACGACTTTTTTTTTATATTCACCTTCCTGAATATGTGTGATCTACTCAGGTGCTTTTTGGTATGCTCTTGTCTTGTACTTAATATTCACAATTCGCTTAACAAATTCTTTTCTCTCTAACATTTGTCTTAATATTAAAATTATTTATGGTTAAATGAAGTAAATTACCCCTGTTTGATATAGCCCTTTTTTATTGGTATAGATTTTATCAGCCTCAAGACATTCCGTTTTTGTTAATCAGGCTCAGGCAATATGTAATAAAACGATTATTTTTGTCTCAAGCGAAATTGTTAATAGTAGGACTACTATTTGATGTTTGCGTTCTTAATCTAAACACATTTCTACGACAGTTTTTACACTAGTGTAGTTGTTTTCCAAATATGTATGTATGTATGTATGTATGTATGTAAGGTAGGTATGTACGTATGTATGTATGTATGTATGTATATGTGTGTGTGAGAGTGAAAAATTTCTTTTCATCGGATACACTTTGAATTAGCCCATATATTTCACTTGCGAGATTTCCCGGGACAGAGTAATTTTAATTCAGACATGTTACAGAAAAATGCTTACTGTAAAGTCCAGACCTACGCTTATAAGAAATTATTTAATTTCCTCTTAAAGTCGAAGAACTAATCAATTTATCTTACTCATGAAAAGCATTTTTTAACGAAATGACTTCGATGTATGATATAGTCCTATGAAAGTGAGATCAAAAATTGGATTCTACTCTGGCTCCAAAATTAAATGTGGCTGAAAATTTGAACACAACGACATAAAAATAGCAATGATTGCATTGTATTTTGAGAGCATTCAAAGGTGATATAGGTAAGTAAAAGAGAGAGTCAAGCGTTAAAATTATTAATGACAATTTTAGTTCCGAGATAAATGCGGAACTCTGCAATCTCAGGAATCCATGCTCTTGATATCATTCGGATGGTTTGATATCAATTGGAAGTTGTAGAATCAGAGCCTTGCTCTTCTGGAAAGGACAAGGACACTCTTTACTACATTCTCTACTACATTCTCTTAATAGATAATCCAAAACTGAATAAGGATGAAGCCTCATGTCAAGGTACCATTTCAAATGCACAATGAAAGAATAAAAACTGATTCTTTTGACATATCTACAAAATACATTCTTGGTTTTACAGGATCTGTGGGAGAAATAGATTTGAAACTGGAACAAAAATGTATTTTTAGACAACAGAGCTTGAAATTTATTTATAACATATGATATTAGGAAAGAAAACTTTCCCCTAAACAAATAACACTTAAGATGTTAATCGCTAAAGCTTCATAATAGAACACACATTACGAACAGTTTATAATTAGGCGTTTGTAATATAGCGAGAAACGTGTACTGATTGCAAAGAATTTAGTAGATACAACTTTTCAACCTAGATTTATTATGGACAATTGAAACTAATGAAAAGGAAACATACAACATATAGGTTGTTTGATTGGGAGATTGGGGACAACCAAAACTCCTGTTTGAATTTTAAAGATTTAATGTTAAAAGTATTGCGGAAAAACGATATGAATAGATTTTGGTAGAATAACATACATAAGTAAAGCCGACGACATGTAGATCTTCATTGATATCATTACGGTGAGTAACCACCTTCATCTTGGCCTAATTATATCACTAGGATTCAAAACACGTAGAAATGAGATTATTTCATAATCGTTATCCTTTTAGTCTTATTCTTTATCAGTTACGCCAATGATCATCCTTTATGCAAACAGAGGAGCTTGAATTTCATAAATTCAAGTGTCCATCTATTAAGTGTATTCACAAACCCAAATTAAATTCAATTTTTAGTAAAAAATATTGCAAATAATAATTTAAGACTATATTTAAAATAAATTATATTTAAAACATTACTAATATAGCAATCAGAGTTCAGAATACGATGTAACAAATTTCTCCAAAGATATATAAATGCTCATCTGCTTTAAAACTGATTAGTTCATCTGTTTGTGTAAACTTCCCATTTATAAACTCACAATGGAAGAAAGACTCATTTATTAGGCAAGGTGGATTAACAGCATTTCCAAACTATATATCGAAATAAAATTTAATTCTGCCGGACAGGATGACGTTTCTTGTCACTGGAGGCTTCCGAATAATAAACGGAGTCAAACAGAATATCCTTAACTCTAGACATACTAAATCCGTAAATTGGACAGATTCAATATTTACTGCTTACAGCCTAAAAACATGCAAATGTTTGTAATTGAATATGTTAGACATTACTTATAGGTTTTTATAAACATACGGTACCGAAAATATATTCTTAATGGGTTTTTTCCAGTAATATATAATATATCTATATGTTAAATACATATTTATCAATATTCCCAAATTTTGCAGAGTAATAAAAATAAATTATGAAATATAAATATCAAAGTAAAAATGATATATATTATATACCAATTAGTACATGCATTTTATTACATAAGATGGCGTACAATTACTTAATATTTTGACTAATTAGTATTTGGATGAACATGATTGTAATTGGGATTTACATGTGAAACTATCCTAATCATATGGCTGTTAAACATTTCAATTTTACTTTTTGCATATAAGCGAGGAGTTTGTAATTATGATTTATGTATGAATACGTATATTTTGTGAAACCTATCATTATAATTTATCATGTTCCTTTAGATCAATTTAAATGATTTATCCAAAGGGCAATTATTGCGATGAGTCAGAATTTAATTATTTGTCTAGGAACAATTTTCAGAAAAAAAATGTTTCTATACATATTTTTAACCAAATAACCAGAAAATATATTATGAACGTGATGAGCCGTTCGTATGTTTTATGATGTTCAAATTCGACAGACGTCAATGTATGAATATAGTTCAAAGAAACCGGTGAAATAAATATATTTCGGAAGTATATATTTTTCTGTTGGTTCAAGAATTAGGAAGTTACCTTCTCGAAGTACCAAATACTAATTCTGCCGATCAATGGCTGAATGGTTAGGGTGCTGGCCTTCGGAACCGGAGTTCATGGATTCGAATCCCACTATGGCATGGATGTTCGTAGCCGTTCGGAATCGGCTTTAAGCAGTAGGTCCGGGTCTCATTAGCCCTCTTGTTGCAAAAAGCAGACCGTAGCACTTCAAACCAAATACAAATTCCTATTCATTGGCTGATGTACGATGTACTAAATTGCTTTAATCTGTCAAAATTGGATTACTTAAAAACGTAAGTCTAATAACAAATGCATAAACTGTAACAAGAATGCATGTGGAAATTTTATATTCAAAATAAGATTTATATGGGAAAACACCTGTTGAAGTCAACAGTCAAAATATGGTATACATGTAATTAACTATTCTTTCGTAAATAGCATCTTCTTTTTACCACAAAAAAAATGAATTCTAGTAAAAATAGATGTTCAGTCTTTGCAAGGAAATCTAGTGAAAATCATAGACCATAAATATAGGGGAACTAGTAAATCTGAAGACTAAGTGATATCGGATAGAAATATTTCTAATCATTCATTCTTCATATTTACTTATGATTCTTAAAGCAATACCTCAATGTGGAATTTATATATGTACTCAGTTATTAAACGAAATATCTAGTTTATATGAAACCATTTCAAATATTTGTGTTGAAATATTATTAATATTTAGATTTGTAAAATACTGTCATTTTCCTTTGTCATTTAAATTCGTCTACTGTTTAATTACGTTCTTGATATATTTTGGATATTAGATTATTTTAATGACTTGACGATTACTATTTACTTTCATTTTTCCTGAGAAATATTAATTAAAACATTCAGAGCACGTATTTCTTTACTTATTGCTAGGCCAAATGGTAGGTGTGAAAATGTTTCCGAGAGTTTGGAACATTTTAAAATTAGTATATCTTCGTTATAATTCGTAAAATTAGTATATCTTCGTGCAATGCCATCTCCTTGAAAAAATTGTCAATTTTACTTTTTGTCACAAATTTGCTCTGATTAGGCTATTTTGAATCAATTTAGGGAACATATATTTATATTGTCATGAACACTTTAGTCAATCATCTATTCCGTAAGGTTCTATGAAAAGAGTAGAAAGTCCTCTCTCAAATTTTGTAATAAAAAATTCCAAAGTTTTATTCCAAGAGATTAAAAATTTGACTTATAAAATTAATAACTTCAGAAATTTGATTTTAATAATATATATTTTTATAAAAAGGATTTTGCAAACTGTAAAGGCAGACGTACGAAATTTGTTCTAAGAAAAACTAAAAATTAAAAATAATCATTTTTATGATCTACCCACAAATGTTTACATTTTGATTTTTTTTTTCAATATAACAAAATCGACAATTTTATACTCTCTAAAATTTTGCACAACACAAGAAATTGAGGAAAACTTTTATAAAATTCCTGATACACATACACATATGCATATATATATATATATATATATATATATATATATATATATATATATATATATATATATATATATATATATATATATATATATATATATATATATATATATATATATATATATATATATATATATATATATATATATAACTAAAAGTTAATCATCAACTACTATATAAACTATAAATGTAACCTGAATTATACTTCGGCTAAGGATTCATTTGGCAAAAGCAAATAAATTAAAACATCATATAATTTATTTTTATTTTTTTATTTCCTTAACAATATGTGCCACGACTAAATTTTTATAATAAATTAAGTAATGTGATATTTTTATGTTTATTTTCAAAGAATTATACAAAAATGTATATATATATATATATATATATATATATATATATATATATATATATATATATATATATATATATATATATATATATATATATATATATATATATATATATATATATATATATATATATATATATATATATATATATGTATAAACAGAGATAGCAGACATCCCAAATATTTCTTTTCTGGATTATTTAAAGGTAAAACTGGATGGCTCGACACAGAAATTTTAGACGTTTTCCTAGCCCGTTTATCAGACGGAAGCTAAACGGATGAAAAGAAATGTCATGCTGCCCAGAAAAGTTTTACTTTAGTTTCTAAGTTTACTTAGTAAAGTTTGGGAGTCGATACGAACCACACAATTATATATAAATATTTATATAATACGGAATTTAAGTATCGTTTTTTTTATCTTAAATACATTTATTCGTCAGTTTTACAAAACGAAAGTACTGATATGTGAATTTAATTAACTCTATACAATTTTTAACAAAGAAGCGTTTCATTGATATATAAATAAGTAAAGTCAGTAATA
>CM063504.1:79432457-79434957 GCA_032207245.1 Pardosa pseudoannulata
GTAGTAAGATTTATTGTAAATACTTAACTTTTTATCATAGTAATAAACATTTTATACAAAAAAGGCATTATACATTTCGATATTACACTTTTTGATACGACGATTTACTTAAAAAATATTTAGATTTTATATTGAATTTGGAAATACTTTGAAATAAATGTATTTCTTCTACGATATCACAATTTCAAATAGATTCACCAGCACACACAAAAAACAAACTTATTTTCCTCCCACTCTAATTTAGAATATACATGGGTAAGAAAGAAACAACAATAAAATTTCTTATACAGCATTTGCAACCTATGATTCGGAAACGATAGAACATATAAAGTAACCTGTAAGTATAGTAAATTTTAAGAATTAGAATGCATATTTTACTTATTTTAAAATATAACGTTTTGAGAATTGTACAAGTGGTTGAATGTAAGTGGAAAATTATCCTTGAGGCCCTGGTACCTGGAAAAATGTATGATTAATGCTATAGTAGGAGTTCAACTTGGAAACATTTGCCTCAAAATTTTATATTTTTATTTTAATGATTTGTGAATTTTAGGTAACATTTGATGAGTATATATATTTTTAATATCCATCATCTTCTAATAAACATAATTATGAACCAAAAATACATATTAGCTATAGTGGTAATAACTACTTTCAATGATTGTTAAAGTAAATAATTTTAAATGTTTTAGGTATTTAAAGCACTCTAAGGTCATTTTTAACCATCATATATATTCCAGATTAAACGACCAGCTTTCTTTTAAAATATTAAACAGAAGCATTAATGATATTAATATAGTTTGAACAGATAAAACCCAAGTTGTTTTTTTAAACTTAAATAAATCTTATACATACTTGAACTCAAATTTCACATATAGCTCGCATGTTTTTTATTATAGCTATAATTCTACTGAAAATACACGATATGTAGTAATATTTATTGTTAATACTTAACTTTTTATCATAATAATAAAAATAAACATATTATACAAAAAAGGCATTATTCATTTCGATATTACACTTTTGGATACGATGATTTACTTAAAAAATTATTAAAATTTTATATTTAATTTGGAAATACTTTGAAATAAATGTATTGTTTTAACGATATCACAATCTCAAACAGATTCACCAATACACAAAAGAAATTTATTTTCCTCCCACTCTCCTTAAGATTATTCATGGGTAAGAAAGAAACAATAATGAAATCTCTTATATAGCATTTGCATCCTATTGATTATGAAACGATAGAACATATAAAGTAACCTGTAAGTATAGTAAATTTTAAGAATTAGAATGCATAGTTTCATTAATATGCGTAGGGCGAATTGCACAAGTGGTTGTAGGTAAGTGGAAATTTATCCTTGAGGCGCTGGTATCTGAAAAAATGTATGATTCAAGCTATAGTAGGCGTTCAACTTGGAAACATTTGCATCAATATTTTATATTTCTATTTTGCTAATATGTAAATTTTAGCTAAATTTCAAAGAGAATATTTATTTTTAATATCCACAATCTTCTAATAAACATAATTATGAACCAAACATACAGTTCAGCTATTATACTAACAACTACTTTCAACGACTTTTAAAGCAAATAAATTTGAATATTTTCGGTATTTCAAAAATTATAGGGTCACTTTTAACCATCATATTTATGCTACATTAACCGACCAGCTTTCTTTTAAAATATCAAACAGAAGCATTAATGATATTAATATAGTTTGAACAGATAAAAACCAAGTTGATTTTTTAAACTTAAATAAATCTTATACATACTTAAACTCAAATTGCTTATATAGCTCGGATTTTTTTTATTATAACTTAAATTTACAGAAAATACAAGATATATAGTAAGATTTATTGTAAATACTTAACTTTTTATCATAGTAATAAAAAGAATCATATTATACAAAAAAGGCATTATTCATTTCGATATTACACTTTTTGATACGACGATTTGCCTAAAAAATTATTTAGACTTTATATTGAATTTAGAAATACTTGTAAATCCAGGTATTGCTTATACGATATCACAATTTCAAACTGATTCACCCACAGACATAAAATAAATTTATTTTTATCCCTCTCTATTTAAGATTATTCATGGGTAAGAAAGAAACAACAATAAAATCCCTTATATAGCATTTGCAATCTATTGATTCGGAAACGATAGAACACTTTAAGGTAAATAAACTATTTTGTCAAGTTAAGTTGAAAAAAAAATCTTATGACAAAAAATCACATTCAATTTCAAAAGAGTGATTTCAAATTGGAAATATGTAATATAAATAAATAACAAACATTTTTATGAATATTTAACTTCAAGAATGAAATCCCCTTTTTACTAGTTTTTATATTATTAATTATTTTCAATAAATTTAAATAATTCATATTTTAAGACAGTTACTTATACTTTTAAATATATTTAATCTAGATAATGGAAGTAACCAAGTATTTTAACACTTTTTACCCTAGAGGAAAACATTTAAATTCAGTTT
>CM063504.1:79442457-79479957 GCA_032207245.1 Pardosa pseudoannulata
GAGGACGTGACAAAGATTATTCCATAAGATTTTCCGAGAAATGTTACAATTCTGAATTCTATCCTAAATTGTGGGTTACCTAAAATTATTACTATCTAAATAATTTACTAATTTGTTAGTAAATTTATACAATATCATTTTGTTTAACAATTATGTAGACAACTTAAGTTTGGGGTGGGTGAAATAACTAGGACAACTAATTTCTGATTTGATTTGTTTATATCTGAAATAAAAAATAGCACTTTTTATCTTTATGATGGTGTATAATGGTTTATGTTAGTCCTGTCATTTGTGCTAGTTTAAAATCTAAACCAATTTTAAAATTGTTAACTAATCTAGAATCAGAGTTGCACAAATGTTAGGAATTTAATATATTTAATTTAAATGGACTATTTTATAATTTATGGCAAAAAATATGTCTGGGGGAATAAAATTCGTTTTTTAAGACTTACTTGAGTATGCCAGTTTATGAAGGGAATTAGATTAAATTAAATTTAAAAAAAATTATAAATTATTATAAATTAAAAAATAGGATATTGTCCGATGAATATGACATTCTGCGTATCGTGCAATGTTACAGTTCCATATCGGATGGTATATGTTGAACTTAAAATTAATTCTGTATCCAGATGGTTATAGAGTGTGGGATACTTTCTACAATAACTTTCACTAATTCTCACCGAGGAGGGATACAAAAGAACCCAGAATTGAATTAAACGGAAACGCTAATTTGCACACCCGTGTCTAAAATAAAATGCATTTTTTTCTTTGAACTTACAATCAGGTTTTGAAAAAGTTTGCAATTGATGCTTCGAATATATGCCAATTTTCATCATTTTTTATTTTAAAAAAATAAAAGTTTTATTAGTTTTCATAGGAATAATATCATTTAACGGAATAATTTTATTTTGTATGTAAATATATAATTATATGATTCTTCTTGCAATTCTATGTATACGATTTTTAATATTAGATTCGATTTTTAAATTGAAATGATTAAAGTAAATATAAGTTGAAGAAGACGTGTATGTGAGGTAGAGGCTGATACCATAATCAAAAGTGAAATTATTCAAAGTTCATTAAATGTGTATGGATTTAAATTAACGCCGAATTAAGAAAGAATAGCCATTGACTTGAATTTTGGTTATAATATTAATTAAGAGTATATGAATAAAATAATGTTTTAAAATTAGGGGAAAAATTTGAGGGTGTTTTTTAAGATGTTTCATTATTGAAACATGGCTTGTTACATGATTATTATTTACATATTTTTAAAAGCTTATGGAAATAGTTAATTTAAAGTCTAATAACTATAAGATCTTAATTTTAACTATTTATCTTTAAATAATGTACGAGTGACAAATATTAACACACTATAGAATTTATGCAATTTTGGTATCAGCTTTTCCATTTTACTACAGGGTTTTCGATTTTCGTTTCTTCTTGGCTCTTGGACCCGGTTTTTGAAATTTGTTTTCATTTGGAGTACTTGCATCTTTTTGTTTAAATGGCGTCTCCATTGCACACACATCGAATGGCATAACAGCCCCTAAATTATTTTAATCAATATCTTCATCAAATATTATCACACTATAGAATTTATGCAATATTGGTACCAGCTTTTCCATTTTACTACAGGATTTCTGATTTTCGTTTCTTCTTGGCCCTTGGATCCGGTTTTTGGAATTTGTTTCATCTGGAGTACTTGCATCTTTTTGTTTAAATGGCGTCCCCATTTCTCACACATCGAATGGCATAACAGAACCTAAATTATTTTAATCAATATCTTCATCAAATATTATCACACTACAAAATTTGTGCAATATTGGTACCGGCTTTTCCATTTTACTACAGGATTTCTGATTTTCATTTCTTCTTGGCCCTTAGATCCGGTTTTTGAAATTTGTTTCATCTGGAGTACTTGCATCTTTTTGTTTAAATGACGTCGCCTATTCCGCACATTAGAACTCGTGTTGCAAAAAGTAGACCGTAGCACTCCAAACCAAACCTATTCCACATACATCACCTAAATTGCTTTCATCAATATCTCCTTCATTGATTATATCATCAGGTTCATCGGGCTCTAACTGAAAAATATCTACATCTTCCGAATCAAAATCTAGAAGTTTCTAGAAGAACCAGAGCATCTTGTATTGTAACACATCTTTCAGACATGGTGTTAAGTTTATGAAAACTTTATAAATGAAACACATAGGAAACACACTTGCATCGTTTTCACTGTAATACAGCAAAACTAATAAGAAAAACTCTATTACAAAGGAAAATGATAAATATTTTAACAAATCTATGTAATAATTCACATTTTATGTGTAGTCTCCAAAGGCACAGGGGACAGGCCTCACCCACATACACTTGTTCAGCCTCTTTTTCAAAAAGAATTTCTTTCTATTCTTACGACTTTACTGCTATGACTTACTAAAGTATACATCAATGTAAAGTACCAATATTATTGCCGCATAAAGTAGCTTGGCCAACGAGCTCGGGGGCCGAATGCTCAAAGCGCGAGATCTAGACCCAAATATTGTGGGTTCGATGTTTGCCATGGCAGTTGAACCAAAGTATGGATTTTTAATTTAAAAATGTTGTTTATTGTTGCTTTATGTTCTCGAACATTCTAAATCTTTATTTAATATGTAAATATGTTAATTCTCGAATATTCTGTTCGGGTATAAAAGCTGATACCCACTAGTTGTAGGCAAATTCTCGATCTTGTAATGTTGCGATTTGCTACTTAGCTTCAATAAATTCTTCTACTAACTTAAACAGTGGGTTCATTCCAATCTTCGTGACATTATAATCCTTTCGAGGTATTGCAGCTTTATCTATTTATTTTCTTTAGAAAAGTTTCTATACTTTTCTAAATTCAAACGAAAATAATGTGTGCAATATTATACAATACTTTGCACATTAATAATATGAACCATTTAAACGCCAATGTTCCAATAATGGAAGACAAGAAAGCGTAAATTTTACCTTTAAAATTAAAAAATAAAAATTTGATTTTGTTGTATTCCTGTAGAATATGTTGTTTAATGATATATTTTAATTTTCTTTTAATTTAAAGTGAAACTTTTGTAAATTTAATTGCAAGGGAGAAAGAAATTGACAAACTACAGTAAAATTAAAAAAATCGTAAAAAATAATAATTATCTAAACAAAATAAAACTTATGGTAAACATACTTTATACTATAGTATCTTGTTTTACTTATACTATCTTTATACTCTCGTGTTTAATTGTATGTAAAAGCAATATTGATACGATATTTTTGCATGTGAATTTTTTGTTTTAAAAACTATATTTCATTATTGGTACATTGGCGGGTACAGTTAATAAATATATTGTCCGTTAGAATCAACGACATATGTAATGTAATGTTTGAAATGCTCCGATAGAGTGTCAACATATTCTTATATACATGATAAAGAAAAATCACTTATTAAGAGTCAATTTAAAAGAATAGTGCAAAGTTTTGACGATTTATAATGGATTAAATGGTATACATTTGAAATTTGGAGCTATATTAATGAAATGAAAGGGCATTCGTTATACACACACACACGCACACCCACACCCACACATATATATATATATATATATATATATATATATATATATATATATATATATATATATATGTATGTATGTATGTATCTGTTGTAATTTGAGAAGAAAATATCGCTTAATCCGTTTGAAATCCAATTCCACACTGAAACAACAAACTTAACTGAGATTGAATTTGTGAATATATGCTTAAAAATTTGAGATTTTTTTTTAAATGTAAGCACATAGGAAATAAAATGTCGTTTCTAAAACGTATACTCATATAAACACAGTGTACAAAGCATCTTTCTAACTGAAATCACTTTGAACTTCTTTTCAACCTAACACTGAAACATCTAACTTAACTAAGAATGAATAAGTGGATGTATGCTTAAAAAAGTTGAGATATACTTTTGATATGTATGTACATAGTAAATATATATCCATTGCAACTTGAGTAGGAAATGTTCCTGTTAGAAAATTTCCGTTAACAAATACGCACAGACCCAGAAAAGCAGTTTTGCAAAACCAATGACGAAGAGAGATGTCTTGATTTTGCTACACTCCCCGTGACAATAGGGCTTTGAAAATTCTTTTTCTTCTGCCACCACGAAAAAATTTTACACTTTGATGACAATGGAGTTTTCTTTGAGCCACTGAAAAGAGACTTTGAACTTCAGAGTAAAGAAAGCGTTCTCCATCGCCTAAAAAAAACCCACGCTACTTTAATATTTAAAGAAGAAAATTCATGTCATCATTCAAGAAGGAGTCCAAACTCTGAAAAGTTGTTGCTCCGACATCAGGATGGTTATTATATGGAAACAATGTTATCTTTGGAAGTATTTTATTTTAAAAGAAAGGTTAATTTCAGGGAAAATATTTTTTTTTCATTTAAAGCAAAAATTAAGTGAGAATTAGACATTTAAGATGAGTTTAAATTTCAAATATAAGTAATAATCAAAATTGTATAATGTTTCTTATTTGTAATTCGCTCTATCGAATTAGAAAAACCAAAAACTAAACGAGTAATGATACTAAAAAACTAATACTATTATGAATTTAAATGTTTTAAGAGATTTAAAATAGCTGTACTTTATACTTCTTAAAATTTATAAAACATGAAAATATTTTTACTTCATTTCCAGTTAAAATAAATATTTATAATATAATGAAAAATTACATCATAAATATTTTTTATTTGTATTATTGAACAGTTTGTAGAATGTTAATTGTTTTGAAAATAAAAATCTGGCAAACATTTAGTATTATATATATTGTATGAAGTGAAATTGTATCTTTCTGTCTTAGTAATTTTTAATATTATTATTTTAAGTATATAATAAGTCAGAAGTTTAATTTATAGAAGGTATGTTACAAATTAAAATAGTAGAGTTACGTAAACAAGAGAAGCCCATGGATATTTTAAATGAAACTTATTTTCATACAATTATTAATGTAATTATATTACAATTATGTGTATTTTATCTTAACGTCATTTACAGAAAGACGTTAATTAGTAAAAAAAAGCTCCAGAAGAGTAAATAAAAAAGATAATATACGAAAGTCCACTCTGCCCTAAACATGTTTAGGCAAATGCCCGTTCTTTTCTCCATACAAAAATTGTTGACTACAAATGAAATTTATTCATATTTTTCTAGTTTAATTTCTTCGGACGAAAAAGTAAACAACAATTTTTCATAAAAATATTGCAAGACGGACTTAATTATTCAAATTTATATAACTCATGTCAAACGTACTGCAAAAAATTTTTAAACTTCAGTTTTTATTTTATAAATATGACCTACGTAGATGTAGTTAAATTAAAATGTAATTTCAACGAGTTGTCATACTAGTCACACCAAGGACAACCTCTATTTTTTCTCCGACTGTTCTATATAAGGTATAGTTAAGGTTTTAATTAATTTTCTTCTATATAAATCGATTTTAATAATTGATCTGCATTCCTCTGGTCCTAGAAATGGAATTTTTAGAAAAAATTAAAGTATTCTTCACTATATAAATTATGCATCTTCAAATATGTTTTAATTTCACTTTAGCATAAAGTAGTATCGGATTGATTTAAAGTTTGTACAAAATACTGTTTAAAGTTTACTATAAACTTTTAACTTAGAATAAAGAAGCTTTTATGGATAATTGACTTTGACTTGTGTATTTTCACTTTTTAAAATAAATTATATTTGCACAAAGAAATATTCTTTCTTGCATTTGGTCGAATATTTATCTGTTTTGAAATTGAGTGAAAAATTAGAAAAAATGTCTATATATATATATATATATATATATATATATATATATATATATATATATATATATATATATAATATATATATATATATATATATATATATATATATATATATATATATATATATATATATATATATATATATATATATATATATATATATATATATATATATATATAAATATATATATATATATATATATATATATATATATATATATTAATATATATTATACATATACATATATACATATACATATACATATACATATACATATATATAATATAATATATATATATATATATATATATATATATATATATATATATATATATATATATATATATATATATATATATATATATATATATATATATATATATATATATATATATATATATATATATATATATATATATATATATATATATATATATATATATATATATATATATATATATATATATATATATATATATATATATATATATATATATATAGACTTTAAGGTAAAGGACAGGTAACTCGCAGAAAATCTAGATTATTCATGTGAAATCATCACATTTATTTTCCACTATTCTCTTAGAAATTTAAATAAATACAAGTTATATGTCCCCACTGAATAACACAGATACTGAATGCTGAATACTTTAAAACGAAAATCATGATCCAAAAAGTTGATTAAAATTATTTTTTTCTCAGGTGGACATTTCATATCTTTGTCACACTAGATGCCTAATTTTGTTATGTTGACAAAATAACTTATTGACTTACCTTATACACAAACACACACACATTTATATATATATATATATATATATATATATATATATATATATATATATGTATGTATGTATATATATATGTGTGTGTGTGTGTGTGTGTGTGTGTGTGGAATAGTTACATTTTATACACAGTGATAATAAATAGGTTAGTCCATGGCTTCGTAATAGTTTTATTTTAATTAAATATTGAAAAACATATAAATGTAATGTTAAGCTTTAAAGTGATACGATTTATTTATAAAAGAGATTAACTTTACAATCTAATTTAATATTTATTATATATATACACACACACACACACATATATATATATATATGTTATACATAGTTAACATACCTAATTAATAGTACTATGTATATGTTATACATAGTACTAATAATTAGGTTAGCAGTGGTTTCGAATTAGTTTTATTTCAATTGCATTGGAAAAATATGTAAATATGAAGTTAAGTTTTAAAGAGATTCAATTTCTTTAAAAAATAATTAGAGTTACAAACTAAAATAAGATTTAGGCTGAATTAATGCATATTATAACCACAAACAACTTCCAAAAATATTTGGATCGAATAAGGTATGTTGAGACGACAAATCTTCTTTTGCTCAAAACTTTGCTCAAACTCAATTTTGGCAGTTGCATAGAAAGGTAATTTTTTAAAAATAATAATGTACATTTAACAAATTACGATATAATACATTTGAAAAATCACACATTTTCTGGAGATTTAAGTCAATTTTGGAAATGAATATGTAATTTATTAACTTAGTATGTAAAATTATTTTTCTAAGAAAACAATATTTATTTAACAAGATTTTCAATATATGATTTACTTTTGATCCTAATTAATTCAGATGATCATGGTTCCACTATAGAGTATTCTAAAAAGAATTCGTAATTAAAAGTCACCTGTAAAGAATGCAAGAGAAATATATTTTATGCTTTTATTTAACGGAAATTATTCACAACATTCTCATAAAAGTTTCCTTTAACACAATTTAGATGCGCCCAAAAAAGATAACGAAACTCAGATTATATTATTAGGATGGGGAAAAAACGATGAAAAGGTAAATAAAAACGAAAAACGAAAGAAAATGATTTTTCTAACAGGCTTACATTTTGTTTCGCTATCCTACTCGCTATCTAAACTGGT
The DNA here is from genome assembly GCA_032207245.1 of Pardosa pseudoannulata. Lineage (NCBI taxonomy): Eukaryota > Metazoa > Arthropoda > Arachnida > Araneae > Lycosidae > Pardosa > Pardosa pseudoannulata. The sequence goes on from CM063504.1 coordinate 79,450,221, forward strand.
AATATTAACAAAATGATTCTTTTGATACTCCATCACCCTTCACTTAGAAAAAAAAAAAAGAACAGAAAAAAATAATAGAGGGGGCAGCGCAACTCCCTGAAAGGAAAAACTCGATTCCCTTACTGGCGCTTACACCGCGTGAGATTCGACTGGAGAAAATTGCACCCAGTGCGCAGGCCCCCTACATCTCGATGGCGAACATATAAGCACGTGCATTCGTAGCATCCCCTTTCACCCGTTAGACGTCATTGAACCATCCAGTTGCGTTCCTTCGGATCTCTCTCCCGAAGCACTGGAAAACTGTCACATTCCCTCCTTTCTCCGGCCCCACGCACATACGCGCAAAGAAAAGGTGCGAGAAATTATGTCTCTCAGGTGGAAGGGAGAAATGTGTTAATTCTGCTCAGCGCACAGAGTTAATATGGCAGACGGATGCCTCTCGATGAAGAAAAAGAAAAATTGCAAATGTTGCATCATTTGTTATCAGGGAAAATGATATATTTCGGATACTGCTGAAAGTGGTGTTTGAACAGCAACTGATTGTTCGGTGTTCTGAAAAAAAAAACAATAAATTGGGGATTTTTTTTTTACTTTATTTTGTCATATAAAAATATCGTTGATAATTTAATTAAAGGTAAAAATTAATACCGGAAGTTTCCATCAAAACTTTATAGAATATTTTTTCAGCTAAAGTGTGTTGGAATTCATGCAATATTGCATGAATATATTTATATACTTAAAATAAAAGGATTGCAAATATTGATTTACGTATCAGCAAAAAATTTAGTAGATGTCTTTAAAAACAATTTCAGCTAATACAAATATCCATAAAGTGAACAAAAAACTGAATATTTTCTTCAAGAGATAAATATTTCTTTTCAAAGAAATATCACTAATAACTGGAATGCCTAACTTTCCACCGTAAATTAATTACTAACAACTCATTTATTAACATTTTGCAATTTAATTATTATTTTTTTATTTTTGTAGAGAAAGATTTGAAACTTTTGAGTTTCAATTAATATACTTCAATTAAAGAATAAAATGTTATACTTGTGCAAACTTTTCATTCACAATTCCACGATTATGGTTTATTAAAAAGGAAAAGAGAAAGTGATGAAAAGTTTCGAAACACCAGAAGTTTTACTGTGAAGGGATGACTGCTTCATAAAACAAATTAAATGACGCTGGAAATATATCACGAATTAGAGTTTCGTAAATGAGCAGATGGCTTTAAACAGAAAAATGTGTTTCTCATCCCAGTTGCACGAAGTTTTGATGCGAATGTTGATATTGATTACAACTGTTGGTGCCGCACAAAGTCGTAAGTAATTATATTTTGATAATATTTCATTTCCTTTCACTGTACAGACGTAATCAATATGCTATTTAAATTTCCCATCGTAGCAAGTATTATCTGTTTCTGAAATTTTGTAAAAAATGTACTTTTAAAGATGAAACGTTAATAGCAAATATACTTTTAAATTGAGATTCTGGGAGATGGAAAAGAATTAAACAGTTTAGCAGCTTATTAACCGAATAATTATTATTTAAATTAGAATATATATAAGTGAATATATTTTTCTATTTTTTTTTCAAATTTCAAAGTAACAATAGAAAAATATAACTATCCCTAGAAACAAATAGGGAATTAAATGATTTTAAGGTATAACTGTATTTATATGATGAAACAAAAACTTTTACATTTTATAATACTATTTCACATTGTTTATAAAAAATCTATCTTTTACCTTGATACATTAACACTTGTTAAATAATTGCTTTTTCACTATTTTACAGCTATATACTTGTTAATTTACATTGAAAACTTCATAAATTAAAGGGCTTATGTCAAGAGTATATGAAATAGTAATGAACTCTACAATTCTTAGAGTTAAAACATCTTTATTAATTATAGGATTACAGTATTAATCAAAGTATTAATTATAGGATCTTTCAAATATATATATATATATATATATATATATATATATATATATATATATATATATATATATATATATATATATATATATATATATATATATATATATACATATATATATACATATATATATATATATATATATATATATATATATATATATATATATATATATATATATATATATATATATATATATATATATATATATATATATATATATATATATATATATATATATATATATATATATATATATATATATATATATATATATATATATATATATATATATATATATATATATATATATATATATATATATATATATATATATATTATATATATATATATATAAATATATATATATATATATATATATATATATATATATATATATATATATATATATCATTTAATCATATTTGAAAATATAGTAAAATATACCATATATTTTTACAATTTACTGTACATTTTACAAGATTTAGGATTTTCAAGAATAGACATGCAGTAGCAAAACAGCTTTTTCCCCTTTACATTATTTAAAATAAGTCGGAATTTTAAAATTTTATGTTCACGCATGTGTTATCAATCTTTCTAAACTGTATTTGAGTGACATTCAGATCTATGCAAAATTCTCAAACCCATTTTGAAACAGATGTTGCTTTAAAAGTTTCTGAAATTTTCTCGAATATTTCTTCGACATATTTTTACTCTTCCAGCACAAAGGCTTCTTTATTTTATATACCAGTTTGTAATATATTTTACCGTATTAAGCGAATATATAAGTTATATTTCTACAATTCATAGACATATTCTTTTTATAATTACTCGAAATATTAAGACATTTAATTAGATTTAATATATGAGGTTTGTAGTTTTACTGAGAACAATGTAAAATGTACAATATATGAAAAGAATATTTCATTCGAAATGTATTTAATTTATACTAGTTTGTATAAATATGCATACTGCATGAATATACTTATTTTTTATGTATATTTTGAATTTTCGTAATATAACATATTTATTAAAATATCTTTCAATGCGGAATATTTTTATGCATGTGCATAAAAATAATATATGTTAATAATTTCCTGTTGTAAACTGTTATACTTTTAAGTTTAAAATAGTATGACAACTGATTTTAGAGACCGGTTACTTTTATTACGATTATATATATATATATATATATATATATATATATATATATATATATATATATATATATATATATATATATATATATATATATATATATATATATATATATATATATATATATATATAATATATATAAGACATATATATATATATACATATATATATATTGTTTTCTTTAGTTCACTGTGGTTATAATATAAAATATTTTAAAAGAAAAGTAGGACTTTTCTTAAATTAAAATTTAAAATTAAAATATCGTATAGAATATAAATGTTACATAAACGGTAATGTAAGGTGTACGGTTTAAGATGTAAATATATATATATATATATATATATATATATATAAGTATAAATATATATATATATATATTTATATTATATATATATATGTATATATATATATATATATATATATATTTCTATGTATATAATTTCGTGATAATTTGTTATCTTTCTTAAAATGGGTGCAAAGACACTACATAAAGGCCATGAAATTTTCTTTGATTTCTTTATTTCATAGTGGTTATAATATAAATATATCAAAAGAAATATAATACTTTTCTAAAAGTAAAGTTTAAAATAAAAATATTGTTTAAAATATAAATTTTACATTAACGATAATCAAATAATTATCTTAAGTATTCATCTAAATCAATGCAAATTTCCTTCAGATGTAAGGAACTTCAAATTTTTAACAAATATATACTTGAAGCACGATCAGAGGTAAATATTTAATTACTCAAATTTAAAGGATAATTGCCACATAAAATATTATTTCCTGTAGAATATGTGCACCGGTGAAGAAAGTTTAAAAAAAGGACGTAACAAGAAACAAAATCAGAATTTTTAAAACAATATTATAACTATTTGATAAATGATATGACTCGATAATCAAGAAAATAGTCATTTTGCCAAAATACACTAAGAAAACATCAGAATGTGTGTATAATTGTTCTCTTCTACAGAATCCATAGCTTGGAGAATATATACATTATAGAACATATTGATAAGGTATTCTACAGAATTCATAGCTGGGAGAATATACACATATATATATTTGGAGAATATATATATTTAAAATGCGTTGTTTAAATGCAGCCAAAATATCATTTAATTTAAAGGAAACTATTATTTAATTCAGGGATTGAAATCATAAATATCGTACAAATTATTAAAATATTCAAATATTTACATTTTAAAAGTTAAAAAGAATAACAAAAAGAATAGCTTTAATAGTGTAATAAATTTTATAAATTCGTATTCACTCTTATAATTTCTTATTTAGAAAAAAATTATTTGAGAAGAATTTTTAACGAAAACCAATATAATATAAAGTCCACATATTTAAAAAAACCTAAAAAAAGGAAATATTTAAATTCAACTTATGATTTTGATATATTTTCATACTAAAATATATAAATTCCATTGAAGAGAAGATATTTTTCTTACAAATTGATTTATGACAAATTGAATTTATTACAAGTAGATATATTCTGATTACATAACAGTCCATGTATTCGTATTATTTATTCCTTTCTTTTTATTTTATATACGAATAGTAATCTAAATAAATAATTTTATGTCATACCTTCTGTATAAATTTAAATATTTAAGCAGTGAATCTTATTTTATACTTTTTCTTTAGATACAATAGCAAAAGTTATTTACCCCATATTCGAATTATACGAATTATGTTTTTAGAAATTTATTATTTTCAAAAGATTTGAAATTAATGCACAGCTTTACGTTAAATATATTTAAATTCCCCACTTAATAGAATTTAAAGATAAAACAAAACCGTTTTCTTCAGAAATTTAATAACATTCACGTTTAGAAATAAAAGAATATTTTTGATTTCATCAATTATATGTTCAATAATACAGTATATAATTTAATGAAACGTGACTTAAACTTATGGTGTAAATAATATTAAAAATGACCTGTCGAAAGTTTAATACACACTTTGATCTTGGGAAGCTTTCATTTATGTCGGAATGTATGAAACAGTGTGATTTTTTTAAAGGACTAATAAGGATATGATCCATTCCTACAAATGCTACAGCGATATTTTAGAGTTGAAATAAGGCAACTTATGGGTTCCTTAAGCTATTCGTTTCCACTCCCCCTTCTTCATGAACTCTGGTTCTCCGGGTAGATCTCTTAAAGTCATGGACGTTTTTCCATAGAAGTAATCCAGCATTAATGACTGTACAAATAATGTTCACTGCCTCGGATATTAGATTGTAAAAAGAAGGTCCCTGGAAGGTCAATATGAAAGAACGGGGATAATATGTGGTTCAACTTATCCAGACTCATCAGTAAAATGCATGATCATGTATTGATCCGTGCTCTAATCTCTATGATCCCTTCACCCTTATGAACAGACTCTGCTCTACGAAGGCGCAAGCGGAAGTCACAAGACAGTTAATAAGTTAGATCTACCATGGCTGTTACAGATTCCGAACATTCTCGTAATGGTAAAATATTAATATTTGGCTTCCATAGATTTTGAATGACCTTTTCTAATATTGTATGCATATGGCATCCTGAAACTGTTTCCATAAGTTGAAATGAGTTTCCATAATTTAGTTAAGCTTATCCAGACTCACCAGGAAAATGCATGGTCATGTATTGATCAGTGCTCTAATCTCTATGATTTCTGCACCCTTATAAACAGACTCTGTTCTACGAAGAAGCATGAATTCCCGAGACTGCTAATAAGTTAGATCTACCATGGCTGTTACAGATTCTCAACATTCTCGTAATGGTAAAATATTAATATTTGACTTCCATAGCTTTTGAATACCTTTTCCAATATTGTATGCATACGACATCCTGGAACTGTTTTCATAAATTGGTTAAGATTATCCAGACTCATAATTAAAAGGCATGATCATGTATTGATCCGTGGTCTAATCCCTATGATCTCTTCACCCTTATAAACAGACTCTGTTCTACGAAGAAACAAGCGGAAGTAACGATACAGCTAATAAGTTAGATCTACAATGGCTGTTACAGATTCCCAACATTCTCGTAATGGTAAAATGTTAATATTTAGCTTCCATAGCTTTTGAATGACCTTTCAAATGTTGTATGCATACGTCAACCTGAAACTGTTTCCATAAGTTGAAAACGGAGCTAGGCGTTAAAATTAAAATGTTTAGAATTGCGGACTGGCTTGCTTCTAAACTACCTCATTATTCTCCTCCTCGTTCCATAATTTTAATCGTTCGTGGTTACAAAGTTTTACTGTTGGGTTCTGAATCCACACCGATTGCTTTGAAATATTCAACCAAGAAATTCGATGAGTTATGTAAGCTAGCAAAATGCGGAATTTGTAAGAGATGCTTATAAAAACAGCCCCCCCTCACACACACACTTTCTATTCGATAAAGCAAATTAGCATTTTAGTTTTGAAGCAGTAGTTTTATATAGCATTTCATATTTTTATAAAACAAAATATTGATAAAATACAATATTTACTTAATATTAAACACAAATGTATATCAATGTTAAAAAATCTGAAAAGTATATTATTAGTTTTGTTCAATGCTAAATTTATTCATAGATAATATTTATTCTCCTGTATTGCTTCTATATATTTCTTTATTTATGAACCGATAATGAGAGACTTGTAATCTTAAATAAAAAATAATAATTTAACTCTATTTTTAAGGGTTTTTTTTTCTTCAAAAGTTGTTATCTTTCTCTAAATAATATATATAGATAAACTACATTCATAATGTATGTTTTTATGGAAAACATATATCGTTACGGGTTGTGTTTAGCAAAATTTCCTTTAAAAATAAGTATCATGTTGACGAACAATGCTCATTACATAAAATTTAAAACGGTGAAATACGATTTTTGTTTAACATTTAAATATAATGCCAATAAAATATTTTTAAAATTTATTTTGTAAAGTATTTTTCAAAAAAAGGCAAACTTTTGTTAATAATTACAACTCCTTGCAATTCTGTCTTTTAAACTTTTAAAACTTCTCATTATTTTATATGTAACAACTCCATAATTTACATATTTTTTCTATCAATTAAATTAAAAATATAAATAATATTTTTTTCCTTACATTTTACCGTAAAGAAACTTCACTCCCTGATGTTTGAACTGTATTAAATACATTTTACAAAAACAGTTGTTTTAAATAAAGCATTAATATTTCACGGTAATTTCTAGAAATGATATTTTTAAATAAAAAATACAAAAATTATCATGCTATTATATAAAATGTTAAAGGATAAAATGCAATTTTCATCACAAATGTATTACGTAATTTTAAATACTTAAAGATGGATTCAACAATAATATTCTTCAAAAAAGTTGCATTTTCTATCAAAACATTTTACTAATTTCCTAATATTTTATGTATGTCCATCTGTATTGCATTCTATAATTAATATTCTATATCACATATTTTTCCTGAATTTATATTATGCAATATACTAATCTAAAAATCTCTATGTATTTATACATTATTAGGAAACAGGTTTAAATTATATTTCCTTATTCAGCATTTCTTATAACATGTCATACATAAAATACATATTTTTGTATTTGTTTTAGAAAATCCTTTATCAGAAAAAACTTTAAATTATGACTTAAAGTTATGGCTACGTCTAAGTTTTATTACTAGAAATTAAGCTGTGCAAGGAGACAAATGCGCGGATTAAGTAGATAATGCAAGCCGGGTGTATCATGAAAGCTACTGAAAATTAAAAAAAAGGATGTAACCTCATCAAAATTAATTGAGTCCTTACTGCAATTTATTTCACCGCTAATTGCTTTTCAGTTTTCTGTTTTTATGTAAATTACCGCTAAAATAATGAATCATGATTATTTATGTGTTATTATAGCGCACTTTTTTTTCTTATAAATTTCCAGAAGTAAAAAAGATAATACAGAAAGATAGGGTTAAAAATGAATTATACGTATAATTAATTTTAATTAAAGAATAGATTGTAAGCGAATCATTATGTATAATATAATGTGTATTATTTTTAATAAAATGTAGAAAGATATAAAATTTTGGAATATCGCTAGAACCGCTAATTATTTATTTAAGAAACACTTAACTTCTTTACATGTCAGTGTTTTCTATCAAAACATCCCTGATACATCAATCTGCTAAACAATGCGGTTGTTTAGTTTCTCAAAATATATACCAGATCTAAATGTAACAAAATGTCTGCAATAATTATATAAAATTTTAAAAATATCGGCCTTTAAATTAATTAATCTGACCAGTTTTAGTATTGGAATATCTACACATTACTGCTAAAATAAAGTATACTAATTATTTTTTTTAAAACATTGTGGATTTATTCTTATAACTAATATAGATTTTGAAAATTACATTGTAATAAATATATTTCAGTAAAGGAAATATGTTTATAACTAATTTTAGCCAAGAAAAATTTAAAGATTTAAGCACAAGTTTTATTCCGTGTATTGTAATTATTATATAAAAGTTTTTCTAAAGGTAAAATTATCTTCTAAATTTCATTTTCAAAATTTTAAACGACATTTTTTCACTTCTTTCATTGTTTTAAAGACTTATATTACATTTACTTCTATAGCCTAATTTAGTCTTTAAACTTATATCATAGTAAAATGTTTATAATAAACATTTCTTCAAAATAACTATATTATAAATTTTATTTTGCCTTTTCTCATATTTCAGAGAGCGTTCTATTATTTTATAAAAAAAAACATAATTATAACTGTACAAAAAGTATGAAAAACCACCACATATTTTTAAATTTTATTACCTAGTAGTAGAAATATTTTTTCAGTCGTTCAACGTATTAAAGAATTTTTAAATATTATTAATCAGTCTTTCCCTCTATACCCTCTGTAATGATTTTAAATAAATTGAAAGCATTAGAAAAAACAGTTTTCTATGATTATTTGCTTCTACTCAAAATATTGCTATTCAGAGTTGCTAATCGAAATGCAATTTTCATTTCATGAAAAAACGTGACTCGTTTTTGACTCGTAAAAGTAACGCTAGAGTTAAAAAATTTGTGCCAGTGAGTTTTATTATAACATACACTTTAAAATACAGAACACAAAGACATTCATAACATATATAATATAATATATAAATAATATATAATATATATATATATATATATATATATATATATATATATATATTTATATATATATATATATTTTATATATATATATATATATATATATAAATATATATATATATATATTTATATATATATATATATATATATATATATATATATATATATATATATATTATATATATATATATATATATATATATATATATATATATATATATATATATATATATATATATATATATATATATATATATATATATATATATATATATATATATATATATATATATATATATATATATATAATATATATATTATATATATATATATATATATATATATATATATATATATATATATATATATATATAAATATATATATATATATTTATATATATATATATATATATATATATATATATATATATATATATATATATATATATATATATATATATATATATATATGTATGTAAAGAGTAATTTGACCAAAGGGGCAAAAAGGGATAAAGTGAATAGAATACATGTTGGATACGGTACACAAAAATTTAAAATATTGTGACTTAACACATAGTTGAAATCAGATAACCAAGGACTTTAAGAATGTGAGGAACGGCGTTCATTTATCTATCATCTCTCGAATATTTCTACCTCAAAAACCACATAGAACTCAATTTATTGTTGTGTGAATCAACCAATCATAATTCTTAATATCCACTCACGAGGTAACGTCATGACGTAATTTAAGCTTCACTAGAAATGTTAAACATTTTTGTAAATGTTCTTTAGATTTTTCGAGATCTCCAATTTGATAGAAAGATCAAAGATAGTCGTCATGTTTGCCAGAAGAAAAAATGCTAGAATAGGGCAGAATCACTCAAAAATAAATTTTAAGATAGATATAATTACATTGGTCATTTTTAGGATAAAATGCCATTGCATATGTATACATATATACATGTGTATAATTTAAAGAGGAATGTATTTTAACAGGTTAAAAATTATACTCCTAAGTGTCTGATGTGATATCTCGAAATTTAACTCTACTTCATGATTGATAAAGAGTCCTATACAGAAATCGCTATAATTTCATTTTCTCTAAACAAATTCATTAACTTCCTTTCCTACTGGAGTTTTCAAATACACAATTATTTTATTGTTGTGTATTAAATATTAGAACATTAGAATATGTATCAGCATATCTCATACTTTACTATCTATAAGATTCTGTCCATCCAGAAAAACTTCAACAAACTAATTTCTTATGAGATTGTGGTAGTTTCATTCCTGAGTTAGATCGTAGATTTTAGATTCTATGGTATAAAGAAATACATAGATATAATAGACTTATTATTACTTGTAAATGAAAAATTCATAAATTCATAAAATATCAAATAAATATACTAGACAACATACCACATTTTTAATGATGTTCTTTGAAATATATATCATTAAAATACTTACCTTTCGTAATTGATTTTATTTTAAATTAAAAAAACAATATGGTAATTCACAAACCTAAAGTTGTGCATGTGGTATTTGAAAATTTAATACGAGGAAAATAAGCAAAATAATAATGTAATTTTAATTGAACAAATTTATTATAATTTTGTGTTTAGTAAATAAGATATTTGACACAAATAGGTGAATTTACGGTATAAGTCATTTAAAATGTACTAAAGAATTTTAAATGAGAATTCAATAACAGCTAAGTACCCACTAAAACACATTAATTTTCAAGTCTCAGGACTTTTAGTGATATTGCAATGTTTAGATGTTCTACAGTCTACACAGGACCGCAGATCTCTCTCTCTCTGTATATATATATATATATATATATATATATATATATATATATATATATATATATATATTTATATATATTATATATATATATATATATATATATATATATATATATATATATTATATATATATATATATATATATATATATATATATATATATACATATATATATATATATATATACATATATATATATATACATATATATATATATATATATATATATATATATATACATATATATATATATATATATATTATATATATATATATATATATATATATATATACATATATATATATATATATATATATCTATATATATATATATATATATATATATATATATATATATATATATATATATATATATATATACATACAGAAGAAGCAATTCTAACGGTACACCAATAATCGAGAACGATTCACCCTCTCGGTGTTGCCATTCGAGAAAGTGATAAAAATATTTACCTTCACCAAAATCCACAGATAAAATACTTAATTTTTAGAGTCTGAATGAATCGGGCTACTTTTAAGTTAACAAAAATGAAGAATATAAAATCGGTCAAATGTGATAAAATTAAAGCTTACAGCTTATATATTATTATATATAGAATTAATTCCATGCATTAAAAGGATTGGTGCTGCCATCTACATAAATATATAAAAATTATTTTAATTTATTATATAAAGAGCAAAGTATGGAATTAAATAAATTTAGAAATTTCATTCAAACCTTACTTATTACTGTATAAAACAACAAAATAATTAGTAGAAATTATTAAGAAATTAAGTAATACAATTATTTTAGGCTATATAATTTTATGCAATTTTTAATTAATAGTTACAATATTTTAAATCTTTGCAAAAACATTAAAACAGATAGTATTGTGTTCGATAATATTTTACAGAAGTTTATGATAATATGTAATCAATGGAATGAGCTAGAAGATAGAAACAAATAAGAATAAAAACTGAGAAAAAGAACTATATAATCAGAAATAAAAACCATATAATTTGGTAAATTATTGATTAATCTTTATTTTTTATATTATAAAAATTATATTAAATTTAAAAATGACGGAAATGCAGTAATTCATTTTTCGAATAATTACATTATATTACAGAGAATACTAATATTTTTACTATAGAATTAATAATGCAACTAATTAAACTTATTATGTCTTTGGGTTTTAATATGTAGTTTCATTAGTGTAGAACACTAATTCTAATATATATATATATATAATACTAATGTATATATATATATATATATATATATATATATATATATATATATATATATATATATATATATATATATATATATATATATATATATATATATATATATATATATATATATATATAGAGAGAGAGAGAGAGAGAGAGAGAGATAGATAGATAGATAGATAGATAGATAGATAGATAGATTAAAACAAAGTAAGTGTTATATATCATATATTCTTAATAACGTAACATATTTATATTTATACAGGATTTTTCAATAATAGTTGTCTTGTAAAATATAATACAATGATCATTCTACATGGAAACTCTTAAAAATAGAAATGTCATGAATAGTGTTTCGAATTTTACGTGAGTTTCGTACGGAGGTCGTCTTTTTTTTTCAATCTTTAATTTCTAAACGAAATGCTTCTCTTTATTTCAAATGTACTGATAGAAAAAAAATGGATCCCTCTACATCTGGACCACGATAAAATTTAATACAGAAATTTCTTTCTTAATTACATTGGTCATGTCTGTTATTGATTGATAATTCTGGTGACATGTCGATCTCATGTTTCCTTCGAAAATGGTTATCTCTCACGATTCATAACATGTATTATCTCTATTCCTGATTTCGTTGGTGCGTTCCGAACTTAAGATACAATAATAATGATTAGAAATACTGTTAAAACTTCTATACCGACGATAATTTATTAAGGAAGAGAGAAAGTTTTATTCCTTCCGCTTTTAGTATAATATTTGGTTTTCAGTTTAAGGTGGCAATAGAATTTCTGAAGTGTTTTCGTCTTGCTTAAGAGGACAATGAATTTTGAAGCTCAATTTATAAATATAGCTTCTTTTACGTATTTTCTTACAAATATATATAATGGAATATAGAAAAAGAAAATTATTTTATTCAAATTGGGAACACTAAAACATCCAATACTTTTCATCACCCAGTTTTGAAATGCATACGAATTATTATATAAAAACATTTCTTTGGTATGTAAATACATATAAGTATATCTTTTAGTATACATAATATAGTTTGTTAAAATTTAGTTTTAATTTTTAAAATTGCTAAAGCAGATTCGTGTTCAGATTTTATTATTATCAATCCGTTTCTAAATTGATTTAAATATTTAAATTTTTCTTACAATATAAACATTTTGATTTATTAAAATTGCAATAGAAATTTCTAAAAGGTTTTCATCTTCTTTAAGAGGACAATGGACTTTGAATCTCAATTTAAAAAAAACAGCTTTTTTATGTGTTTTCTAACAAATATATATATTGGAATATAGAAAAAAGAAAGTTATTGGGAACACGATGACATCCGAAAATATGCTTCACCCAGTTTTGAAAAGCATACGAAATATTATATAAAAAACATTTTTTAGTATGTAAATATATGTAAGTCTATCTTTTGTTATACATAATATAGTTTGTCAAAATTTAGTTTTAATTTTTAAAATTGCTAAAACAAAAGTCTACAGATTTGATACTTAGCAATCTGTCTCTTTCTAAGCTGATTTAAATATTTCATTTTTTCTTATCGCATAAACATTTTGGATTATTAAAATAACAATAGAAAATATGAAATAATTTGGTTTTCAGTTTAAGGTGGCAAGAGAATTTCTAAAAGTTTTCATCTTGTTTAAGAGGACAATGGGCAATGAATCTCAATTTATGAATACAGATATTTTATGTGTTTTCTTACAAATATATATAATGGAATATAGAAAAAGAAAATTACTTAATTCAAATTGGGAACACAAATATATCCAATAACGTTCGTTACCCAGTTTTATAAAGAATATGAAATAATATATAACAAAAACATTTTTAGTATGTAAATACATTTAAGTGTATCTTTTGTTATACATAATATAGTTTGTTAAAATTTAGTTTTAATTTTTAAAATAGCTAAATGAAAAGTTTACAGATTTGATTTTTACCAATCTCTTTCTAAACGGATTGAAATATTTCATTTTTTCTTATCACTTAAACATTTTTTATTATTAAAAACACAATAGAAAATATGAAATAAATTCAGTTTAAGGTGGCAAGAGAATTTCTAAACTTTTTTCGTCTTGTTTAAGAGGACAATAGACATTATATCTCAATTTATAAATACAGATTTTTTATGTGTTTTCTTAGAAATATATATAATGGAATGTAGAAAAACAAAATTATTGGGGACACGAAGTCATCCAATAACGTTCGTCATCCAGTTTTGAAATGCATACGATATATTATATAAAAAACTATTTTTTAGTTAGTGTATCTTTTGTCATACATAATATAGTTTGTTAAAATTTAGTTTTAAGTTTTAAAATTTGTAAAACAAAATTGTACAGATTTGATTTTTAGCAATGTATTTTATCTAAATTGATTTAAATATTTCATTTTTTCTTATAACATAATTATTTTGTTTTATTAAAATTGCAATAAAAAATATGAAATAATTTGGTTTTCAGTTTAAGGTGACAAGAGAACTTCTAAAGGATTTTTGTCTTGCTTAATAGGACAATGAACTTTGAATCTCAATTTATAAATAGAGCTTTTTTATGTGTTTTCTTACAAATATATATATTGGAATATAGAAAAAGAAAATTATTTTATTCACATTGGGAACACGAAGACATCCAATAATGTTCGTCACCCAGTTTTGAAATGCATACTAAATATTATATAAAAAACATCTTTAGTGTGTAAATACATGTAAGTGTTTTTTTGTCAAGCATAATATAGTTTGTAAAAATTTAGTTTTAATTTTTAAAACTGCTGAAACAAAAGATTACAGATTTCCTTCTTTGCAATCTGTGTCTTTCTAAATTGATTTAAATATTTCATTTTTTCTTATAACATAAACATTTTGGATTATTAAAAATGTAATAGAAAATGTGGAATAATTTTGTTCTCAGTTTAAGGTGGCAAAAGAATTTCTAGAGTGTTTTCGTCTTGTTTAAGAGGACAATGGAACTTTGAATTTCAATTTATAAATACATCTTTTTATGTGTTTTCTGACAAATATATATATATTGGAATATAGAAAAAGAAAATTATTGGGCACACGAAAACATCCAATAACGTTCATCACCCAGTTTTGAAATGCATACGAAATATTATATAAAAAAATATTTTTTAGTAAGTGTATCATTTGTGATACATAATATAGTTTGTTAAAATTTAGTTTTAAGTTTTAAAATTGCTATAACAAAAGTGTACAGTTTTGATTTTTACCAATCCGTCTCTTTCAAATTGATTTAAATATTTAATTTTTTCGTTCAATATAAACATTTTGGATTATCAAAAATCCAATAGAAAATGTGAAATAACTATATTTTCAGTGTAAGGTGGCAAAAGAATTTCTAGATGTGTTTTCGTCTTGTTTAAGAGGACAATGGAACTTTGAATTTCAATTTATAAATGCACCTTTTTTATATGTTTTTCGACAAATATATATATTGGAATATAGAAAAAGAAAATTATTGGGATCACGAAGACATCAGATAATGTTCGTCACCCAGTTTTGAAAAGCATACGATATATTATATAAAAAACATTTTTAGTATGCAAATACATGTAAGTGTTTCTTTTGTCATACATAACATAGTTTGTTAAAATTTAGTTTTAATTTTTAAAATTGCTGGAACAAAAGTGTACAAATTTGATTCTTATCAATCTGTCTCTTTCTAAATTGATTTAAATATTTCATCTTTTCTTATAACATAAACATTTTGGATTATTAAAAATGTAATAGAAAATATGAAATAATTTGGTTTTCAGTTTAAGGTGGCAATAGATAATGTGTTTTCGTCTTGTTTAAGAGGATAATGGACTTTTAATCTCAATTTATAAATACAGCTTCTTTTATGTGTTTTCTTACAAATATATATAAGGGAATGTAGAAACAAAATTATTTAATTCAAATTAGGAACACTAAAAATCCATAAGTGTTTGTCACCCAGATTTGAAAGCATACGAAATAATATTTAGCAAAAATATTTGTAGTATGTAAATATATGTGAGTGTATCGTTTGTGATACATAATTTAGTTTGTTAAAATTTAGTTTTGATTCTTAAAATTGCTAAAAGAAAAGTGTACAGATTTGATTTTTACGAATCTGCCTTTGCTAAATTGTTTTAAATATCCCATAACATAACATAACATATTTTTATGACATAAACATTTTGGATTATTAAAAATGAGATATAAAATATGAAATAATAAGTACTAGATATACACTCCTTATAATAATAATTCATTGATAAACTTTAAATATTTAGTGATACCTATATAAATAACGTTAACTATTTGAAAACACTGAATTACTTAAATTCAAGGTTCAAATAACTTCTAGCATCACATGTAATGCATATTAAAAATTCATTAAAGGTACATGTTTAACCGCTAAAGTTATAATCAAAGCCACAACAAGTTATCCGAAGTCTGGTTATCTCATTCTATATAAAATATACTTAAAGTTGAAATTTAAACTTTCCCCCTGTTTATCAGTGTAAAATAACTCATATCTATATTTTTAATGTACGTGCTGGCAAAACATAAACTTTTTGAGATAGTTAAATATATAATATTCAAATGAAACTGATAAAGTATTTCAGAATATTTGTTGAATTTGTTTATGGTCATGCATATGGAAACTTAAAAAAATAATTCGTCTAGATAATCTTTAAAAGTACACAGTTATCTATATGTGGTCAAAATATAAATATAAAATAAATAAATTATTGATATAATCTGCCTTCCAGACGTATGCAAAATTTGAGGTTCAATTTTATTGTTTTTTAAAGGTTTTTCTTCCTTTAGTATATCATTCCATTTATACGGTTCATTTTAACATATAAAAATTTATGCCTGTTATATTTCCATGAATTTTAAACTATTTATATTTTATTGCATTGAGTTAAATAAGTTTTTTTTGTAGATACTTTTTCATACAATTTTTCTGTAACTTCAAGTAAACATATGCATAATTGTTTATGTTATGCATATATGCATATTATGCTTATGTTACTTATGCTATGCAAATGTAAATAAAGAAATCGGTAATTTTATATAGTAATTTACAATGAATAAATTACTTTTTACTTTTAATTTAGTTACAGAGATTTCTAAAAATGAATGCACAATTTCGTATTAAAACATTAAAAAATCATACAAATTATTGAAAGCCAAATTATTAACAATTGAAAAAGTTATATATATATATATATATATATATATATATATATATATACATATATATATATATATATATATATATATATATATATATATATATATATATACATGTGTGTGTAATATATAAATATTTAAATTTAAAATTTCAATTAAATAAACAGTTTAAACATGTTCATTTAAAAAGAAACCTATTGTATTAATATGAAATTGTTTCTAGCGTGTTTTTAAAAATAAATCCACGTTTCAAAACCTTTTATACACTTGTTTGTGAAGTGGTAAATAACAACTTAAAATGTATGATTTCTTTGCACAACGATTAACGTGCTACCTTTTTAAAATTTGTAACATGCGCTAGCAGAAATGTCATTCGCACACTTGTTTCAAACACAAAGTTAATTTTTTAAGACATTACAGTGTTCTCTTATTAGAGATCTCGCACTGCCACCTTGCGTCGACGAGTGAGTGATTTTTTTTTTTCATATTTAACTAAAATTTATCATGATTATAGAAATTACATTACCTTGACTAGGAGAGTACTAAACAGGAACCATTCCTGTGTATTTTCTGCAAATAGTGTTTGTTTTCCATTTAAGCCTGGGTTCTAAATGCTCTGCTTTAACTGTTTAAAAACATTTTTATGACATAGTATGTATAGCCTGATATGTGTCTACTATATCGTAGTAGATTACTGGACAGCGATATTAATTGAAATATTAATTGAAAAATTGCAATTAAAAGTGATGCACTATTATATTTTATATTAGGTCTACATATAAAATTACAACCTTATGTGATTTTCTATTTAGATTAGTACGTGCATTCATTCAAGTGTCACAAAAATCAAGATAAAACTCCCTTAATTGGTGGAAAAGTATAAAGTTTCAGAGTTGAAGTTTTCTCTTACCAATTTAGAGATGTAACGCCGAGAGAATGAAAATTGATCCATATATGATTAATACATGTACTGCAGTTGAAATATGAACATGAAATTTGGTCTTCATTTCGAACAGCGAAGTAGTTGAAAAACCCCACTGAATAATAACATTCTTTTTTATGTAGTTAAGCACTTTTAACGTAACTTGAGTTAGAAAACACATTTTGCAATCATTAACTTTTGCACATCACACCATGTTGGAAAATTTTAATGGATTTCTATCATAAGAATTCATGTATACTGGTTTAACAGGTCAATGATTTATTGTAGTACATTTAATGGATTTCTATCATAAGAATTCATGTATACTGGTTTAACAGGTCAATGATTTAATGTAGTACATAAACACTAACAGTTTGTTTGATTCATTTTATTTTATTTTAATTTTTTGGGGGTTGAACCGCAATTAAAACGGGATGCAAGAACTGTGATCTTTCTTCTTAATATGAAGTATTATTAATATGAATAACCTTTTAACAATAGAAGAGAAATTTATCCAATAATTATTTAGTTTTGCTTCCTTTTCTGGACATGATTTCTAACATTTTTCAGCTGATATCTCACATTTTCTTAAAGTAAAAACATTTAAGTCATACAGAAATAATCTCACGACCGAATAGTTCTGCACTGAAGTAATATTACAAATACAATTTATCAATTTATTACATCAGGTAAATTTAATTTGTTTTTTAATGAAGTATAACTCTGAGTATAATCCACATAAAATTTTAATAAACTAAAGATTTTGTTATAGAGAAATACCTGAACAGCATGAATCTTGTTAATAATAGAGATGGATAAAAATGTGTAAAAAGAATGCATCAAACGTAGTCGGTTATAGTGATCTTTCCCTAGTATTTACGTATCATATTGTCAGCATTCATTTTGAACAATTAATGGAAATCAAATTTCTCTAAAATTTACTCAACTTAAAAAATAAATAAATAAATAAAATTTACTACAAAAATAATATTTTACTTAATTATGGAACTATATTCACACTTTGCTTTTTTTTTACTTGTTTTAGATCGTATCCTAAAATTTAGAAGCTTTCTTTACCTAATCAATTTGTTTAAAGAAATTATTTTAGCAGTGTTTTTATGTTAAAAATCGTTAAAATATCAAAATGATAAAATTAATTTTACATTATACAAATTTTAGTTTTCATTAAATTTTTTCAATATATATTTATTTTACATGGAGTAGTTTCATATATTTAATAAATAGAAGACCATATTATAACTTAAAAAATCTTTACTTTTTGTTCTAATAAACATTTACAGAGACTAGAAACCATTAAGAAAAGCCAGTATTTTAAATATTAAATAACCTATCGATAGTAGATTCACGAATTAGTATGAGTCTACCTTTTAATATAAGGGATATTCATAGTTGTTCGTGACTAGGCTTAAGGAGAAGATTCGGATCTTTTTAAACTTTATTTCCCTTCCCCACCTCCCGAAAAGGCTTTACACACAATTAAACTTTTATTTTGAAGATAAATTAGAAATATATTAGTGTGACGGGTTTATGGAAAACTTATACAAATCTATTTTTATACAACCTGAGTAGTTACATGTAACCACGAAGAAATGAAATATTCCATTTTAAAAATATAATGTAATGTATAGTACTGAAAAGAAATTTCAAGAATTTTACATTTTAACACAATTTTACATTTTTTGTTGAAAATGAAATATTCCTAATTTAAAAAAGTTTCGTTGATACACATGTATATATTACGGTGTATCCACGAAATATATTGATTATCACTGTACATACACATATATGTTGTATGTAAAGTGATATTCAGGGTTTCAGTTTATGCTTCCATACTTCCAAACTCAGTGTTTTATATTAATTATTATTAGAAAGATTACTTTATAGTATTATGGTAGATTTTTAGCAATTAACAATTCAGTTTTCGAAAATTAACATAAAACTAATTATTTCATCAGAATTAAAGATAATTATAAAATATATTTATCTTCACCTTTTGCAGTTATTAGAAGGAACTTTTTACTTTACAAGTTAAATATGAGTAACAATTTATATAAATGTTTAAAATAAATTCTTTTAAAATTCTAATCTGTATATATTGAGTGGGAGATACATCTGTAAACTGTTTGAAAACCTAATAAACAGAAAGTATACTTTGTTTCGGTTTGTAAAAAAATGCATCATTCAGAATAAATTGTTCTTTTAATGGCAAAAAAGTACTGGTTGACATTTTAGATGAAAATGGACGCCGGATCCTACCAAATAACTGGAACTATTTTTGTCGCTGTCCTCTAATAATCCTAGTTTAGAGTAACTCATTTATTTCTGATTTCTCCTGTTACTTCAGCTTACAGAAAGATTTAAATTGTTTTTGTAACAAAGGTGGGTATAGAAATAGCAGTGATCTTGTTTCATTTAATCAATTTCTGCTAAAGTGCTTAACTACAGTGATATTTATAGTGCGGATCATGTTTCAATATGAGCCCACGAAATATTTCCTTTATTTATCAAAATAGATAACCAAATTATAAATTAAAATAACTTAGTGTTTATACATTATTGAAAACTCTATATAAATAAAATTATTTTTAAACTGTTTTCTTCAGTTTACAAGTTAAATATTAGTAACATTTTATATAAATGTTTAAAATAAAGTCTTTTAAATTTCTAATCTGTATATACTGAGTGGGAGATACATCTGTAAACTGTTTGAAAACTTAATAAATACAAAGTATATTTTATTCCGGTTTGTAAAAAAAATGCATCATTCAGAATTAATTGTTCTTTTAATGGCAAAAAAAAAGTACTGGTTGACATTTTAGATGAAAATGGACGCCGGATCCTACCAAATAACTGGAACTATTTTTGTCGCTGTCCTCTAATAATCCTAGTTTAGAGTAACTCATTTATTTCTGATTTCTCCTGTTACTTCAGCCTACAAAAAGATTTAAATTGTTTTTGTAACAAAGGTGGGTATAGAAATAGCAGTGATCTTGTTTCACTTAAATCAAGTTCTGCTTAAGTGCTTAAATACAAAGATATTTATATTGTGCATCATGTCTCAATACGAGGTCACGAAATATTTGATTTATTTATGAAAATAGATGACCAAATTATAAGTTAAAATAACAGTGTTTATACTATATTGAAATCTCTATATAAATAATTCATTTTTAAACTGTTTTCTTTAGTTGTTTGGCTATACACACTGTATAAACATTGGTTGTATCTAAATAAAACAGCTGCTTATCTTGTTGGGAAATAAAGCCAGGCTTTGCCTTCACGATGAAGTAACTACAAGAATCCTACAGGATAGTAATAAAAACAGGATAACAACAGGATAGTAATAAAAAACTAGTAATAGAGCCAACAGGGGAGAACTTTCTTTCAAAAAATTTTCCAAATGCTATTAGCATGGAAAATAAAACCTGAAATTATTGACAAACATTTTGTTTTCTTTCAGTACTATGTTTTATAAAATAAAAAAATGCATAAAACTTCAAGAATTTTAATATTATGCTTTGTTATGTTGTAAATTGCCAGATTTATATTATTGATTATTTTAACTTGTGATAACCAAACCCAAAGTACAGTAGCACTTGCTAAATGTCTCAGTGGCGCTTCGTTAGAAAGTTCCAGACACAGACTTGATTTAAGAAATTTGTAAGTTGAATTACACCTATAAAACTACTTTATATGTTGTAGCGTACTGGGGCTCTAAGTGAGACCGAAAAAGGATATCGGAGGCCTATGTATAGACTAATGATATTTATTGAGAAACACAATGTTAAAGTCATGATAAATGCAGATGAAACGATGAATATCTATAAATGGAAATGATCATCGTTACAGGAATCAGCTTCCTAAGAGACGAAAGGGGGGTAGGACATTCTCAGTCGCTCCCTCGACTTTCTGGGCAGATGTGTTCACTGGAGACTCGATTGGTCAAACATCCTCTCTGGATATCGAACACTCGTCTGTCATATCGTCGTCTGACCGCAAAATGTCGATCTCAGCTGATCGGACAGCTGGTTGATGGCGTGGTGGGGAAAGCGCTTGTAGACTCTCTCGCCAGCAGGTGTCAGGAAAGTTTGCAGTAATCGGGAGCAATTAATCGGTCTCTGGACAAACCCTTGGAGGAAGTATTGCTGCTCCCCTTACAATGTAGAGGATTGCTGTCGTGGTAAAGTCTTTCTTCTGGATGCCATTGGAACGAACACTGGAAACACTTCGCTAGCATCTAAATGAATTTCTCAGACAGAATGATTGAGATGGTCCTCGGTGTTAAGAACCTTCTATTCAGCATCCCATTATACGCTAAACAACGTCCTTTCAGTATGTAAAGAAGAGCTCAGTTCAAGTGCTCACAAAAGGCGCGTTTGCTTCCACGTTAGGCCGGTCGTAGATCAGTATGTATCTGTAAATATAATGTAACACAAGAAATACACAAGAAATTTCATTCATTGCAGGCTCTACCGAATATCTTTTTTTAAAGAGATAGGTATGATATGCTTTACTGATTTAGCATTTTTAAACAGGTATAGGGAATTTTAAATTTACGTTCTTCTACCTATTTTACTTAACATTTGCGGTAAGTTGGAAACAAGTTTATTGTAGAAGTTAACATGACATTCCGTTTTTTCATTTAAACATTCTAATATAATGGCTTCTGTAAAGATATATGTAGAATATAGGTGAGATATTGTAAAAAATATTTCCATCTTATTTTTATATGATTCTTTATGAAAATAAATAATGGAATCAATTTAATGCAAGTATAAAGGGTCCTCTTAAAAAGTGTTATAATTATTTCATGTAATAGTTAATTAATGATGTACGATATACATCCATTGCCCAGATAGTATGCAGACCTGCAGAACGTTTGATTTTTTCTCGATAATGACTTTTCATAACAAATTTGACTTCCACGAACTTGGAGCAAAACTCCTGCAAGTTAAACGGAACATAAAGCTACCTTTCTTTTGCAACACTATTTTGCTGCAAAATTGTGGCGAAAATTCTTAAAATTTGCTGCATTTTTGCTACAAACTTGCAGACTTGTCATGCTGAACTTGCTGCAAGTTGCAGGCTTGTAAAGCAAGACTGCTGCAAGCTTGCATCAAACTGGATTTGCTATTTGAGTAATGTATAAGTATTTTAAACTATGAGGAAGATAAAAGTTTATATCGGTAACATCACATTAAGAGTAAAATGTAAATGTAAAATTATATTTTATTACAGAATTTAATCGTTAGTTTATATAAAAATAGATAAAATTCGAGTGTCAGTAATGTATTTGTTTATCAAGAAAATTACATTTCAAAGATTAAAGTAGAAAGTATTGACTGTGGGGAAAGTAAATATATACAATTAAATAAAGCAAATTTAAATGTTTAATACATATATGGCATGTATATGTATTAAACTGGGATTATTTTAGATTGAGATAAGAATATTGGTAAATTATTACGCACTTTGTGTTGGCAAAACTGTCACATAAAATATATAATTTAATATCTTTAAAAATAGATAAAATTCGTGTGTCAATAATATATTTGTTTATCAAGAATATTATGCTTGAAAATTTAAAGTAGAAAGTATTGACTGTGTGGAAAGTGAGTACACACAATTAAATACAGCAAATTTAAAACTATATTTAACTTAATTTAAAATAATATTAGAATTTTTATCGGGATTGGTGCAATATCTATCATTTATAACGTCTTATAAAGGAAGTATAGATATGGCATGTATATGTATTAAACTGATAATATTTAAGATTGAGATAAGAGTATTGGTGTATTATTATGCACTTTGTGTTGGCAAAACAATTACATAAAATATAAAACTAAACATCTTTAAAAATAGATAAAATTCGTGTGTGAATAATATATTTGTTTATGAAGGAAATTATACTTGAAATATTAAAGTAGAAAGTATTGAGTGTGTGGAAAGTCAGTACACATAATTAAATAAAGCAAATTTAAAACTATATTTAACTTAATTTAAAATAATATTAGAATTTTTATCGGGATTGGTTCAATATCTAAGATTTATAGCCTCTTATAAAGGAAGTATAGATATCGCATTTATACATATTAAACTGGGATTATTTAAGATTGAGATACGAGTATTGGTATAATATTATGTACTTTTTGTTAGCAAAACTATGACATGGAATATAAAATTCCACATCTTTAAAAATAGATAAAATTCGTGTGTCAATAATATATTTGTTTATCAAGAATATTAACCTTGAAAGTTTAAAGTAGAAAGTATTGACTGTGTTGAAAGTGAGTACACACAATTAAATAAAGCAAATTTAAAACTATATTCAATTTTATTTAAAATAATATTAGAATTTTTATCGGGATTGAAGCACTATCTACCATTTATAACGTCTTATAAAGGAAGTATAGATATCGCAGGTATATGTATTAAACAGGGATTATTTTACATTGAGATAAGAGTATTGGTATATTATTATGCACTTTGTGTTGGCAAAACAATCAAATAAAATATAAAAATAAACATCTTTAAAAATAGATAAAATTCGTGTGTCAATAATATATTTGTTTATGAAGGAAATTATGCTTGAAATTTTAAAGTAGAAAGTATTGAGTGTGTGGAAAGTGAATACACGTAATTAAATAAAGCAAATTTAAAACTATATTTAACTTAATTTAAAATAATATTCGAATTTTTATCGGGATTGGTTCAATATCTACGATTTATAACGTTTTATAAAGGAAGTATAGATATCCAATTTATACGTATTAAACTGGGATTATTTAAGTTTGAGGTACGAGTATTGGCATATTATTATGCACTTTGTGTTGGCAAAACTATAACATAGAATATAAAATTCCACATGATTTGATACAATATGAATTTTTAAATGAATTCTTTTAAAGATATTCAGTTTGCTTTCCCAAACACTTGAGCACCCACATCTGTATATGGATATATATAGCGTATGTATAATTTGCGTAATTAAATTTTTAATAACAGAAGAATAACCAATAATTATGTTTCAAATAGAATCCCGTCAACTTACTTTACATAATACCTGCAGTAATCTGGAAACGAGCTTTGAAGTTGTTTATTTGTCAAAGTATAACAGCCACTCAATCTTGAACAATGTGTTTCCCAAACTTAACAATTATTTAGCTTCCAACTTTGAGATGTAATCCTGTCTCAGTACTAATAACTTTGTATGTACATTAACTTTCCTGCTACCAGACCTCTTCCATCACAATATCGAAACTAAATAAAGGATCTATTCGCTCCGTAGACAAATCAGCAGTTACTCCAATTGATTAAGACGCCTTTTCAGGAAACCAATTTTGTGAAAATGCCACAATAGTCAAGATTTTCGCTATGAGATATGGGGATAAGAAATATTCTTTACTCTGATGTCAGAGGTTCCAAATAAATTAGCACAATATTTCTAAATAATATGTTTTGACTTCTGTATAAACAAGGCCTCTTATATATGTTGTAAATAAAGAAAGATATATGAGCTGCATATAAATCTTTGAAGTAGTTATGAGTATTCTTTTAAATATTTAAATGGAAAGAGATAGTGTTTCAGAAAACATATTTATTCTCCTTGAAAACTTCGTGATCTATGGAGATCAATTCTATAATTTACATAGAAGTGTATTTTAGAATTTAAGATGTATAAAACGTTATATATAGAAATACCATTTGCTCTTTTTAAGCGTCTAATATTAATATATATATATATATATATATATATATATATATATATATATATATATATATATATATATATATATATATATATATATATATATATATATATATATATATATATATATATAATATTATATATATATATATATATATATATATATATATATATATATATATATATATATATATATATATATACAAATATATATATATATATATATATATATATATATATATATATATATATATATATATATATATATATATATAATTTACATGATCTACAGGTAAGTTTCTAAATAAGCTTAATAATACTGTGTTTTATGTCTTAAAAGTTTTTTGTACAATGGCAAAACTTCAAAATTACCAATTTTTTTTACTTGGAGTAATATGATTGATATTACTAATTATATTGAAATTTTGGGTCATTCGAAGTAGAACTTTAGGACAGTACTTCCTCAAAATCTTTAGATGTTATTTAATAGGTAATAAAAAATATCGTGTATTTAAGTTAGAACTTTTGAGTAGAGAGCAGAACAATGTGTCTTTAACAATTAAAAATTTCCAAGAATAGATTTTTTTTTCTATTCATATATGCTATGACATTAATTCTATAAAAATTACTGCACGAATTTTAGATTTAAGTAAATGTTTAAAACAATGTCTTAGAATATAAGAAGTAAAACAAAATTTATAAATAGTTTTATTTCTTAAACTGACAGTGGGCATTCAAAATTAATATTTGTGCTTAAATCAATATACATAAAATTTTATTGTTTGTTAGTTGCAATTTATAGTGTGAAAATTTGTCCAGTAAAAATTTAAAATACTAGTATTTTAAAAATTTAAAGGAGCCTTTTATAAATATTTCCAGGTAAATCTATTTTTCTTGAAGTATCATTATTATTCATAGAAAATTTAGATCATATAAACAGATTAAAGTGTTATTAGAAATATTCGTTTTAAATAAAGTTATGTAAATATAATAATTCTTAAAATAGCTGTTTTTAGTTCAAGGTATATGTAATAATACTTTTAGTTTCACACAGAGTAAATTCAAATATACACATTTTTAGAAACTTTTATTTCATACAACATAAAAATTATAAAACATTTACAAAGTTAGAAAATACATTATTTTAAATATGTTTAAGTTAGCTTTTATAAACAACTGAACTGTGAGTTAAAGAGTGATGACATTAAAACATCGATTTTGATTCTCATTTTAGTAACGTTTCACTATTCATCAACTTCGAAATGTTAAAAGATGTTGAACTTTTAGACTAATTTCGCCCACAAATTCTTTTATAACACTAATTTTTACTAATCGAATAAAAAATATGTATTTAAAAGAAAATACACTGTAAGAAATTTACAGAATTTCGTCTGGTAAGACATAGCCACTTTAATATCTAGACTACACAATGCATTACCACATGTTACAAGTGTAAAAAAGAAAAATTTGAATTATTCTCCAAGAACATGCTGAGTCAATTAAAAAACAATAAAATTAAGCATCGCACATAATGGAGTAGTTATTAGCAATTACGAAAAACAATGAACAGAAATGTCTTTTGTACATGCATTTCTCTGGAAGCGTGAGAGAAGAAAATTTATTTTTCTAAACTGTTAATATAAATGCCTAATTAATTGGTAAAAGTTGTTAACATAACAAGGTTACATTATTCAGAGTAATCCTATTTAGATATAATTATAAAAGAAAAGGATTAAAAAAAACAATCAATTTAAATTATCTGCTATTCAGATTTATTTTACTTTATAACTCAAATAGTGAACATTTCCATTTAGTCATTCGATACCTCCCCTATTCAAACAGTTTTGAGTAGTGGGTCATTTTAATCATTATCATAACAAATTGCTTCCTAGATCCTTTTG
Organism: Pardosa pseudoannulata; assembly: GCA_032207245.1. Taxonomy (NCBI): domain Eukaryota; kingdom Metazoa; phylum Arthropoda; class Arachnida; order Araneae; family Lycosidae; genus Pardosa; species Pardosa pseudoannulata. Next base: position 79,478,244 of record CM063504.1, read on the forward strand.
TTCTCATTGCATATAGCAGATTTTTTCCCTTTCGGTAGCCAATACCGTATGCTAAAGATAATTTTAGAAAAGAAAAGAAAAAAATATGCCAGGAGAAAAAAATTTCAATGGTTAGTAATTAGCGGACTTTTGAAATTGTATTTTTCTTCCTCGAAAAGGTAATTGTAATTAACGATTCTTCTATGCATAATATGATTGTATTTTACCATTTAAGTGGGAAAAATATATTATCTTGAAAGGTTTAATGCATTATTTTCTATCTATAAGCTAATATTTTAAAACAAATGGAAGTCTTTATACTCTGATATAAACGTTTTAAATATTTATGTTGATAAATTTTGAAGTGTGCTCTTTAATAGGAATTTGATACTATTATGAATATTTGTAATAATATTGTCGGCTTGTAATATTTAACGTCTCTAATAAATTTATTGTTTTTTTAATTTCAGAAAAAATATTTATTAATACTTTAGATTATTGTATACAAATATAAATATCAGACAATTATTCTACAATCTAGTAATTGTTTAGAAATTTAAACGTAATTTTTTAAAAATAACTACAGTAATGATTAATGTGCTACTGTAAAGTTGCAATATATTTTCATAATTCATAAACAAACTTTCAACATAAAAATATTTCTTATGAAGAACTTAAATTCGAGACAGATATGGAAGCCGATTTTTTTTAAGTATGCAATTGAACTTTGTCCGAGTAAACTTATTTCAGCCTAAAACGTTAGAAAATTATAAATTGAAACAAAATAAATCATTAATTGAAACATATAAATCATTTCATGCAAAAAACAAAGAAAAATACCACCATTGTTTTTTATCATTGGGAATTATTTGTCAATAGGAAGTAGACATAACTATAAATAATTATAAAAATTACTACAAAAAGTTTATTTGCTGTTGATAACAATATTATTCATAACGTTGGAAGCAAATTATTTTTAGGATTATGTTAAATTAATATTAAATAACATTGCATGATTTTTATTTCAAATATTTGATATATAAATAATATCCGTAATGTTTGACTTATTGTTATTACCTAAATAATTATAGAACAAATAAATGACTTCTCTAATGTTACTTAAATAATATCGAACGTTCAGACTTATTGCTTTTCTATAATAAAACAGTTATCAATGCTATCATACCAGTGACATTTCTAAAGAAGAAAACGTTAAAAATAAAGACTAAAATAAAATTTTTAAAATCGTTTTTTTTTAAAATTTTTATTATTATTATTATAATGGCAAGTATATCAGATTTGGAAATTACTAATACATATCTAAAAATCTATGTTCTTGCATATTTCAAACGTAAGAACCAAGACTGTTAGGTTTAGTATAGTGTTCTAGTTTTCAACTAATTTCACTGTCATCACAGTGTAGTGCTGTGTTTCAGTAACGGAGTTTGTGGACTTGAATCTGTCTCTAAGGTTTTAATTTTTGTAGCCATATAATATCACTTTCATGCAATACCTCTTGATGCAATTTTTCCTAGTGTTGCAATTACAAGAGCTAAATATTAGCGCTAATAGTTAATCCAAAATAATCGAAATGGACATTAAGAAATATTGCACGTTCTTAAGGAATTCATAGTCCTAGGAATTCTACATCAAAAACGTTCTATTCTGGTAACGAATACACACTCTCTTTCCCTCACACACACACGTATACACACACACACACACACACACACAC
>CM063504.1:79484957-79527457 GCA_032207245.1 Pardosa pseudoannulata
AATAATAATTAAGCATAATTTCCCGCATTGGTATCTACATTATGGGTTAGAATATATTTTCAATATCAAAGTACACAATAAAACCAATGCAATTTTGTATTTTTTCTATTATGTGGGAAAGCGTATATCCATACGTTTTTAAATAGTATTTACTGAGGCACTATCTGCGAACCTAAAAGTATAACAGTATTTCATAGTAAAACGGTATACCATAAGTATGCATTCCTCTAAATAAAGGTAAATTGAGGCCCAAGTACTGAGAGAAAATTTGTTTCTAATCAGAGAATAATATAAATATTTTTGAAATGCTCATATGTGTATAAGCACACACAAAGAAACACAAGTGTGTGTGTGTGTGCGTGACATGCCTTACGGCTGTCTATTTAGTCAAATAGCCATATAGTCCTTTATAATATCTTTATTCATGACTTCATCATAAATAAGTATTCAGTCATTAAACATGGCGGCCAGTGAATAGCTTCCATACGCTAACAAACGACTGACACTTGGTGTGAGTGCATCAGAAACTCAAACTGAAGACCCTCTTCCTCAATTATTACTCCTATAGCGTTTTATATGATGTTATTAGTTATTCCTGTGCCTGCATTAGTGCAAGAGTGGGGTGTGTTTTCTGCCTTTAAAACCCTCTAAATTTAATGTTTTCAAAATTGACGTATATACATATAAACATTTATATAGTGACTTTTTTCATAAATAAATGCTTATAAATAATCTATTTTTAAGTTTCCTAGTATACGCCAATGTATACTTATCATAAATGTATATTATATCGGATAATCCTGAAATCCTATGTTTATATAATTAACATTTTGTACGTTCCATATAAGAAAATTGTTAATTTCATAAAGTATTCCTAAACTATTTTAAGTGTATATAAAAACTTAAATTAGAATTCTTATGTTATGAAAATAAATTTTGTAGAAGTTCAACTTGATATCAGTGATCAGCCAATATCGATAAGAAATATCTTACAAATTTAGTTACGCATTCGATTTCATTTTAGGTAGAAACATTCCATACGTACCATAAATAACATTTTTTTAAATGTAAATTAAGTTTTCATGTTATAGGAAAAGTTCAAACATCCAAACTTTCCAGTTACTTTCACTAAAAATATAACATGCAAATCATATTACCAATAAAGTAAAAACAATTTTTACTTTCGGCATCCACAGTTCTTAGGTAGAATAGGCCAGGACTGTATCTGGTTTTGTAATCTTGCCTTGAAGTCGAGAAGGGATTTTTATGCATAAATGTGTGAATATAACCCTAACTGATTTGCATAACCTTGTCAAAGTCCTCTCCGTCTACATAATTTTATTTAAGTCATGTTTTCTAATACCATCCAAGAAGTAAATATTTATTTGCTACAGTTTAGAGGGCAACTTTATTTGGACATAAGATTTGTCGTAGTCTGAGTAATATATATATTTTACAGTATCCAATATCCTTCGCCTGGGGTAACACAGAAGTTATAAAAATATAAATAAATAAAGATAGCTCATGTTGATTTAAGAAATGTGTTTTTTTATAGCACGGGGAAGAAAAAAATGAAAGTCAGAATGTATTTTTAAAAATCAGCTTTTCGGCTTCACGTTTTCATACCTCGGGCCAATTTCTTTCGTCTGTAGAAAGATGAAAGTTATGTGAAATTGCTCTTCATTAAAAACCAGGCTGGAATTTTAAGTTCGATTTTTATGATACGGAAAATAATCCAAGTGGTTTTAGTGAGATATAAAACTCTGCGCATTTGAAATTTTTGAGGTCTTTTCATCGCTGTTAAGCAGAAACTAAAGTTTGAGCTTCAATTCATAAAATGATAGTGTGTACTTTATTACTGGTTTGAAGCAGATTTCTTTTTTTTCTGTTTACTATGTAATTTAAAGAAAGCATTTTTTTTAATTCACAAAAGTCAGTGTCTAGAAAAAGGGAAATTATATAACAAACATGCAAGGGTTTTAAGAAGTGTTATAGAAATTTTAAAACTGTGATTTTAGCTGAAATAATGTGTACGTTAAAATAAATAACACATGTTAAATCAGGATTGGCGAAACTGCGTCACATACTACAAACGTGGTGGATTGTATTTTTAAAATAGTTTCATTTAATACCGAATATTCGATTTCTTTTGAAGTCGGCAACATGAACAATCATGATCTAGTGTTCACCAAAATAGATTCTGCGGCTCTTGTAGAACCAATCACCAGGGTCAACGACAGTGTTCATCCTCTGTTTTAAAAGATCATTCCAGATTACTGTAGACTGATACTACAGTAAAAAGTCGAACGATGGCCGATTGATAAGTGCTGACCATCGGTACAGGAGTTCGTAGGTTCGAATCCCACTATGGCATGGATGTTCGTAGCCATTCGGAATCGGCTTTCAGCAGTAGGTCCTGGTCTCATTAGCCATTTTTTAGCAAAAAGTAGACCGTAGTGCTCCAAACCAAAACCAAAAACCTCCATTAAAAAAGTGAAACTCTTCTGAACTGTAGTAAATTAATCGGCTTATTTTGCAGACTAATTTACTAATTTTCTTATCCTTAGTAAAGAATGTTCAGTGCCAGACCCTATTTTTCATCGTCAACCCATTAACATAAGACGGTGTAACAGCTTTCATTCTATGGCTTATATGAAATATGATAAATATGGGCGCATGGCAAGAGAATTCTTGATCACCCTTGAGTTATATCTTAAGTGTTTTAATCATAGTGTTTAATATAAAATCAAATGTATAAACTAAAGTTTCACTTTTTTATTTATTGTGCTATAGTTTAAAATTAATAAAGAGGAGAACTCTAAGTGATTCAATGCAAACATAAATAATTATTTTCAATAGTGAAACATAAATGATTATTTTCAATATTATGCCATAAATAATTATTTTCAATGGTGAAACATAAATGAATATTTTCATTATTATAGCATAAATCATTACTTTCAATATTGAAGCATAAATAATTATTTTTAACATTGAAACATAATTATAGAAATATTCTTTGTTATATAAATCATACTACAATATTAAATACATTATGTTTCAAGTAGTTTTTTCTCTATTCATAATCTAATTTAAAGAACACACTTTTTTTATTCAGAAAAATACCGGTTTAAAATCTACAAAATATATCTGGATACTATGCAAGATCTTTAGAGACAGTTAGAACAGTTTATATATATTCTATTATTTTATATGTGTAGTGTGAATAATTCAGCATTTCTTGATTTATCCTCATTTACTCCTCTAACTATAATTCCGGAAATTTAAAATGCAAAAATAAGAATTCAGACTGAAGTTTCAAAGCATTTTATTAATATGTGATAATTAAATTTCACAAAATGTGAAACTAAAAATTTCCAGAAAAATATAATTAACATTTTCATTTCGCATATCTAATTAATGATAGCCTTTTGATCCTCGACTAAACTGTTTTAAAGGATTAAGCAAACAATATTGCGGCTTTTATATTTTTCTTTTTACAGTGCTTTTTAAAGAATTCATTTCTTTTATTTCAGCAAATTTCTCATATCTGCATTACATATCTAATTAACATTGTACATGTTTATAAATACTTATTATTTTTAAGTATACTTTTTGAATTGACTCATTGAGTATATGATAAATTCCAAAGCTTATTTAAAACTTTTGAAATTTTCTACTCTATTTAACATAGTTCTTATGAGATGAAACTAAATAGATGTTTAATAAATGTATTAATGTGGTACAGTTAGATTTGTATATAATGAATTACTATTAGTTCCTTAAAATTTTAAATTGGTATACTTTTAATTTTTCATACAGGTTTATTGAAATGGTCCTTCTTATTGAATAAATGTACTAAAACATTTTCAGCGCAGTTTTATTTTCAGGGTACAGAGGTTACAATATTATATTTCGAAATTTTTCTAGTCAACAGCAAATACTTTCCCAATGCGGATATCTCACATTATATTTTTATCTAATGGTATTTTTTCCTATGAAAGAATTACACTTTTCTCATTCAATGTGGTTAATTGAAATTATAGTAGAAGATTTGATATAAATATTACTAAAGTTATACTTACACACATCCATACACTCACGCACACACACACATACATATATACATACATACATATATATATATATATATATATATATATATATATATATATATAATATATATATATATATATATATATATATATATATATATATATATATATATATATATATATATATATATATATATATATATATATATATATATATATATATACAGAGAGAGGAAAATATAATCGCAAACTGAAATACTTTTCCGCTTAATTTAGTACAGACTTCTTATGTATGTTAATTAAACCAAGTACGTAGATTACTTTAACTTTCGGTTGTGCATTTCCATCAGATTTAATGTATATACTTAAAAGATGAACATCGAGAATGTTTAAAATTCTATATTAGACAGTACGAACTTTAGAAAACATTCTTTTAAGTTTTGCAATGCAAAATTCAAAGAGCTTAGTACGTCTTAAAGTAAAAAGACATTTTAATTTACCGGAAAAAAGAATCTTTGTTTACAAATGTCTGAGTTTTGTCACTTATATGTAATTTAGATTTATGCCATAGTTCCTTGGATCTATATCGTATGGATGATTAACCAAAATAATAAATATTATAATAATTTCCTGTCTGACATAATACATCCTTAGACGAAAAAAAAAAAAAAAAAAAAAAGACGTACCGAGAATATGTGAGGCAAATTGGGGACCAATTGATATTCAAACCTGTTTCGGCAAAATAAAGTGCAAAATATTCAAGTATGGCTGCGAATGAATGCGTGTGTCGTTGAAGCTAACTTATCTGCAAAAATAGCAATGTATTCAAGAGAAATAAGTTCGATTCCAGTTCCATTCATAAATTCTTTATGAATTTCATTCCCTGTATTCAGGTAGACAGTAACTATGCCTGGCATACAGGAACGATATATGCGTACGTCAGCATTTGAGACATGACGTATAGTTAGGCTCAAAGAAGTCGGTTGGCCAAACAGGCAAATAGCTCGATATTTTGGAAGGATAGATATCACTAGGAGAAGATGTAGGTAAGAATGTGTGAAACAGGACCAAACGCTGCGTCAAAAAGAAGGTGTTGGCCTAAAGAAAAGACATAGATGCGTCATTATGATCAATTTTACGTGCAACTAGTACATCCGAGCCGTAAGGTACTATTCATTTGTAGATTTTACTTGGTTTATTTGAATTTCTCAATTTCTATGTGGTATAATATTCAGATTTGTCTCATAACATTAGTTTTTTCCCGCCAATCTATTCCATTTCTCTTCATATGACTTCGGTTGTTTTCAAAATTAACATTATTTACCATACTTTAAATCATATTATTAATATTTAAAAGTGGATATTTTAGTTATTATTAAAATATTTCAACAAGAACGTGCTTCGTTTTATGAGAGTGCTGCCTAAAGATCAATTACCAATATCGTAAAACATATAAATTTTATTTCATATTTTTTTTTGCATTTACGAAGAATATTAAATTAAAAAAAATGTGTTTTTCAGTTTAATAATAATAATAATTATAATATATATATATATATATATATATATATATATATATATATATATATATATATATATATATATATATATATATATTATATATATATATAAATACATATATTATATATATATATATATATATATATATATATATATATACATATATATATATATATATACATATATATACATATATATATATCATATATATATATATATATATATATATATATATATATATATATATATATATATATATATATATATATATATATATATTATATATATATATATATATATATATTATATATATATATATATATATATATATATATATATATATATATATATATATATATATATATATATATATATATATATATATATATATCATATAAGGGACAGATTGTAAAGAAAACCAAAGGTGGATTTTTAAATAAAAGTATTCTTTACTTGTGGGAATGTTAATTACGGAGTCAAGATAATTAAATTTTTTTAATGTCAGCAATTTAGTTTTTACTAGCATATATTCACTCAAGGCAGGAAAAAACATTTCAAAATTGTATACAAAGAAAAGTCATTTAATCACTCAAATGCATCTATGGGCAGACAACACAGATATTGTTACTTGATGCAAAAGGTGGAAAGAGGAAATTGGTTATCGAAAAACTGTTAAAATAAAGAGAAAAGACCGATAAACGAAGAGATAAAAAAAAACCAACGCAGGGAAAATATAAAATTCGATAAACAAAGACAATGCTGAAAGTAAACGTAAAAAAACAGTAGTAAACTAACGGGTAGTGAAAACAAAACTCTAAATTACTTCAAACGTAACCAAATAAATTATCTATAAAAAATATTATTAATGGGTATTACATATCGATCAAATAATATAAAACAATATAATATAGGATAAGTTTAGAATTGTAGCACCAAGAATATTTTTTCGCGTAAGTTATTCATAATAAAATATTTATTTAGCAGCAATAAGGAATTTGCCATTATTTCTTCTAATATGCCATTATTTCTTCTAATTTTGTACAATTTTAAATTTATTTATATTGTGTTATTAAAAACTGTATAATATTGTTCTCTGTCACAAAGACAAACACATATATGCATAAAAAATCCTTCTATTAAAATAAATATATAAACATTATTTAACAAATATAATATTAATACATAAATATAAACACATATAAATATGGGTATACATATGTTTAAAAATTATTGCCGCTATATTTCTTCATAATACTCCCATTTCATGTTTTACTATTCATCTAATTTCAATCGAGCACATGAAACCTTGGTTTTACATTCCTTCTACACTAAAAAAATGATATAATGTGTTGCTCTTTCATACAAATTTATAAACTAGACGTCAATTCTCTCTGGAAAAGTTGCATATTATTCCTATGCTTTGGACGTTTTATGTATTTCTGCTCTCATGGTTCCCTTTACACAAAAGTCTATCCAACTGAGTAGACGTGCTATGCTCTCTCGCGCAAAATTTACGCAATGAGATTTTTCAATTTTACGCGATGTTATTTTACAAATCAATAGATACAAGATTGACTCTTTTATGTGTAAATGTATTAATTGATTTTTTTTTAATTTAAGTGTAAGTTTGAAGTATTTCGCCTATACTACTCCTGTGTGTGCGTTCCACTAAATGACATATGAATGTAAGACACACTACCACGCAATACTTAAAGCTTGTAAAAATACATGTTAGAAAATTTATATTTGTAATTTAAATTTTAAAACAGCAGTCATTTTTCAATCACCGGATGGGCTACTTTACTAAATAAGACATTCAAATCTCAATCACTCATTTTTATATGTCAATCGGGACAAAAGATTCTGTTAATTTTTTTATCTACTTCACTTTTGAATATCCCCTGCACGCCCTTAGACCAAAAAACCTTCCTTGGAAAAGAGTCACCCCAAAGTAGATTCACACCACATTTCTCTTATGAAATCTTACCTTAGTTTAACTTTCCTGTACGGTAATTACAATATGGGAAATAAAACTTTTGAAAGAATTGTTGTGGGTTACAGAATATATTACTGCAATTTATTATTTAGACAATAGGAAATTGAAATTATCACGAGCACTGAATTTGTTTTTTTCGTAATGTGAAAATAACATTTTTAGAAATAATTTTGATAATAAATTATCTAATAACTTTATCATATCTCTCTCTCGATCTATAACACTCACACTTATCTTATATACGTATATATTTATCTGTGTGCAACAACTCGTCATCATCTCTGCCTTCTAAAATGATTCTGTATTTACAATTAGTGTTATAAGAGGAATTGGCAGCAATGCATCAAAACATTGCTGATGACATAGCAGTCGGCATGAGCGGCAAAGCAATTCCTTCATCCCAGTGATATGTCAACATATGTTTGCTAAAGGCTGGATTTTCCGAATACTGAAGCATGCCACTATCGGATGCATGCTTCAGTATTTAGTCCACTTATAACATAAACGGATGTAAAATATATTTAGATATATTAATTGTTAAAGGTTAATAATGTAATATTAATATTATTAATATATATATATATATATATATATATATTATATATATATACATATACATATATATATATATATATATATATATATATATATATATATATATATATATATATATATATATATATATATATATATATATATATATATATATATATATATATATATATATATATATATATATATATATATATATATCGATAAAGTTTGTACTACTTTAAAAAAATTTTCAACATTATATTGAACATTATTTACATGAGAAATGCAAGGGGGCATTCAATAGTCTTGCACAACCTTGCTAATATTATTTGATTAGCTTTAAAGTAACATTTATCTCAAGTTGTATTTAGAATAATCAGATTATTTAATCATAAAAAAACTAATATACGACCATACAATTTATAGTAAAAATAAAATAATTATGTTTTATAAAATTATTTTAACTATTGGGGAAAAATATTAGTAATCAGATAATATGAAATTGTTAAAAAATTTAGAAACTTTTTATCTAAAATTTCTGATTTTTCTTTCTTAAGTGAGGACGCACAGAGAAATTTACTTATTGTAAAACTACTCTATGTCTAAGAAATAAAAAATTTCACCTCTTAATATTTAGAATATTTACAAAATATTATAGAATATTTGTTATATTATAGAAAATTTTGCAAAATCTGGATATGGGATTTAAAGAAATCTGCCTGAAATGTTTATTCCGATTTATATTATATACTACTTGTTTGTAAATGTAAACTTTTATTCCGTTTAATAATTTTAAATTTTTGAAGATACTTTTTTCTAAAAGGAAATTATATTTATGCTGCTTTATCAGTGCTATGCATTGAAAATAAAATAAAAATTCTTCATGTAATAACCGAAAGTTTTTATAAGCCAGTGCTACTATTCATAGTTCAAAGCGCCTCTATGTATGTTCCTTAATATATATGTTAATTATTCCAGGGTGTCCACTATGGATGATTTAATATTATGCACACACACAATCAAAATGTATATATACATTGATATTTTATTAATAAATTATATTTAATAAGCCTTTGCTATTTATTTCAATTATCTATAGCTTAAAAAGGAATTTTTTAAAGATTTCAGTTCGCTTTAAATGAATTTCTGATTGGTTTCACCAAATAAATCTCTAATCAGCAAAAGTAATTAAAGTAGCATAAACATTTCCGAAATTCATAAAAAAAATAATTTTGTATACACTCTGAAACTACTTTTTTTTTCTTTTCATTTTTACAGTTTCCTGGACAAAATATATTATATCTCATTTTCTCAAATGAGAAATAAATATTTATCAGTTTTTATGCTCTAATCATCGCTGAAAAAGAAATATAAATATTCAATTAGATTTTCACAAGTCAAATTTAATTAAATACCTCATTTGTTGAATTGCAAGCTAAATATAGTAAATCGAAGATTCCCTGTTGCTATGGCAATCGAACTTCTAAAGAAAAAAAAAGTTATCTCATACGTAAGCGAAATCATTGTAGAGAGTGCTTGCCAATTATTTACCATAAATGCACGCCTACTAAAGAAACATTGAAAAAAATCCGCTAAAATGTCTCAAGAGTCAAATTAAGTTGCCGTTTGCAATTGCACGGAGGCTTAGCTTATTTACAAATCTTGAAGCCTCAGGCATAAGCGAGATATTTGTAAAAATTATCATTTGATTGAAAATCCGAATTCATATTGAAAGGTAACGATAGTTAGAACATGCATACAGATCGATCCCAGGGTAAAAAGAAAAGGTACTTTGAAACGAGATTATTTTTATAGTGGTAAAAGGAATACTATATTCCTTCAGGCAATTGGAGATTGGAAGCTACGGTTTCAAGTAAACTAATTTTTTTTTGTCTATTTGGATTACGCAAAGTAATTGTTGTCCAATATTTTAGCGTAAAACGTTAAAGGTAAAGTGCAATTTTATAACATTGTCACAAACTCAGTATTCATGTGGTATTCAGTATTATGTGGTTCTTTAAGTAACCAAATGGGCTGGATTTCACATTATTATGCTTCTCTGTTTAAGATAGTTTTAGATTCTGGTAAAATATGTTAACACTTTTTAATACATTTGCTGTAAATAATGCATTATGTATAACAAATGCATATAAAAAGGTATTATATGGAGGAAAAATTACTACATACGATTGTAGTAACTACTTATCAGCTATCAGAGTATTTCCTGTTAAAACCAATGGCTATTAATTGTACTCTTAAATCACCGATTTATATTTATAAGATACATATTGAACGTTATCCTACAACGTAAAATAAGTCATAAATATTATCGAACAATAATTCTATTTATTCTTATGATATGTTAATAATAGTTCATGTAAATTTACGAATTATGTATATTAAGAGATGCTATTCTTTAAATCTAGTTTAATAAAATTTTGTTGCTAAAATTCTAAATACTGTATTCCTTAAGGCAAATGGAGATTAGAAGCTACGTCTTCAATTAAACTAATTTGTTTTTGTCTATTTGGATTACGCAAAGTAATTATTGTACAATATTTTAGGGTAAAATGTTAAAGGTAAGTGCTATTTCATAACATTGTCACAAACTCCACATGGTTAATGTGGTTCTTTAAGTAACGAAACGGGCTGGATTTCACATTATTATGCTTCCCTTTTAAGATAATTTTAGATTATCGTAAAATATATTACTTTTTAATATATTACTTTTTAATACATTTACTGTAAATTATGCATTATGCATAACAAATGTCTATAAAAGTGTATTAAATGAAACACAAATTACTACATATGATTGTAGTTACTACTTATATGATTATTTTCTTTATGCGACAAAATTCATGGCTATTAATTTTACTCTTAAATCACCGATTTATAATTATAAGTTAATATTCAATATTATTCTACAACGAAGAATAAGTCATAAATATTCTTGAACAATAATTCTAATTATTTATACGATATCTTAATAAAAGTTCATGTAAATTTATCGGTTATATATTTTAAAATATGCTAATCTTTTAAAATTTATCATAATGGATTTTTTTTATTAGATGCACGGACTATAAAGAAAATAGTTGCTAAAATTCTAAATAATATATTCCTTAAGGCAAATGGAGATAACTAATTTTTTTTGTCTATTTGGATTACGCAAAGTAATTATTGTCCAATATTTTAGGGTAAAACATTAAAGGTAAAGGGCTATTTTATAACAATGTCACAAACTGAGTATTGTTATTGTGGTTCTTTAAGTAACCAAACGGGCTGCATTTCATATTATTCTGCTTCCCTTTTAAGATAATTTTAGATTCTCATAAAATATATTAATAGTTTTTTAATACATTTACTGTAAATTATGCATTATGCATAACAAATGTCTATAAAAAGGTATTAAATGGAACAGAAATTACTACATATGATTGTAGTTACTACTTATCTGATTATTATCTTTATAGGACAAAATTCATTTCTATTAATTTTACTCTTAAATCAATGATTTATAATTATATGTTTCATATTCAACGTTATCCTACAACATAGAATAAGTCATACATATTCTCGAAAAATAATTCTACTAATTCGTAGGATATATTAATAGAAGTTCGTGTAAATTTGCAGGTTATGTATGTTAAAATATGCAATTCTGTTAAAATTTATTATAATACATTTTATTTATTAGATCCACGGACTGCAAAGAAATTAGTTGCTAAAATTCTAAATACTATATTCCTTAAGGTAAATGGAGATTGGAATCTACGTTTTCAATCCAAACTATCTTTTTGCTATCTATTTGGATTAAGTAATTATTGTCCAATATTTTTGGGTAAAACGTTAAAGGTAAAGTGTGATTTTATAACATTGTCACAAATTCAGTATTGTTAATGTGGTTTTTTAAGTAGCCAAAAAGACTAGATTTCCCATTATTATGCTACTCTGTTTACTATAATTTTAGATTCTTGTGTAATATATTAATACTTTTTAATACATTTACAGAAAATTATGCATTATGTATAAAAATGTATGTAAAAGTGTTTTAAATGGAAGAAAATTTATTACATATTACATTTATTACATATTAACTACTAATCAGCTCTCTGAGTATTTTCTTTATCAGACTTTATCAATGGCTATTATTTTTACTCTTAAATCACCGATTTATAATTGAACGATCACTAATAAATCACTGAATTGTAAATGAACGCTATCCTACAAAGTAGAATTACTCATAAATATTTTCAAACAATAATTTTAATTATTCGTAGTATAAGTTAATAAAAGTTCATGTAAATTTACCGGTTATGTATTTCAAAATATGCCAATTTTTTAAAATTTATTATAATAGAGTTTATTTATTAGATTAAGACTAGAAGTAGTTACTGTAAATAGTTGCTAAAATTCTAAATACTTATCTCAAACAACATAATAATAGAGTTGTTTTTTTTTTCAAAAATTGTGCTCGTTATTAGATAGCGGATGTTGTAACATCTTATTTTAATTACATTTCCAAATTCAATCAAACAGAAATATTTTAATATGTTGTTTTTTAATAAAAAAATTTCTTATAAAAAACGAAATATTTAGAAAATATCTTATTTATATTAATTAAAAAAAAATAGTTAATTATACAATGAATATAATTATTTTTATATAGATCTTTAAATTACTATATATATTAATATTTTTATATATATATTATATAATTTATAATATATATATATTATATATATATATATATATATTTATTATATTATTATATATATTTATATATATATTATATATATATATATATATATATATATATATATTATATATATTATAAATATATATATTATATATTATAATATATTATATATATATATATATATATATATATATATATATATATATATATATATTATATATTTATATATATAATATATATATATATATATATATATATATATATATATATATATATATATATATATATATATATATATATAATATATATATATAAATATATATTATATATATATGTGTGTGTGTATACATATATGCACATATACATGCATATTATATTTTTTTTTACATTTTAGTTTAGAGTACATTTAATTGATCACACCAATATTGTCTATCATGTAAAAAAAAAGTTAAAAGCAAAAACTTAAGTTTTTTAAGGCGGAATATAGGATTTGCATAGTCTTTTTTGTACAGCTGTTTGTAGGCACATAATCACTTGAATACATGGAGTATACCTGATATCTTCCAACTAACTATTACTGAATTTTTGATTCATAAATGTTTAGTTTAAGTATTCTAGGACATAATTTAACAAGTGTAGTTTATGTTTTCAGAATGTTTATTTCATTGATCAAGCCATGCACTGTCATTTTGATAATACATTGCATTGCACGAATTAAAACGAAAAAAATTCTAGTGAATTTTTAAACAAAAGCAACTTACACCCGTTTAATTAGCCTAATTAATTTAAAACAAAAACCGATTATTAATTTAACGCGTCTAAGTACTAATATTCATCTTAGAGAAAGACAAGAAAGTTAATTACATTTCAGAACACTTATTGTTTTAAGTAAAAAGCTACTTTTTGTTACTTTTGAAGTGTTATTTTAAGCCCATTTTATACCAATAATTGTATTTTTTGTCAAACACTTTCAACATATTTATATATTTAATTCTTTAGATTTCATTATTTTAATTATGTTACACTGAGGCGAACACTGTAACATTTGCATAAATATGTTTACAAAGATTTTGGATTTCATATTTGTTAACGATATTAAATTTCAATTTTGACTTCTTTAAATGGCATATTACATAAAATCATAAATTTTTTAAGTGAAAAATTTTTTGAAAGCTATAATTCACATTAATGAAACAATATTTTTATAAACATGCAATTCTTTTTTATCTAAATTAATTTAAAATTATGAAAATGTGAATTAATTTGCGACATAATTTTACAATATTTTCTATAAAATGCTTATTATAAAATATTTTTAGAGAAACATTATGTATTCTCCCTGAGTTTATAATAGGAAAATGTAGTAATTAAGTATTTTTAAATATTTATAACTTTTTGAAACTAATAGAACAATCTGAATAATAAAGGTAGAAACTAAAATTATAAAAGTTTAAATATCAGAAAAAAATAATTAAATAAAGAGGATATTCAAAAATTAATTATCTAGCTTGTACTAGAAATTTCCATTATTTATTTTTGAACTAGTTTTTTTTCTTCGCTAAACTTATTTCTTTTAGAGTTTGTAACTTTTGATATGGAAGCTGTAAAAGTACTTTATCTACAATTTCTGATTAAACTATATTGTCTGTACACTAGACATACAGTGCACGGGCAGCAGTCAATGTAGTTTCGAGGAAATTCAAGTTTGTGTGAGACTGGAATGACTTTAGAATCTGGATAATCTTTAGAAAAAGATAACAATCTTACTAATTAGTGTTTTTAAGGCCATATCTTGTTGAGAGAAACATGTATAACGTTTAAGGAAACACAAAAAATTACAATCTGCAACAATTGTTTTATTTCAAGAATTGAACTATGTCAGTTTGTAACAGTGTCAGTTTGTTGTTTTGTCACATATACGGATCCCCTATAATGTGTAATTTATTTTGATTACTTAAGTGAAATTTAATTTATCTTTTAAAGTTTATAAAACATCTTAAATGTAATCTTCAACGCGTCATTAAATATATCTTCTAATCATGCTTCAAAAGCTTATATATTTTTAACAATTTAAAATATCCTGTACGTATTTTTCTTTGATGTACTAAAATTTTAATTTAATCTATTTTTATTAAAATTTAAAATTGAAATTTGACTTTTATCATAAAATTTTTCCTATTTCATTTGAAAAATAGAATTATTTTTCCTAATTAGGTATTTATCTCCAATGAATTTTTTAGACTCTTCTAAGTAAATTAATCTCTTCAACCGTGCTTAACACTCAAAGTTTAAAATAAAAAGTGTTTCCCACTTTTGTTTATAATTAAATTTTTCTTATCCATGTTCACTATAAAAGTGTTTTAACTCTTTTATTTTAGTTAAAACTCAAAGATAAGTTTTCACCGAGTCAGTGAATATCATGTTTAAATAAGTTTCATAAGTGTAAAATTGTCAGTAAACTTTAAATAACACCCATAATTTCATTAGATGGACAAAATATCTAATTTATATATTATCGATTGAATTATAAGTTCATGTTAGGCATTCATAATAAAGCCTTTTTTCAGTATCTTTGTTAAAAATAACATTTTTTCCCACGTAAGGTTATTATGACCTGTGATAAATTTTATGAAATTTTATACCGTCTTCTACCTGAATAGATTTCTTTTTACGCCAGAAACCAACTACAAATATTTCATACATGTAATAAAGCAGGATGTGTTTCTGTTACATAGAGGGAATTTTATTTTAGACTGAAAAAGATAGAAGTAATAAAAACAAAATCGTATTTTGTTAAACTCATTCTGCCGAGCACTGAAAATGATAATTGCATACCATATAACTAAAATAATGCGCAAGTTTAACATTTCAGAGTTACGTATTTTTTTATAATGAATCATGAAATCTACTACCTACTGACGAATCATGTCCACAGCAGAATAAGGAAATATTCATAAACTAAAATAAAATGTATATGTAATTTCAAGATATAACATTTTAAAATTTAAGCAGTTTTTTAAAGCTTTAACAATATTTTTAAAGCAATGAAAATGTTTCATCCTTTAAAATATTATGTATCACAGAAACATAACAACTTACATAAATATTTTTTTCTTGTGTTGCCTTTAAAAGGACAAATAATGAATCAGAACAGACATCTAAATATATTCATTTCAGTAAACACCCTATACGACATTCTATTAAAATCCAGTTTTTTTAAAATAAAGAATGTTACAGCAGATTTAATAACTTGATTTTGTAATTTCCTTGACTAAATTCAAAATCATTCTATTTTCGTATTTGCCTCAATATAAGAAATATAACTGTGACAGAAGTAAAAATTATACTGCTTAAAATTGTACGACTAATATAAACTAAATACGGTAATATGGAAACATTACAATATTTCTTTCATCAATATTAGTAACTTTAGAAAAATTTAATGATAAAAGACTGTTTTTTACATGTGTGAAAGATTGTTTAATAATTGTTTTATCCTTGAAAGCGAAGGTTCTCAAGTGAGATCTTCAGTCCCCTTGGACAAAGAATTCCCATAGATAAGTATATTCTCTGGAGAAAAATGGTTTTGTACTTGAATGACTTGCAGTTGTAAAATACCTGCTGATAACAAAATTGTGAGAATACAGCAAAAAAACTTTTTTTCTGCTAATCGTGATCTGATAATAAGATTCGTTAACAGACATATTTAATGTAAATTACTGTCTCTCCACTTTTCGTTTTGATGAAAGTTAATATAATTAGATATTAAAGAATAAAAGAATCATATAAAAATCTTCTTCAATATTAGTAATTTTAAAAAAATATAATGATGAAAGACTGTTTTATACCTTCGTGAATGATTGTTTAATAACTGTTACATACTTAAAAGCGAGGGTTACCTTCGATCCCAAGTGATTTCACCAATCCCTTGGTCAAAGAATTCCCAGTTTAATTCCAACTTCTTCTCAAGATAAAAATGTTTTTGTACTTGAATGACTTGCAGTTGTAAAATATCTGTTTATAGCAAAATTTTGCGAATACTGTAAAACAAAACCCATTTTATCTGCTATTTGTGATCTGATAATAAGATTCGTTTCTAGATATATTTAATGTAAATCACTACTTCCCCACTTTTCGTTTTGATAAAAGTTAATATAATTAGATATCAAAGAATGTAAGAATCATATAAAAAGCTTCTTCAAAATTAGTAAACTTAGAAAAATATAATGATGAAAGACCCAGTTAAAACGCAAATTCCCAGTTAAAACGCAAACGAATATCTTCTCAAGATAAAAAATGGTTTTGTACTTGTATGACTTGCAGTTATAAAATATCTGAATACTGTAAAAAAAACCTTTTTTTCAGCTAATCGTGATCTGATAATAAGATTCGTTACTAGACATATTTATTGTAAATTACTGTTTCCCCACATTTCGTTTTGATAAAAGTTCGTATAATTAAATATAAAAGAAAATAAGAGTCATATAAAAAGCTTCATCAAAATTAGTAACTTCAGAAGAATTTAATGATGAAAGACTGATTTATACATTCGTGAAAAATTGTTTAATAATTGTTACATACTTAAAAGGGTTACCTTCGATCCCAAGTGATATCTCCAATCTCCTTGGTCAAAGAATTCCCAGTTTAAATGAAGACCAATTTCTTCTCAAGATAAAAATGTTTTTGTACTTGAATGACTTGCAGTTGTAAAATATCTGTTTATATCATAATTTTACGAAAAAAACATTTTTTCTGCTATTCGTGATCTCATAATAAGATTCGTTTCTAGATATATTTATTGTAAATTACTGCCTCCCCAATTTTCGTTTTCTTAAATGTTCGTATAATTCGATATCAAAGAATGCAAGAGTCATATAAAGATCTTCATAAAAATTAGTAACTTTAGAAAAATTTAATGAAAGACTGTTTTATACATTCGTGAATGATTGTTTAATAATTGTTACGTACTTAAAAGCGAGGGTTAACTTCGATCCCAAGTGAGATCTCCTATCCCCTTGGACAAAACATTCCCAGTTTAAACATACATGAATAACGTCTCTAGAGAAAAATGGTTTTGTAATTGAAGTTGTAAAATATTTGTTTATAACAAAATTGTGAGAATACTGTAAAAAAGTACATTTTCTTCTGCTATTCGTGATCTGATAATAAGATTCATTTCTAGACATATTTATTGCAAATTACTGTCTCGTTTTGATAAAAGTTCGTATAATGAGACATCGAAGAATATAACAGTCATATAAAGAGCTTCATCAAAATTAGTAACTTTAGAAAAATTTAATGATGAAGGACTGTTTTTTACGTGTATGAAAGATTGCTTAATAATTTTTTATCCTTGAAAGAGAAGGTTACCTTCGATCTCAAGTGAGATTTCCAATCCTCTTGGCGAAAGAATTCCAGTTTATAAGGAGATGAATATCTTCTCAAGATAAAAATGTTTTTGTACTTGAATGACTTGCAGTTGTAAAATATCTGTTTATATCATAATTTTACGAAAAAAACATTTTTTCTGCTATTCGTGATCTCATAATAAGATTCGTTTCTAGATATATTTATTGTAAATTACTGCCTCCCCAATTTTCGTTTTCTTAAATGTTCGTATAATTCGATATCAAAGAATGCAAGAGTCATATAAAGATCTTCATAAAAATTAGTAACTTTAGAAAAATTTAATGAAAGACTGTTTTATACATTCGTGAATGATTGTTTAATAATTGTTACGTACTTAAAAGCGAGGGTTAACTTCGATCCCAAGTGAGATCTCCTATCCCCTTGGACAAAACATTCCCAGTTTAAACATACATGAATAACGTCTCTAGAGAAAAATGGTTTTGTAATTGAAGTTGTAAAATATTTGTTTATAACAAAATTGTGAGAATACTGTAAAAAAGTACATTTTCTTCTGCTATTCGTGATCTGATAATAAGATTCGTTTGTAGACATATTTATAGTAAATTACTGTCTTCACGCTTTTCGTTTTGATAAAAGTACGTATAATTAGATATCAAATAATAAAAGAGTCATATAAAGAACTTCATCAAAATTCGTAACTTTAGAAGAATTTAATGATGAAAGAATGTTTTATACATTCCTGAAAGATTGTTTAATAATTGTTACATACTTAAAAGCAATTGTTACCTTCGATCCCAAGGGAAATCTGAAATCCTCTTCACCAAAGAATTCAAAGTTTAAACGCAGATGAATATCTTCTCTAAAGAAAAATGGTTTTGTTCTTGAATGACTTGTAGTTGTAAAATGTCTGCTTATAATAAAAGTTTGCGAATACTGTAAAAAAAAAACCTTTTTTCATATATTCGTGATATGATAATAAGATTCGTTTCTAGACATATTTATTGTAAATTACTATCTCTACACTTTTCGTTTTGATAAAAGTTTGTATAATTATATATCAAACAATATAAGAGTCATATGAAGAGCTTCATCAAAATTAGTAACTTTAGAAAAATTTAATGATGAAAGACTGTTTTATGCATTCGTGAAAGATTGTTTAATAATTATTACATTCTTAAAAGCTAGGGTTACCTTCGATCCAAGTGAGATTTCCAATCACCTAGGCCGAAGAATTCCCAGTTTGAACACAGATGAATATTATGTCAAGATAAAAATTATTTTGTACTTGAATGACTTGCAGTTATAAAATATCTCCTTATAACATAATTGTGCGAAAACAGTCAAACAAGAAAAAAAAAAAATAACCCCCCCCCCCCCCCCCCCCCCCCCCCCCACACACCCCCCCCCCCCCCCCCCCCCCCCCCCAACAACCACCCACACACCCCCCCCCCCCCCCCCCCCACACACCCCCCCCCCCCCCCCCCCCCCCCCCCCCAGGGCCCTTTTTTTCTGCTATTCGTGATCTGATAATAAGATTCATTTCTAGACATATTTATTGTAAATTACTGTCTCCCCACTTTTCGTTTAGATAAAAGTTCGTATAATTAGGTATCAAAGAATATAAGAGTCATATAAAGAGCTGAAACTGCAACTTGATCAAGGAACTGCTTTTGTTATCAAAAATTTTATTGTTTCAAAGCATTCCAAATAAAAGAATTGATTCATCAAAGGGAGAATGAAATTTTAAATTCGGCTTTATGTTTGTTTAATAGTCATTATAATGTTCTTGTAAAAGGCAATTTTCTTTTTCAAAAATTAAGCAAAATTAATTAATCATACTCAACTTTTCGCTATGGAAATTTGATAATGAATTCTTTCTTTTTCCCCCAGAAAAGAAGTTTAATACAATTATATAATTAAGCACAAAATCTTTCTATCCATAATGAATATCATTAAATCGGTATTTCCTCCTTTACTGACGGTATTTTCTAAGTTCCATTAAAGAGACTTTTTGAGTAGTATCTCAAATGATGAAAGAAGACCGAAATTCAATGGAAAATCTAACAGAGATGCCTTGAAATTTGATGACCCTTTACCGAAAACCCTTAGGGGAAGGATGTTTTTTCTCATTCGAATCTTGACAAAAAACTAAGAGCTGTTATTGGGAGTGAGTAAGAGCCCTATTGATTTTTTTTCACGTTGTTTTAAGAGGTTTATTAGGCTCTTTAAAATGAAACTGCGGCAAGTTGAAAAGATTTCACATTTTATTGAAACAGAAATCGAGTATTAGCCACTTAAGCCAATAAATGTGTATTAATTTTTTTTAAAAAAGTAAAACGGGTTCTCGGCTGTAGTTTACCACTTCTCACAATGCCATAATAAATAGATATAGCTAATGTGTGCTCTTGGAATATAAATACATATACGTGGAGTAGATACTATACCATTCATTAATGTTTAAACTATGTACCATGAATATGCACTTATACAATTTATTGAATGTGTATGATAATACGGCTTTTGTGGTATTGATCTAACTTAATGTCCTTTCAATGTACATATAGTGGGATATTCTCCGCGTCCAGAATTTATTGGACTGCTATATCTGTATACATTTGAATCATTTGTAACAATAAACTGATACTAGAATTAAGGCTCCGTATTTGCCCGACTGTCCCTTCGCAAGATATTAAAAAGCGAAAGGATACTAACTCCTTAATACTATAAGTTCTTGATATGTATTAAACATAATATTACTACATATCTTCATACATTTCAGAAATTACAGCGTTCAATGGACTTTTAGTCAATGAATTTCTTAAATAAGTATATTAAGTACTGTGAGTAACTGTGAGTACTGCAATAAACAAAATTTCTAAACTTCCCAATTTAGGTTTGTAAAAATTATTTATCTAAAAGTTAGAAAGTAAATAAATCTCATTGAAATCTTTTCATAGATAAAATAAGTGATACAAGTTAAATTGTGTGTTAATTCAACAGTTTTGGTTTATTTGAAATTTAGTTGAATATTAATGATTTTATTCAAAATAATGTGTTATACATTTCATTTTATTGAAGTATTACTTATGTATTGTAATAGAAGAAACGTTATATAAATATACGTATATGTGTTAAGTTAATAACCATGTAGTTGTAAAACTTTCAACACGACAGATTTATTTTCATGGTGCAGAATTCTGCTCATTGAATCTATCGCTTTAGTGAAATGGTATTTTTAAACCTTTACTTGTATCAGTTATATGTGATATCTAAATTTAAAACTCTTTAGAGAAACAAATTTGTTTCATCAAATTGACAGTAGAGTGATCCAATGTGTAATAATATTCAGAATATTTAGGAGAGAAAGCAAATCCCTAAATATTGTTAGAGTGGAAACGAACATAATCTTAGTATGTGTGTGGTGCAGAAAAGCATTAATAATTACAAAAATAAATTTAGAATTTTCGTAATTAAAATTGATCTGTTAAGAGATCATACCTTTATCGCCGAACAATGGCCAAATGTTTAGCGTTTTGATCTTCGGTACCGGAGTTTGTGGGTTCGAACACTACTGTTGCATAATTGTTTGTAGCCATTCAGAATTGGCTTTTAGCAGTATATTCCTGTTTCTTAAGACCTAAAGTTGCAAAAAAGTAGATCTTGGCTCTTCAAACCAAACCAATTAAATCATTCACCTAGTGTATTTTCCAGTAAAATCTTACATCATAATACAATTCTAACTGCAGGACATGCATTACAAGTAGTCCCTAACATTAAAATGCTGACTTGAAAATACTTAAAATATTCGAATTCTATTTCTACGCATTTCACTTATCTATAATACATTGACGGAATCTAAATTTAAAGGCTGAAGCAAAGCTAATACAATGGCCAAATGGTTAGCGTTCTGATCTTCGGTACCGGAGTTCGTGACATCGAATCCTACTTTTGCATGGTTGTTCGTAGCCATTCAGAATTGGTTTGAGCAGTATATTCATGTTTCTTTAGATTTCATGTTGCAAAAGTGTAGACCATAGAGCTTCAAACCAAACCAATGATATCATTCCCCTAGTGTATTTTCTAACAAAATCTTACATCATAATACCATATTTACTACAGGACATGCACTACATATAGTCCCTAACATTGAAATTCTGACTTTAAAATATTCGAAATCTATTTCCACGCATTTCCTTTATCTATAATGCCTTGCCGGAATCTAAATTTAAAGAGTGGAGCAAAGTTAATACATGAACCGTGAAAGACGCTTCAGAAATACTGAATATATCTGACCAGGGAAAAAGAAAATAATTCATAATAAAAAAAATCTACTTTATGAGTCTAACGAAATTTTACTCGCTTGAAAAAAGGAAAGAAAAGATCAGTCGAAATGCGATGAAATGCAATATAAAAGATACCTAATGCAAAAAGATTCAATTTTCAAAAATTTTGGCTTCCAAGATAGTCACTGAATATGTATCTTTTTTTTTCTTTTAGATCGTTCTTCCGAATAGTTTAATTCATATGATACAAAATTCAAAGAGACAACCAAATACCTGTTTCTTTAACACAAAAATGGGTTGTAAGTTTCTACGCATCCATTCATCTACATCATGTTTCAAAAACGTTACTTTTCTTTGTGTATTTTCTTTTTCAGTGGAGATACATGCATCTATGAAACTGAAAGTGATAAGGCCGAATTTTCAATTCACGGATTCTTGAATAAAATGATAGAATAAAGGATGATGAATGATAAGTTAAGAGGAGTGGAGAAAAACTAAGCAGAGTATTTTAAAATAAATGAATGGTCAGCAATGAGAGAATTTTATTTTATAATTTGAAATAAATACACTGCAGAATATTTTAAAAGACATTGAATTGATGATTGAGTTCTATTCTAATATAAACGTGTTAATTCAGAATAAAACTAAAGAAAATATAGGAAATAACAAAATTTTATTGATGCAATTCATGGGTAAATATATGTGAAATTTTTAATATGTTATATTCAAAAGTAATTAAAATCTTAAAATTATTGAATATTACATGATTATTAGTTAACATCTTAAAATTATGATATATTCTATGTAATAACATACTGAGACGTTAATGCTAATCAACAACTTTGAAATTAATTTGAATAAATAACTATAGATTTAGAGATAACTTGATTTATGGCCACTAAATAAAAGTATAAAATATACTGATACTCATAACTGATGTCTTTGACAAAATGAAAGTAATATAAATATATATCTGAACAAATTCCAGAAAAAAATTATACATTTTAAGAAAAAAGTAAATTTATATAAATTGCGGTGAATCATTTACGTAACATTCAGCAAATTATTTTCTTTTGTTCTTTTCGAGTTATATAATATTTAATGTAAACACACTGCATAAATTCATTTAGCTAATATTTTTTACTATTTATCCTACATTAATAAACATATTTAACTTAAAAATAAATGATGAAAAAAATGTCTTTTTTAATTTTATCATGATATATAAAAGTACGGTCGGCTATTAGAAACAACCTCTGTGAACTTATTATTTTCCTACTCTTTGTTAAACTATTCATATCATTAAACAAAATCCTAGGGTGAAAATAATAAATATTTAACCTGCATAAAACATAATTAAAAGGTACCATAGAACAATACACAAAATACACTAATGTAAGACTAAGTCAAAATTCATAGTACATAACTCTAACATAAATTTAATTTACTGATAAAAAGTATTATTATTACTTTTTAGTGTTAATCTTCCTATTAATTTAATCTCTTTTATCCATCTCATGAATAATAAGAATTTCTACTTTTTATTAGGAGAAGGATAATATTTTGGCATAATATCATCTATGTTATACGAGTGTGCTACGAGTAATCAATTATCTATATATCACAGATAATACTTATGAAAAATATGTGCAGAATTAAGCTTTTATTCCTTTATTAAGTTTCATGTATTTTACCACATATTGCTTTTGAGAAAAAACAGCGAAATATTAAACCTTTTTCTAACAGACTAAAGTCAATTTATATTCGAGAAATATAAAATTATTTTCAATTATTATTTTAATATTACATGTTAAATATCCAAATATTTTACCATCATAGGCTATTTGATTAAAATAAAGAACAAAAGTTTAAATGAGAAGAAAAATTACTACCAAATGTAAACGAAATCAAATAAATATAATACAAGTCTTCATCATCTGGAAACTTTTAGTTATAGATATCACTATATGCATATATATATATATATATATATATATATATATATATATATAATATCAGTTTGTATTCTGTATACACACTTTTCACATTGTAATATTTTAATGATATAATCATTATACCATTATACCATTGTAATCGGTTAACAAATATGATACTATATACATAAGTAATTCATTAGTTATATTTACATTAACATTAGTAAAATTATCGTAAATATTTATCACCAGTTACTTTTGAAGATTATGTTATTGTACATAATTCATTTAATTCTAATTTAATAAAAAAAAAATTGTAATAGTTTAATTGCAAATGTAGTTAATCCTATTATTATGTAATTAGAAAACTGAAACACCGTTTTTTTTGCATTTAGATTATACATTTTCGTAAAAAAATCATTTATATTAAATAGCATTTACTGGGGAATTCTGAAACTGTGGACAAGCATACAGCCGAATTCGTAATTTTTTACGAATTTTCATATTTAAGAAGACTTAAATATCTAAAATAATTTTAATGTAGGTTTCTGGATTCTACTAAACTTAAAGTTTTGAACTTACTTTTCCAATCAAAATTTTGAGAAGTATGTTTATATATCTGTATTCTGGAAGGTGTTTAGAAATGCCTATTACACCTCATGACATTTTTATTTTAAATGTTTCGTTTTCAGTTTATGAAGAAGCATATATATTCTGACATTTATTTACTTTATTTGTTAAGTAATCTAATTTTGAATAGATTTTAGTTACTTTTTAATATAATTTTTTGTTCTATATTGCTTGACTAGTATTTCCTTTTTTAACATTCTGCACCTTTGAATCTAAAACTGATCAGCTTTTTTATTTAACCTGTTTTTCGTTTATCATTCCAATTCATTTTTTAAAATTTTTTAATGCACTAAGATCTTAACAGGTGGTAAACTCTAATCTTAAATTTCAATAGTTTTATTTAGATAAAGAACGTTATATAGAGCAAAAAAAAATATCTAGAGCAAAAAGTTGGGCGTGTGTAAATGAAACTGGAGTACAGGTTTTAGGTTTTTTAAAAATACATGAAGAAGCCAAGATGAAAAGTTTACAAATATTTTCATCTGGAAAGTAAATTTTTACGGTTTATAGTTTGCTGTTTAAATATGATTTATAGTTTGCATATGAAATATAATTTAGAAAAACAATTATTAAACTACCCACTTTTCGGGGATTTTTTACTATAATTCTAAAACGTATTTACATATATCTGTAGTAGTAAACAATTAATAAAAATCAGCAGTTATTTTGATAAAACAAAAAACTAAGTATCTATAATTTAGGCTCCAATAAAATTCTAGGCTACATATTAATTTAAAACTATTTATAGTATAAATTAATTTGATTATTTTATAAAAAAACAAATTTCAAATAAAAACAAAAAGCATTTCTATAACTGACTGTTAAGTTAGTCCTAGAAATTTTTATATAACCAACTACTTTATCATCACGAATGTAAAATATATATTAGAATAATTAATAACAGTGATATTTCTTACATATTTTCTAAGAAATATGAAAAATTCGTTTTGTAAAGAAACACAATTATATTTTATAAAGTGTAGCTTAAAATAATGAAGAAAGTTTAGTAACAATAATAATAATTTGGATTTTAAATGAAGAGTTATATTACCAAATTTTAGATTACTTTACACGATTCTTAATGCCTACCGTGAATTTACCGTCTTAAAATAATACCAAGTTTAACAAATATAAACAATTTAAAAAAATATTAAAATGGATGTTTTTATTGATTTTAATTTCTTTACAAAATTATTATTACTTTAGCAACTTAATACTTAATTTCTATAATGAATTATAAATTTAAATCAGAATAATGATTCCTTTTAATACCAATAATTGATTGAAAATTATTTTTTTAAGTAATTAGATTCATTTATTAACAGTATTATCAATTATTCATTTTTATTCCATTAATTTAATTAATTTTATTTAATAACTTTAATCATTATTTTTATGTTTCGATTCATTAATTTTTGTTTTAAAAAATCAAATTAAATTGTTAGTAAATCATACAAAAAATAATATTTTACGGACGCTTCTAAAAATGCAAATTCTCTGAAACTATAGTACATTTCTTTATGTTTGGAAAGCATCCGATTGCACTTAAGTAGTGTTTTTAAGTTCGGCGAAAATCAGTTTACTTTTAAATTAGCATATATAACAATAATTTACTTAGCATATACAACAAAATATGAAGACAGCTGTTTATGAAATTAAAAACAAAACACTAATAGTTAAGCAAATTTTTGAAATTTCAAAAAATAATTTACATAAATACATGCATGCATACTTACATCCATACATAAGGATACATGCATATATATCTGTATGCGAGTGTTTATATATATATATATATATATATATATATATATATATATATATATATATATATATATATATATATATATATATATATATATATATATATATATATATATATATATATATATATATATATATATATGCATGTGTGTATGTTTCTGTAATAGACAGCTTATCTTTACAGAAAATAAACAGAACCCACATTGGCTTGGATGCAATAAGAAGGTAATACACAGCCGGAAGATAATTCAGAGAATATTGTATTGAAAAAAAATCTGTTTCTTGTAGAATCATCTCCCGAAGGCTTTTGTCGTGAAAAATAACATCTATAATATATTTATAGATGTGTGAGCAGGCCAATTAAGGTTCTTAACAGTTATTTAAATGAGAAACTAATTAAAATATAATTACATAAGAAGGGCTATGTAATCAGGGGTTAATATTAATGTTTTCTTGCTCGACACCAGATAGAAAGAACAAAAGGTAAGTTAACAAGTTTTTCCGTAGCACGACTGAACGAAATTGTCTTAAAGACACACTTATATTTACGTTGGATAAGTTTTTAGTAAAAATTAGCATTACATATATATATATGCACATATATATACATATATATATATATATATATATATATATATATATATATATATATATATATATATATATATATATATATATATATATATATATATATATATATATATATATTATATATATATATATATATATATATATATATATATATATATATATATATATATATAACATATCTTTTTCCCAGTCTCTAAATGTCATAATCAAAGTAGTGTATTAGACTTAAAATTCTTCCCAAAGCTTTCTATCCTAAATATGTAAATTTTCTGTTTATTCAGCACGTTTCCCAGCTGTCGGCGGCAATTGGCTCCACGTTTTTCCCGATCTTGCACTTAAATTCGTTGAGTAAGTGCGAAAGTAATTTCTGTCTTCCCTCTTGCACTTCTCTTTGAGCAGAGTGTTTTTTGTGTCTTTCCTTTATCTGTCATTGAGTAGTAAAGATGTCCCTTTTAGCAGATCTGAAATAAAGTTTTAATTAGACTTGTGCCGTTCAATTCAATGTTGTCTGCAGACTGTTTTTTTATTACTGCTAGTTGTTTAGCTTTCTCCTTGTTCATCAGTTTTATAATTTAAGGATTACACACACACACACACACACACACACACACACACACACACATATATATATATATATGTGTATATATTATATATATATATATATATATATATATATATATATATATATATATATATATGTATATATATATATATATATATATATATATATATATATATATATATATATATATATATATATATATATGTATATATATATATACATATATGTATATATATATACATGTATGTATGTTTCTATGTCAGGTTTGAAAATATAAAATTAATAATTTAGGTCTTTAAAAGCAGAAAACGCAGCGCACTCTTTAAATCTGGATCATGAATCACTAATAACTCCATTTAAAAGCGTCTTGAGATAGAGTTGCTTATGAATCCACGCTGATTAAGGTTCTTTTGTTTGTCTTCGCTTTCCAAATAACCGATTCCATGTTTGATCGTTAGATCATAAAACTCTGTAGTAGTCATGAATAAAGGCATTATTAAGACATTATCGGTTAGTTGACTTGTCATATATATATATATATATATATATATATATATATATATATATATATATATATATATATATATATATATTATATATATATATATATATATATATATAATATATATATATATATATATATATAAAATATATATATATAATATATATATATATATATATATATATATATATACATATATATATCTGTGATTGAAAAGAATTTTAAGTGTTTACATATGAATGTCAAGAATGATGTTTCCATTCTGCAAAAAATAAGCACAGTAAATGCAGTAAAGAAATGAATGGAAGGTTTATATGACAAACTATTTATGGAATTTCATACTTTTAGACACGAAGTAAGCAGACGATTAATATGTTACTAAATTACAAGTACTAAATACAAATTAACAAAAAAGAATTCAAATTGCATATTTACATTCATATTTACCATTTATACCTTATTATACCTTATTATATTATTATTCATTGAAAAATATAAACATATCCTTTTTTAAAAAGATTTAATTTCTCAAAGTTTCCTTAATTGAAAAATAGTATGCCCACTAATGCATTACGGTTTAATTTCTTACTTAAAACTTAACATGATAACAAAATATTAACGAAAAATTGCTAATTTGACATTAATGAATCTAACGTTTTATTAAAACAAATAATTCCTTCGCATTATAGCTTAGTCTTTTAATATTTCTATATATTTGTGGATAAAATAATGAGAATTCATTTTCTAAGAAAAGTTACATATTTTAAAAAAAGTATTTCCTTATTTGTTTCTGAGAATACAAACCAAAAGAATATTATAATTGAAATTGTAATTGAAATTTAAATATAATTTATTTTCATTAGTGCAAGAAAAATTAATTTAAATGTACATAGCTTTTATTTATATAGCTTTTAA
This sequence comes from Pardosa pseudoannulata, assembly GCA_032207245.1. Taxonomy (NCBI): domain Eukaryota; kingdom Metazoa; phylum Arthropoda; class Arachnida; order Araneae; family Lycosidae; genus Pardosa; species Pardosa pseudoannulata. The sequence goes on from CM063504.1 coordinate 79,514,317, forward strand.
TGTTTAAAAGATGTTAATTAAAATGTTAAATGGAAATAAATTTCCTAGTGTTAGAATTCTTATGAAAACAATTACTCTCCGTTGAGTTTGTGCTTAAATACCTTAAATATATAATACGTATCGAGGTTAGTGAAAAAACAAATAAAATCAAATTCCATTAATATTATTTTGGGCAAAAAATATTTGAAGAGTAATACAAATTTTTGTAATTAATTAACAGTTGTTTTCAAAAGAAATTTATCTTTAGATTTTATTTAAGTGTTCGTATTAAAGGAATATGGATTTATGACTATAAATCAAAAAATTTCAGAAGAGTAGAAGCATCAACAGGAAATTATAGAATATAATGAATATAGTTGAACTTTTTTGAAAAGATATATTCTGTTGATGAGACATTTTTCTTGAAAACGTATTCGTTATTCAAATATAACTTATAGCTATATTATAAATAAATAAATATATATATATATATATATATATATATATATATATATATATAAGGATATATTTTCTTATAATGAAATATTAAATAGTATACAAAACATTGTACAGTTCTAATCATTTGTAACAAAAATAAAGGTATTAAATAGTCTTTAAGGTATTGCAATAAAAATGAAATATTTAATGATATTTTTCTGGAGAAACATTTTAATACTCATTCATCTTTCTCTAACTAAAAATTTTATATGTGAATTTTTGTTTATATTTTCATTTTTATAACTTTACACTTGACTTATTCGGAAAAGTTTGTATCATTTAAAATTTGATTTATCTTTCTTTTTCCTATTTTTACCATTTTTGTACATTTTTCTTAAATAATCCAAATAATAGAAGTTTAGTTCATGCAATTTCACTCTTCTTAAAGCATTAGTGTAACTTATAAACGTTTTTCTTTACTAGAAAAACAATTATTTTATTTACATTTAAGCAAATTTGTATATAAAAACTTTAAAAATGTAAATAATATATATTTTCTTTTAGAAATTTCGTAAAAGAAATAAAAGTACGATTTTTTTGCTCTAATATTTATAAATGTAAGTTTGCTTTGGATCTCTCTACCTCATGCAATTCTAGTTCATCTTAGTCATCTATAGTTATTAAATTACAGGGTAATATATTTTTTAAATAAGGTTACTTAAATTGAATTTATCTTAGAATGAAACTTTACCATATATCAAACACATTTTTGTTTATTTACTTTAAAATATTGATCAAGTACTTCTGGTACCATACCAATTGTTTTCGTTATTACATTGTCCCATCCACAAACTCTAAAACATACAGTGTGAAATATGTATATAGTTTTGAACTGATATCATTATCACGTAGTTATTTGAACTTTAAAATTGCGTGTTATTTTCAAACCACAAAAAGTGTAATATATAGCTTGAAATCAAATTTAACATTCTGAATTTCTGTGCAGTGAAACTCTAAATAAAGCCTTCTGAAAATTACGGACAGATATATTTAGAAAAAACGTTTATAAATACATAAAGGATAAGGGAGTTTTAGTTATGGAATTTCAATTGATGTTTTAATGTATTATCCCCATGAAAAACGTGTTTTAGCAGTACTGACATTAAGGAATATTTAACTTTAGAGTGCGGGTGTGTTCAACTGCAAATAACGTAATATATCAGTTTAGGTTTATACTGGATGTCAAATATTGACTTAACAGCTTCCATTTATAGCTTAAAAATTAGATCAGACATTTCGAATAACAAGTATATTCTATGATATTGAATTGATTTAATTACTTACAAGTGAGTCGTCAATGCTACAATTCGTTGTCACAGTTAACATTTGCTTGAAACTCACATAAAATTATACAAACGTGTTAAATATTAAGAAGAATAAAAGAAATAATGTTGTATTAGTAAATTTGAGAAGAAAATTAATCAAAGGATCATATTGGTAAATTCGATATTGGAAAAAAAAACCTCAAAGATAAATTATTAACAGCTGAAAAATATAGTCTAGTAAACCTTAGCAGGGAACAAGCTCGCATTCTATTTAATACATAATTATTAAAATATTGTATATAATTAGGGACAAGAAAATGTTTTTACTTCGTCATATGTTTTGAAATTTCTTTGTCCTGTGAATTAAATATGTCAAAGGTAGCTCCGACAAGCTCTTCTTCTCTAAGCTCTATAAAGAAAAATTCAAAACTTTTTTTAGCGAAGTAGTTTTTCAGTCAGTCGGCATGTTTGACTAAAAAGGACACGAATTCCTTTATTGTACCATAAAGAAATTCGTGTCCTTTCGTGGGTGATTCTCTCTGTTACCAAATCTGTCCAAGATAAGGTAGGTGGCCTTTGATTACTATCTACTTGCACTATAGAGGTGTAGAAAAACACTGAATTCGTATGCCAACTCTTAAAGAGTCCTCTACTGCCACTGGTCTAATATTTCCCTGTCGCAAATAGAAAAATTTTAATGCTTTAAGATTTTAAATAGTTTTTTATATATTTTTTTCTTTGTTACCGTGCGGTCCAGATTGAGCAGGTCAAAATTCAGCGTTGTTGTGGGACAAGCATAAGAAAAATATATTTTTTTCCTTTCTTATAAATTATATATTTTGTGCGACATTTCTAAATTCCTTAGAACAAAATTATAAAATTCATAGTAATTTTTAGATGGAAATTTTTATCAAACTTTTTTTTCTATTACCGTAATGAACAAGAAATGACACAGGGTACTCTTAATCCCTTGTTAAATGTATAGAACCAGAATTTTCCATCGAATATCAATATTTACTAAAACATTATGCGTAAATTATATATAGTTTTTGGTAACATGTCAAATATATATTATAATGTGTTACCATGTTAAATTTCTTCTAAAAACATTTTTAGGCTATTATTATAAATCACTGATAAATGTAACTAAGTTTAACGTGCACAAAAAATAAAGTGGACCTTCGCCCTACTCAACATATTAGTGTCTATTAATGTATAACCATCACACATGTGTGACCACAATACATAAATCGTGAAAAAATTATATTATTTTATCTTAATGTTGTATAATACTACATTCTTTTTTAAAAAAAATACATCAAAAATTATAAAACATTTTCATATAGAAATTAATTTGTGTAATAAACAAGTATTTTTAAATGTATTAATTATTTTTAAATGTATAATTTAATTGACTTTACTCTCCTTTAATACTAATATTGTGAAATAAATCTTCACACTACCTTATCTTAATATCGGAAAAAGTAGCAAATGCTAGACATTTATTAACAGCTAAGTACAGGAATCTTTAAGTTCAATTAACTCGAAAATTCCTTCTTCAGAATTTCTCAATTTCAAATATATCAAAATCTATTGAAGCATATTTCTTCTATATGAAATTTTATTTAAACTACTTTCTTGTATTCTCAGTATATGTTCATGCATATATTTTACTCGATTTTTCAGGATTTATATTTAAAAGCAATATTTTATTATATTGCCCAAAAGAAAAAAAACTATCACAAAATCTATTGTTTTAAAGATTTTGAATAAATAATTGTAATACATTTATAAGTCATGAAGTTAATATTTAAAATTTATCTTCCCCATTTACATTTCTTTTTAAGAACTATTTGTTCATGAGTCATACAAAAATTTAAAGGCAATGAAATTTAAAAGAAACTTCAATTATATGCAAGAATTCTCTCCTAAAATAGTAAGACTGATTACGACCAGGTTTTTATAGTACTCCCTACATTTATCTTGAAAAATCAAAGGTAATCAATGTAGTAGCTTTCATGTCTCAGTTTTGACGCAAAAAGTATAACTCCTGCCTTAAATAATGTTTTTAATGTTAGTCAAAGTAAAATGCGACAAAAATTTTAGAGTTAGCTATCCAATCCTACTTTAATAAATTTCTCTTTCCTCTGAGCAAAAACACATTTAAGACTTTTACCTTGTCGAAGAAAATTTAGAAAGTCGACGCTTTCTCAAATGATCAGGAGTAGTCCTCTTCTAACTTGCAAAGATCACTTTTGTTGACAGAAGGTAGCAGTCCATGGTATGGACAGTTTTCATTACCTTTAGTGGCAAACTTTTAGTGGCCAACAAAAGTACATCCAGGTTGAACCTTCATCGTCATTTTCTACAAGGAAGCCTTTGTGTGCTTTCACAGCTTGGTGCATGCTTTCGCAGCAATTGGTAACCAGCGTTTGAGCTGGTTACCGATTGCTAGAATGTTTAGAATTTCAATGCTCCCAGACCGCCCGACCTACCTGATCCTGATAGTGTTTATAACCATGCCGTGAAGGCCATAGAGAAAGTTACCGTGAATTACTCCTGTGACACAAGAAGGCAGTTCCTTGTCCCCATAGTTTACGACAAGAGGGAAATATCATAAATTTGGGTTATGTCACGGCTATTCAAAGGGCAATTATATACTCTTTGAAAGAGATTGCGTGTGCTGACTTACAAGGAGTCTTTCAAAAATGATAATCATCTTGGGTGTGAAGTATTAATATATATATATATATATATATATATATATATATATATATATATATATATATATATATATATATATATATATATATATATATATATATATATATATATATATATATATATATATATATATATATATATATATATATATATATATATATATATATATATATATATATATATATAAATGTATATTTTAAAGTGCAACTTTAATTAAGTAAGATGTAATTTTAAAGTTCAACTTTAAATGACAGGGAGTAAATTTTTGTTTTCAATCTTTTGAAGTGCAGGTATCATAACTATACATTAATGAGCAATCAACTGTGATTTAAGAAAAAAATAATATAGTATAAATTTCAACTCACGGTAGTTAATTTTGCTATACAGCAATAAATCCTTCATATTAAGTAATATATATATATATATATATATATATATATATATATATATATATATATATATATATATATATATATATATATATATATATATATATATATATATATATATATATATATATAATATATATATATATATATACATTTATATATATATATAATTTTACATATAAATATATATTATTTATATTATATTTTTTTTTTTATATATATATATATTTTTTACATATTTTATATATTTTAAGAACATAATATATATTCAAAAAATATATATATTTTTTTATTTATATTTATTTATATATAAATATTATATATATATTATATATATTTATATATTATATATATAATGTTTTATATTATTCATATAAACTATTCATTATTAAACATAAATTTTGTTGGTTTGTCTGAATCCTAATTCAAATCATGATTTTAATAGATATGAAATTAATTGTTTTATCTTTAGAAGTTCAAAGTAATATACCTCATCTATATTGAAGCAAATTGAACCATAATATATTAACAAAAAAGTCGTTTATCACTTTATTCTTAATAAAATTATTAGCAATATTCCTAAAAGTAATTATATATTCAAATATGCATTTTATAATAAATATAAAATTATAAATGCATATGTTTATTTGAAAATTCTCTAAATCATTTGGATTTTAACAAAAGTATCAAATAATAAGTAATAAATAGAGCAATATAATAAAAGATAAATGGAGTAGTTTTATTGAAATAAAATTATTATCAAATATTCCGTACAGTAAAATATAAAACATAATTTTTCTTTTTAGAATATAAAATTATAGAATCTGTTTTAGTTTATTTTCAAATTCTCTCTGAGAGTAAAAGCATAAGAATAAGTGAATAGAGAGTTTCGATTAAAGTATAAAATCTGGTTTATCATTTAAAATTATAAAGAATAAATTATAAAATAAATGAAATTCATGTAAAATTGTTATTTATATGTCTTACCAATTAAAACACCGAAATATGATAAGAACAGATATATTTTACAAATTATTCAAGCTTTATGCGGAAGCAAGATTTAACACAAATTTAAATTTTATAAACTATAAATACTTAATAAATTTGAATGAAATAAGTTGAAAAGTGAATGGTTGAAAAATAATAAAATAAATTTAGACAAAATATAAATAGTTTAATTTTACCATAAACCCGGAGAAATTTTAATTTATCTAGCCATATATATATATATATATATATATATATATATATATATATATATATATATATATATATATATATATATATATATATATATATATATATATATATACTAATTGGACTTGGCAGAATTTATAAATATTTAAATGAAGAATAATTTCAAATGCTATTTAATATAAGGAACATTTTCGATAATTAAATATGAAAAAGCTATGAATTTCAAAATAGTAAAGTGGCATTAATAGTCGTTGCTGGGTTCTTGCCCATTAAATTTAAACCATATATTTAGTAGTTTCAGTTAATTATTTGTTTACTTTAATATAGCTTATTAATAGTTTATGGTGTATTTCAGGTTATATATTTTTACTATATCTATCTTCATATTTCATGCTCCCTATGTTAATTTTTACGTCAACATATTTTAATCTAAATATTGAATAAAATAATTTCATTTGATAGTTTAGTGTGCAGATTTTAGTTAAACTTTATTTGAAGAAATGAATTATTAGCATCTTTTAAAATAGTTAATGCATGTCTTTAAAATATTAACAAGTTTTATCTGAATACAGTATGAAGAATTGTAATATATTAATTATGTAATTATTTGATTTAAGATTTTAGATGATATATGCAAATATGGTTACTAATTTAGAATATCTAATTAAAAGTAATTGATTAGAGTTATATTTTTAAATGGTTACTAATTGATATATTATGTTTCTAAAAAGTGTTTAATATAATATTTATCATCTCATATTATATAGAATCCGGCAACTATAATGTTTGTGTCATCTGTATAATTTAATCAGCAACTTAAATGCCTTATGTTCACATAACATAGCAGGAGTAAATTGATATTCTCTAGCATAAAGGTATTCGATGCATGTATAACAGCTGTCATGAAAGCCGCAAATGTGCATTTAAAATTTCTATATTTTATTAATCAGACTAAAATATTTGCCTGCTAATATAGAACGTTTCTAGGGGATATATAATATACAACACGAGCTCAGAAAACCATCTCATATAAAAGTGTTCAGCTAGCACTTTTTTGTGAAAAATATACACAAACATATTTTGCGTGCGAAAGAGAAATGTTTCTTCTAATCTTGTGTAATATTTTTCATGCAATCCCATCTATATTTAAATATTACACATTGCACTCTAAAAATCAAGTATTCAAGAATTTTCTGAACTAATGGTGTAGAAGCATAAAAATATTTTCTTTGAAAACAATGTTTAGAAAGTCGTCTGTTTCTTATTACGTACACCATTGTTGCTAAAAGTTTTGCTTTATTGATCACAAGATTTCCGGTTATTATCCAAATAACGTAGATGAATTAAGCCTTATTAATTATTCAAGTGTCTATTATAAATGCATGTCAAACACGATGGAGTAGTGCTTGCAATACTACTCTGGACAGAATGTTTAATCTGGAAATATTGAAGTAATGTGCACACAAATTACATTTTCTGGGCATAGCAATTTTCTGCTTTAAGAAGACAGTTTTAACAGAATTCGGAGTATGTAACTTTATATTCATTTTCTAGTTGTATAACGCAATATTTCTCTTGTATTTATCTAGATTAGATATCACTAAATAATGCTATTATGTATGTATTTTAATCATTAGTTACCAATAACAATTTATAAAGTCAGTTTTTATATTATATTTCACTTCCAATCCCAACTAGTATATTTTAATTACGATAGGAATAACTATAAATTTTACATAAATAATCAAACCATTTATGGAAGATATATGAATTTTTTTATAAATATTTTTAATAGAAATTGTTATGTGTGTAACAAATATGTATAAGTATGTAACATATGAAATTTAAACACTATTACATATATATCAACGAGTCTTCATTAGTAATCATATGTCATTGTTATGAAAATTATTGTAGCACAATATTCCTTAAACGGAAGTTGGTAATAGGTATTCATCTTGATCCTGCAAATTAAAATGCCTGTAAAAGGAAACTCTTACTGGGTTAACGTCAGTTTTAATGATTTCCCTGAATTTGCAAAAAATTGCTAGAGAATATTATGTCAAATTTTTCTTGTCTGTAAATTATCATGTTAAGTGAAAAATTAAGAAATATTAATCTGTCACTATTAAGAAAATTATTGTAACACATTATTCTATAAACAGAAGTTGGTAATACGTATTTATCTTGATTTCAATCGGTGACCTTAAATTTATAATTGCATACGAGGCTCGAAAAATATTAATATTCGAATCAAGATTGCTAAATAATAAAGTCCGGATGCTAGAAATTTCAAAAACTACTTAATTACAATGTAATAAATTATTATATTAAAATTGTTTTTAGAAGATATAAAAATTCTCCAAATTAAAATGTCCAAACCAGAAGAACCTTACTGAGTTTATGTCAGTTTTAATGATTACTCTGAATTGGTAACACAATGCTGGGAAATTTTATAGAAATTTTTTCCAGTATGTAAATTATCATGTATTGTGAAAAATTGAGAAAATTTAAGGAATGAAAATTAATATAACTCCGATGATTTCAAAAAGAAAATATAAATTTCGAATGTTATGAAAGCATATATATTATTGTAAAGTGTCTATAGGTTGGAATAATACATAAATGTACATATAGGTAAGGAATATAACTCTAGGAAGCTAGCACACAATTAGTGTCTCTGAGTTGATATTCCCCCTGTTCCAGTAATCATCAATATGTATATTATTATTTGTTTCTCAAGTGCATAGCATGAAACTCTAGTTTTACAAAATGTGTCTACTGTCTCCTTCTAGGAGAACGAAATAATTGTGAGAAAAATCAGTGAAATTTATCATGTTGTTATAATTAGCGATTAATTTTGAAATATTACACATTTCGAAAGATGTTTAAGTAAGAAATGAAAAATATATTATTTATAACAGAAAATATATCAGAATAATCCTTAAAATCGAAAAGAAATATCCTTATAAATCTATGTACAATACTAATACCTTCAAATACTTTTCCTGTAAAGTTTTATATACCGTTATGTCTTAATCTGTTATGTTAACTTTTAATAAAATAGTATATGGTTTATAGATATTACCTTATAATTCGCTGTAATTGACTACCTACAATAAATATCGCTTTTCAATATTTTATAAATAAATATGCTCTATTTATTAATATATGATGAATTTAGCATTTTATACTGCAAAGAATAAAACAAATATCAATCTTAAACACTTTTACATATATATTCTAGATTTCCTTAATAATTATCTGTCATTTTTAGGAAAATGTAGGGTGTCATTTAGAAGAAAATTATTGTATTGCATGTAAACATTATTTTGTAAACAAAAATTGGTAATATTCATCTTGATTGTCAGTTGGTGTTCTTTAAATTTATAATTGAATACGAGGCTCTATAAACCTAAAAGTTTTATATAACTTTTAGTCTTAATTAGTTAAGTTTAATTTTAATCAGATAGTATGCGGTTTATACATATTACCTTATAAATTGCTGTAATTGACTCCCTATCGTAAATTTCATTTTGATACATGTTATAAATAAATATGGTCTATTTATTATATTTAAGTTTAGCTATTTACTACATTCAGCTGCACATTTTTATTTATCAATATATGATGAATTTAGCATTATATACTACAAAAAATAAAACAAATATGTAATTAAAACACTTTTACATATATATTCTAATTTTCATTAGTAATCATCTATCATTTTTAAGAAAATATATTGTGTTATTTAGAAGAAAATTATTGTATGGCATGTAAACATTAAACTGTAAACTAAAGTTGGAAATGTGTATTCATCTTGATTTCAGTTGGTATACCTTACATTTGTAATAGAATACGAAACTCTATAAACCTTAAAAATTCAATAAAGATGACTAAATAATGAAGATCAGATGTTAGAAATTTGTAAGACGGTTTACGTAATTATTATCTAATTATATATTGTAGTAAAAAAATCTTATAAAATATAAAAATTATCCAATGTCCATAAAAGTAAACCCTTATTGAATTTTCGTCAGTTTTTATAATTACCCTGAATGCGAAACATAATGTTGGGGAATTGTATATCAAATTTTTCTTGTATGTAAATTATCCTGTAATCTTAAAAATTAAGAAATATTAACGAATGGAACTTAATAGAACTCCGATGAATTGAAATCAAAATGTAAATTTCTAATGCAATCAAGATTGATATATATTCGTAAAGTGTCTATATGTTAGAATAATACGTAAATGTATATATAGCTAAGGAATATAACGCTATGAAGCCAACACACAATTAGTGTCTCTGAGTTGATATTCCCCCTGTTCCAGTAATCATCAATATGTATATTATATGTTTCTCAAGTGCATAGGATGAAACTCTAGTTTTACAGTATGTTTCTGCTGTGTCCTTCAATTAGAACGAAATGATTCGGAGAAAAATCAGTGAAATTAATCACGTTGTTATAATTAGCGATTAATTTGGAAATATTACATATTTCGAAAGATAATTAAGTACGAAATGAAAAAAATTTTGCGCAAAACAGAAAATATTTCAAAATAATCTTTAAAATCGAAAGGAAATATCGTAAAAAATATATGTAGACTACTATTGTTTCCAAATACATTAACTGTAAAGTTTTATATATCTTTGAGCCTTAATTGGTTAAGTTATCTTTTAATCTGATAGTATATTTTTTATAGATATATCTTATAAATTGTTGTAATTGACTACCTAAAGTAAATTTCACTTTTATATATTTTATAAATATATATGTTCTATTTTTTATAATGTGAGTTAGCTATTTACTGTATTTAGCTGCGCATTTCTATTTGTCAATACTTGCATCATATTTTTATTTTCGACTTAAAAAGGGGAGTTAATTGTGTTCTATAAATTATCCAAATACGTTCATTTAATTATTTTGTTAAGGCTTAATTTTACAAAGAGTCACATTAGTTATTTAATAACTAGCCACTGCTTGATCAGAACTGAAAATGTTAGTTTTATAATTTTTTACTAAAATAAATAAATGACATAAAAATAATAAATAAAAGATACGTTAACTTCCTCTCTCTCTCTCTCTGTATATATATATATATATATATATATATATATATTATATATATATATATATATATATATATATGTAATTATTAATTCTGCTTTTTTAACAACACAGTACTTTTTTGACAACATAGTACTAAATTTGTTTTAGGTGAGATGTTTTTCAACTAGAATGTTTATATATACAGCATTACGTAAATAATGAAGCTCTAAGAATAGAATTCTGGGTGAACTCCTCAGATATTTCACCAAGATATATATATATATATATATATATATATATATATATATATATATATATATATATATATATATATATATATATATATATATATATATATATATATATATATATATATATATATATAATATATATATATATATATATATATATATATATATATATATATATATATATATATATATATATATATATATATATATATATATATATATATATATATATATATATATATATATATATATATATATATATATATATTTATATATATATATATATATATATATATATATATATATCTATATATTATATATATATATATATATAATATATATATCGAAATTGTCTGCAAAATGTTACCAATTGTCTTCCTCAACTAAGACAACTAAGATTTCAACGCAATTATCTAGATAAAATTTATAAAACTGGGTTACATTTTACGGAATTTCTAAATGTGTCTTAGAAGCCTTATGCATCTCAGAGATTCAGGAAATTGAAAATTCTCCCTGAATGAGTGTAATCTAATGTAAAATATGTTTTTAATATCAGTACACTCATCTGAATTTTAATAATATTGAAAACGATGTAAGTTAACACAAATCTATATCAAATTGCTTACCTCTAAGGTGTAATTTCTCTCTTATTTCACATTAATTAATCAATAGTTCTTAATAAATATATCATATAATATATAAAGTTTTACCTTTAAATTTTAAATCTGTACCAGGTATACAAAGTATAGTATTCAGTAAGAATTCAGTTCATTTTGTTTTTCCATATATATATGAAAATAAAAATGATTAGAGATCTATCTAAAATTTAATAACAAATGTCTGCATGATAAGTAGTATTAATGTATTTCTAGCATATTCAAATATCCCAAAATTACAGAAATATTATTTTCTAACTGAATATCTAAGAAGGTACATGTAAAAGGATCATTTTTATCTTCATCCTGTTATTATAATTTGCATATTAATAACTTAATAAGAAATTTAATCACTACTAGATACAATATTTGAGATATATCAGGTATTGTATCTCTGTTATTATATCTGCGATACATTAGCTGAGACACTAATTTGTTTCCTGACATTTAATAGAAGTAACTGTCCCTATTCTAAAAGTGAGTTAGGTATTTGAAACATTAAATTATACCGGTAACATAACTAGTTGATATCAGTTTATAGTTATAGTAAAACAAAATAAATAAGTTTATTGGGCAATGTTTCTCGCAGTTTCTTACAAGTGTACAGCTTTTATATTAGAATCTATGCTATATTAAAATAAAACATTTTTAATTATTGAAGTGATTTATGTGTTATACAATTTAAAGTATATACTCCTGATTTGGTGAAAATTAGCTAACTAGGACAATAGTTAATGGCATAATCTTTCAATAATATTTTCATACTTAATATTTTATTACTTTTCGACAAAGATAAAACAATTAAAATTAGAAGATATAATAGAAAATATATTACCTGATTGTTTTCTCAGAAATAATTAACAATAATTTTAATGGAACTTTTTTTTAGCTGAAACTATCTGGGATATTAAAATAAAATCATTTTAAATTAACTAATAATGAATAACTTAAATAAGGTATAACTATTTCTTAAAGTTTAAATAAAAAATATTCGATTAAAATTATGCCAAAACATGCACTACAAAACATTTTTAAAATCATTTTTATGAAGCTTTTTATACAAATTAAAAACTTACTGCATTCCTCATTTAAATGTTTAAGTTATTATGAAACCTGAGGAATAAAAAC
>CM063504.1:79532457-79542457 GCA_032207245.1 Pardosa pseudoannulata
TTTATTAGCATTTTAATATGTGTTTAGTTCTACTTGGATGTTGCTGAGTTTTTCCAAGTAAGAAATAGAAGGATGTTTTGTTTTAGATACATTTGATAAGAAATATCTATAAAACATCATGCTAGTGTGATTGAAAAAAGGGAGGTGATATGCATGAAATATAATTTATTAGCTGTTTAATATGTGTTTAGTCCTACATGAATGTTACTGAATTTTTTTAAGAAAGAAATAGAAGGTTATTTTGTTTTAGAAACATTTGATAAAGACTATCTCTAACACACCATGCTAGTGTTATTGAAAGAAGGGAGGTAATATGAATGAAATATTATTTATTAGCTGTTTAATATATGTTTAGTTCTACTTAGATGTTACTGAATATTTTAAGAAAGAAATAGAAGGTTATTTTGTTTTAGAAACATTTGATAAAGACTATCTCCAACACACCGTGCTAGTGTTAATGAAAGAAGGGAGGTGATATGAATGAAATATTATTTATTAGCTGTTTAATATGTGTTTAGTTCTACTTAGATGTTACTGAATATTTTAAGAAAGAAATAGAATGTTATTTTGTTTTAGAAACATTTAATAAAGTCTATCTATAAACACCATGCTAGTGTTGTTGAAAGAAGGGAGGTGATATGAATGAAATATAATTTATTAGCTTTTTAATATGTGTTTAGTTCTACTTGGATATTTACTGAATTTTTTAAAGAAAAAATGGAAGGTTAGACATGATTTTTTATTTTGAAGAATGTTTAAAAACGCGAAATCTGTAAATCTTTATGTGCAGGATAAGGAAGCATTAACATACCCACAACCTAATAGATTTACTAACCTGGTTTTTCTTGCATAGTTCATTTCATGAAAATGGTCCTTCGATACATAGAAAAAATTTCAATTTAATTCAATAATATAATGTTAATGATGGGTCATGAATATAATTTAAGCTAATAAACATAGTCTAAATGTGATTTTTCTTTTTCTTTTGAAATATATAAGTAGCATTTTGACATTATGAATTAAAGGACCCTTTTAAGCTTATTAGCGTATTTTCCAAAATTAGCATAATTAGTAAACATTAATTTACATGTGAGATATAATTATGGGTTGTACATATAATACCAGCTCTATTATATATTTTTGCAAAGCAGTATTAATTGCTATTTTAAAATCTGGCAAAATTTCTTAACTACATACGGAATGAAACAAAATTGCAATTTTTAAATAAATAAATATATTTTATAGTATATATTTTTTAAAGAAAATATAACTCTGGCACTTAAGTATCAAAATCACGTGTTATGAATATTTTATAATGAATTCTTTCACGAGCAAAACATTTTTCCGTTGCCTCCACGAAGCTTTGCCTCGGAGCCCGTCATCTTATGAAACAGAGCTCCTACAGACTTAATTGGTTGTTTAATTTATATCACAGGAAAACTGCCATCATGTTGATGTCAAAATGCAGTCAGAAGTGGGTAATTACCCCGACATAATGAAGAGAGGGATTTTTCTCATTTTGATGAAACTGAAAACTTTAAGGAAATGCAGACAGCTCTTTAGCAAATGTATTTCCACAGTTAATTTCCTTTAATTATTACGGAAAATATCTTGAAGTGTTTGAACGTGTACTTAAGATAAATGTATGGATTAACAAATCAGAAGTTTTATACATAAGTCACTTAAAATTCATTAAGGTGCATAAAGCCCTCCTGTAATTTAGATGTGAACAATAAACAAATAACATATTAAGTGATTAATCAATGGAATCATTTAAGAACATTTACTCTGGAACATTTCTTATTTATTCTTCCAGCCATAATGAATCATTTACCGGATATCTTTTAAAACACTCATATACCGGGAATGTTTATACACAGCACAACATATTTTACAACACTTTCACAACAATACAGTTAAATCCAAATAGCAACATATATTTATAGCTTTGTATAAAAGACGTTCATTAATTTACTAATAACTTATTAGGGATAAGAAATAAGGGTTTTGAACGGGGATAAATTATAATTTTAGGTAAGTTCTAATCGAATTTTGGCTTTCCTGGTTTTCTCCATGATGTTTAGGAAAATAGCAGTTTTAAATGACACATAAAAAATACAGGTATTTAAAAGATACATCACTTTAAAATTGAACATTGCGTAAGGAAAAATATAATTTTAAAGTGCGACTTTAAATGATAGGGGCTGACGTTTTTTTTGTTTTCAGTCTTCTGAAGTATAGATATCATATATATATATATATATATATATATATATATATATATATATATATATATATATATATATATATATATATATATATATATATATATATATATATATATACTAATAAGCAATCAACTATGATGTAAGAAAAATAATATCGAATGAATTTCCACTCATGGTAGATAATTATGATACACGAAATATTATCCAATATATGTATATATATATATATATATATATATATATATATATATATATATATATATATTGTAAAATATTAAAATTATTTAACATTAATATTTCCTTAAACACAGTCTCTGTCCCATTTTAATTCCTTAAAATCTTTTTTCCCATCCTCTAAATGCCATAATCAAAGGAGTGTTCTCAAATTAAAATTCTTTCGATACATTTCCCAAATCTTTCTGTCCTATAGAATTAAATTTTCAGTCTCTTTAACAAGTTTTCCAGCTATCGCCGCCAAATGGCTCCTCGTTTCCCTGATCTTATCCCTGATATATATATATATATATATATATATATATATATATATATATATATATATATATATATATATATATATATATATATATATATATATATATATATATATATATATATATATATATATATATATATATATATATATATATATATATATATATATATATATATATATATATATATATATATATATATATATATATTATATATATATATATATATTATATATATATAT
Source organism: Pardosa pseudoannulata (assembly GCA_032207245.1). Classification (NCBI taxonomy): domain Eukaryota; kingdom Metazoa; phylum Arthropoda; class Arachnida; order Araneae; family Lycosidae; genus Pardosa; species Pardosa pseudoannulata. The sequence continues at coordinate 79,535,419 of CM063504.1, forward strand.
ATATATATATATATATATATATATATATATATATATATATATATTATATATATATATATATATATATATATATATATATATATATATATTATATATGTATATATATATATATATATATTTATATGTATATGTATAATATATGTATAATATATGTGTATATATATATTTATATATATATGTATATAATATATATATATGTAAATGTATAATATATGTATATTATATATATATATATATATATATATATATATATATATATATATATATATATATATATATATATATATATATTTATATATGCGTGTGTGTGTGTGTATGTGTATACAGATTCGGTTAAGGGTAACAATAAAAGTGAATGGCAAATTTTAAATTCAAACGATATTTTCATATATTTTAGTAGTCAGAAAAGGGCTTTAAAGTGAATCCTAATACAATGTTAGAAATCATAGATATTGCATCTCAGTGTTGTTCCGTTTTACGACTGTTTAGATATGTGCATTTGTGTACTTGATGTTTGGACCTGAATATGGATAAATGTCCACCAGATAAGATGTAATCTAGATTAATGGAGTAAACTTTACGTAAAGCTCATTTGATCCATACATATTACTTCATAGTTTGTGTATACGAGAGCTAGAATATTATTATGTATGCCTATTAATTTGTAGCTAAAATTATGTTTAATGCATACCAAAAGGTTTTAAACTAGTTTTGGCGTTACAACAGTATGCGCAATGTATATATTTTTAAAGGATGCTATCGAATAGACTAAATAGTTTTATTTTTCAACGTAATCTTAATCTTTACATATATAATTCTAACACATAACAGACTGTGTTATTATTCAATTATTCTAAATCGATTTGTATGTAAGTTAGAACTAACTTGTGTTTAATATTTGATATAAAATATCAAAGTATGTACGCTGTTGCATGCTATAATTCCAACTTTCTTTATAATAGTAAGTAATTTATTAAATCATTTTAATCTTTTGCATTAACTGTTTGAACACTTTTCTTAACCACTAATTCAATATGAATTAAAAACATGAAGTTTGAACTAATAACTAAAAGTGATATTATTTTAATTTTATTTATTGAATTGCTATTTTATTCATCAAGATATAATTCTATCCAGTATTAAAATTGCAGTGATAAATAAATAACATTGAATAAGTTAATGATTTTGAATATGTTAGAGAAGTGTTATGAGAAATTAATTTCTTAAAATGTTTATTCAATCAATTATTACTACATTACATATGAAGAATAGCGAATAAATAAAACAGTCATGTGGAAATCAACAACATTCCTTTGAACTACAAATCTATCTTTTATTCTTATTAAAACCATTTTTTTAAGAAATTGTATAATCAATAAAATATTTCTTTACACATTGGGCCGGTCTCACAAAAGTCTTTTAGAGCTAACCAAGTTTAATCTCTGTTTAAAGAGAATTTTGTCATAGCATTGGTTGGCGACATGGGGTAATCACGATTAGTCGTTTAACGTCTTTGGGGAGACAGGCCTTTATTGTGATTTAATTCCTAAAGTACAATAAAAACTATCATTTGGAAATTGCAAGCTAAATTGTAAAGTGAATGGTCATCCATTTGTTAGAATATTTCAATGTTGCTGTAAACTGACATACTACTGCAGTAAACATTTTCCATGAAAAGAATTTGTGTACTGATTAAAAATCAAGAAAATATATTAGTCCAACTTTATCCCACTTAATAAGTTGCCACATGGACGCCACTACTGGATTTTCAATCGCAAGTGCAAAATTACTTGTACAACAGAGCTCACAAAACTTTATTTTTTTTAATTAGTTTATCGAATTCCTTATCTGAGCTCTGTATAATAGAGTTTGGTAATTCAACTTTGATAAGAATGCATGTTGTACAATCTCCGGATGTTTATTTAATATATATAATACATGTTCACACAAAATTGACCTTCTCATTAAAAGATTACTATAAACGAACCTCTTCTATGTTATTATAAACTAAACAGACTACTGCAGTAAATGTTTACCATAAAAAAATTGTGTACTGATTAAACATCAAGAAAATATATCAGTCCTGCTTTTTCCACTTAGTTAACATGGACGCCACTACTGGATTTTCAACGTAAGTGCAAACATGCCTTGTATAACAGAGCTAACAAAACTATATTTTTTTAATTAAGTTATTGAATTCCATAACTGAGCTCTATATAATAGAGTTTAGTAATTCAATTTTGATAAGCATGCATATTGTACAATTTCCGGAATGGTTATTTAAAATCTATAAAGCATATTCACACAAAATTGACATCTTCTTTGATTGATTACTATGAAACGAACGACTTCAATATTGCTATAAACTCAACATACTACTGTAGTAAATGTTCTCTATAAAAATCAAGAAAATTTATTAGTCATATTTTTCCCACTTAGGAAGTTAACATATAAGCCACTACTGGATTTTCAATCGTAAGTGCATACATACCTTGTAAAATAGAGCTAAAGCATCTATATTTTTTAATTAATTTATTGATTTCCATAACTAATCTCTATATAATTTGGTTTTGTAATTCACGTTTGATAAGAATGCATGTTGTACAATTTCCGGAATAGTTATTTAGTATATATAAAACATGTTCACACAAAATTGACCTTTTCTTTAAATGATTACTATAAAACGAACGGCTTCTATGTTGCTATGAACTAGACAGACTACTGCAGTAAATATTTTCCATAAAAACAAATTGTGTACTGAATAAATGTCAAGAAAATATATTAGTCCTACATTTTTCCACTTAGGAAGTTAACATGGACGCCACTACTGGATTTTCAATCGCAAGTGCAAACGTACCTTGTAAAATAGAGATAACAAATCTATATTATTTAATTTATTGAATTCCATAACTAATCTCTATATAATTTGGTTTTGTAATTCAAGTTTGATAAGGATGCATGTTGTACAATTTCCGGAAGGGTTATTTAAAATCTACAAAGCATATTCACACAAAACTGACTTTTTCTTTAAATGATTACTAAAAAACGAACGCTTCTATGTTGCTATGAACTGAACAGACTACTACAGTAAATGTTTTCCATAAAATCAAATTGTGTTCTGAATAAAAATCAAGAAAATATATTAGTCCTACATTTTTCCACTTAGGAAGTTAACATGGACGCCACTACTGGATTTTCAATCGTAAGTGCAAAATTACTTGTACAACAGAGCTCACAAAACTTTATTTTTTTTTTAATTAGTTTATCGAATTCCTTATCTGAGCTCTGTATAATAGAGTTTGGTAATTCAACTTTGATAAGGATACATGTTGAACAATTTCCGGAATGGTTATTTAAAATCTATAAATCATGTTCACACAAAATTTACATTTTCTGTGAATTGTTACTGTAAAACGAAAGTGCTTTTTCATTCTTTGTCAATATTTTACTTAAAGAACATCCGGAAATCGCTAGGGGATGACATTTCATTTTGATTCTTTTATATTTAATATCATTTTAATAAAATACAAATCCATCCAACTTTACTATAGTAAATGATTATTATACGGTTCTTGTTGGAAATGTAACAAGTCCTGAAACGTTTAATAGAGCACAACAAAATCAGGAAGATAAGTACATGTCATAAAACATTCACCATTTCCTTGTTTCTATGTAATAGCTTTTGAATCACACACTAGTAATCGCTTTTTAGATTCTTATCGTCAGAATCACGTGAACAATATTCTTCAACAAATTACATTTTACATTACTCTGGACATTATATCTACATTTGAAAGAAATACAGTTCTATCTAAAAATACCATAAATGTACCCAAAGATCTGCAGTTCCGATATTTGGTAATATTATACGATTTCTTTTACTTTAAAATTGCTGAGATAGCTATAACAGAAGATTTAAAACTAAAAACTTGATATTTAAAACTATATTTTTTTAATTTTAAAATTCATCTGAGATAGCATCTTTTGAATATATTTTTACGCTTGCTTGTAACATTCTATAACATACAAGGAACCTAAAATAATCGACAATAGTGTATTAATTACCCTTTTAAACATTTCTCAACTTTATGTTAAATTTATAATTAATATTCCAGTGTATATATTAACGGCAAATAGTAATTATATATTTATACGATTTAGAATTACGTCTCATTATTTAGGATTGTTAATGTTTTACAAAGATACATAAACAAAGGACAATTATATTCTCAGAAAAAATTCTATAAAGAACTATAGTAATCATATCTTTTTACTTTTGGTATTCATTCCCTGTTATAATATGTATATATACCATAGGTCATAAATCATAAAAACTAGCTATATTTATATCTCAAAATGCCTCAAATGAATAAACAATTAGAATATTTATTTTTAAATATTTTTTGAATTTCTGCTAAAAGTATATGCTACCTCTCAACTAATAGTAATATTACTTCAGTTTTATCATTTGTAACAAGAATAATAAATCTAACATTTATTAAGATTTACGTAATAGCAAAAGCGATAGTATTCATAAATATATATTTTCGTTCTAATATCAATATAAATATCATAAAAATTTAAGAATTTATGGTCATCATTTCAACAAATCCTTGCCCTCAATTTTGAAGTATTTCCGGTATTTCCCAAAACAAGTAATTATTCTAAGTAATCAAAGTATAATTCTATATTTAAATACGATTCAAATGAATACGTAAATTAATATGTACTTTAACAATCCTAATATATTAAGATTTGTTAAAATACAGCTAAAATTAGACGTCATTCTTTAATTATTGTAAGAAGAAATCTTTTAAGAATACAAAAGTCTTTAAAGACGTTATGTAATGTGTTTTTCTTTAACATTTTAAGCTTGTTATACGATTCATCATAAAATCAATCAATCATTTAGATAATTTCTAATACAAATTATTTTGATAAGTATGAACAGTAACGCTTGTCAAACATTACACACCTAAACACACACACACACACACATATATATATATACATATATATATATATACATATATATATATACATATACACATACACACACATATATATATATATATATATATATATATATATATATATATATATATATATATATATATATATATATATATATATATATATATATATATATATATATATATATATATATATATATATATATATATATATATATATATACATATATATATATAATATATATATATATATATACATATATATATATATATACATATATATATATATATAAATATATATATATATATATATATATATATATATATATATATATATATATATATATATATATATATATATATATATATATATATATATATATATATATATATATAATATATATATATATATATATATATATATATATATATATATATATATATATATATATATATATATATACATATATATATATATATATATATATATATATATATATATATATATATATATATATATATATATATATATATATATATATATATATATATATATTATATATATATATATATATATATAATATATATATATATATATATATATATATATATATATATATATATATATATATATATATATATATATATATATATATATATATATATATATATATATATATATATATATATATATAATATATATATATATATATATATATATATATATTATATATATATGTATATATATATATATATGTATATATATATATATATATATATATATATATATATATATATATTATATATATATATATATATATATATATATATATATATATATATATATATATATATATATATATATATATATATATATATATATATATATATATATATATATATATATATATATATATATATATATATATATATATATATATATATATATATATATATATATATATATATATATATATATATATATATATATATATATATATATATATATATATATATATATATATATATATATACATTAAAGAAAAGTTGAAATAAGCAACAAGAAATATTAAAAATTTAATAGTTTAAAACATAAATTTATTTAATAATATGGTTTTAAATAAATAAAAAAATACTTGACTACGGTGAGAAATATATAAGGTAAGTTTATGTATGAGAATATATTGACCTTTGATTTTATATACCCGTCGTGTTCACTTTATCTACTGAAATAAAATATTTATTTTAAGCCAGTATTTTTCTTGTATGAAGATTCAACTTTTACGTTGTGTGAAATAGTCATCATCCTCTAGAGTATATGAAATACTGAATACTTTGTTTTAATATTATAAAATAATATCTCTAGGGTACGAAGAAATTGTAAAATATATTGTATTTTTTACGGTTCACTAAAATGTTGTATTTTTTCTTAAGATTGTATTTCTCTTAAAATTTATTATCTGAAAACGAATTGATATAATACATTCATTTTAGTTATCTATCTAAAACAAAATTTAATGTATATAAATAAGTAATTTTCAAGTATTGTTCATATATAAATTTCAATAAAAGTTTTCAAATGTTTATTAACCGTTTAAAAGCTGAATTATGAAAAAAAATAGACCCAAAGACTTGAAATTCGGTTATTATATTAATTAAAAATATTTATATCCAATAAAGTATTAAAATTATGTGAAAAAATGTTTTGAAGGTGTTTTTAGTCGATGCTCCATATATGGAACATTTGCATGTTACATGATTATATTTTACATATTTTTAAAAATTCATGAAAATAGTTAATTTAAAGTCTAATAATTATAACATCTTCTTAATATTAACTGTTTTCTTTATTTATCTTTAAATAACGTACAATTGATAAATATTATGACACTATAAAATTTATGCTATATTGGTACTGGTTTTTCCAATTCTGTTGGATTACCGAATTTCACTTTAGTTTTCCATTTTTTTAATACAGATTTTTCAGTTTTTTGTTTCTTCTTAGCCCTTGAACGCGGTTTCTGAAAACACTTTACTTTCATCTTTTTTTCTTTTTTAATTGTCAT
>CM063504.1:79547457-79572457 GCA_032207245.1 Pardosa pseudoannulata
TTATATCCTGTATAAACAATCTTGAAGTGTTTAAGTCTACGAATTTTAAATTTTTAAAATTACCTAGTAATTTAATAGCAGTATAGAATATATATATATATATATATGTGTGTGTGTGTGTGTGTGTGTGTGTGTGTGTATGTGTAACAAGTAATACATTATAAATATACCCTATGCGGAACACGTACTAGGACGTCTTAGTGTAACAACATGGTTTGTTTGTAGGTAGAAAAATAGCAGTGTATACAGGAAAACGAAGCCTAATTTTCTTGTCTAATTCATAAATTCTAGAAAAAGTTTGACAAATAAAAACTAGTTTTTACACCAGTAGATGTGGAACCAGAGAACGGGAAATAATTAAAACTATATACTACAATTTCTATTTGATTTTTTATATTTAAGAAAGTTTTATAAATTTATCTAATAAAAAATATATTTTTTGTTTACAAAATCATATGGTAGTTATTTATATATTTCTATATATATATTATTTGTTTATATATTTCAATATAAAATTCGAAAATTTGGTTAAAAATTGAATAATTTTTGATCTATTGAGATGTAACTGAATAACTTAACTTACGCGCAAAACTTCCGCTACCGTCACAATTCCGCTGCGAAATATAACCGCGTACAGTGTGTTAATAACATTTTCGACCACATTTAGCCTTCCAACCAGCATTCGTTATGGCCTTGACAACACATGGTTCTGATAGGTAGTCTTAGGTAACTAGAACCATCGCTCATCAAGTAGTACTGCAGCGGGACAAGCTCACATTTTGTGAGGAGTTACTGTGGCATTACAAATTTGTTTTTCTAGGAGGGGCTGCAAATAATCTGTTGGATTAATTTCAGGTGAACTTGGAAGCCAAGGCATAACTTAAAATTCAGTTGGAAGTTCCTCGAACCACTAGTGGACTACTCGAATCTCATGTCATTGCGTATTATCATGTTTGTAAACACGTTCTCCTGCTGGAGATAGAGTTACCATGAATTGGTGAACCTCGTCTACAACTTATTGCGTAGCGCAAAGACGTCAATGATTATTCTATGGGGATTATGGGTTCTAATGTGCGCCATGAAACCATTGTCCACCTTGTAACTCCCCGTCACCGGCTTGTTTCGATCGAAAGCATCAAAAAATGGGATTCATTGGACCGTATAATTTTCTTCCATACTTCTAAAGTCTAATGCCGATGTTTCGTCATGTGCCCCTGTGTAGTCCCTTCCACAGTAATACACTCTCCACAGTGTGTTCAGAAACATTGTCTAGTTCACTGCTGTAGTAGCCAGTGTTGATTTCAGCTGCTGTGGCTCATTGGTCAAGGTGAACAGTGCTCCGCTCTCCTGAAATGTATTCTCCAAAGATGACACTGTGACTTGTCGTTTCATCATTCATACTTAACTTTCGATATGTGTTCACAACATTATATACTGCACGTGAAAAACTGCCTGCTAAACATGCCGTGATTGATTTTGAGGTCTTAGTTACCGAGGCAAACGATTTGACATTTATAGAAGTCTGATAAAACCAGCTTTTTCTCTCATTATGTCTTCAATCAAGCTTTGTTTGGAACGACAATGCGTAGCCGATTTGTATCCTCTAACATTAGCCGCTGGCGCACAGTGGTTTTTACTCCTTGGTTTGGTTTGATATTGAGTGCTACGGTCTATTTTACACGGTACACGAGGACTAATGATACCGGGACCTACTGCTTAAATCCAATGCCAAAAGGCTACGAACTTCCATACCACAGTTGAATTCGAGCCCATAAACACCAGTACAAAATACCAGAACTCTAACCAATTGGACAGCTTTCAGCATTTTGTTCCTAGGCCAGCTCACTGTTATAAATTGAAAGTGGTCATAATAAATAGCTCTTATATATAATATATATATATATATATATATATATATATATATATATATATATATATATATATATATATATATATATATATATATATATATATATATATATATATATATATATATATATATCTGTGTGTGTATATTAATTATATGGGTGTGAATTTGTATATATACCAGAGCTAACAGCATGTATATGTACCAGACCAATACATTTCTGGTACTCAGGTACTGGATTCGTACTTATTTGCTCTATCATTATAACATAAATTCATAATAGATATTAAATTTTAATAAAAAGTGTTAATGTATGTTTCTTTTTTACCCATGAAGATCAAATATGAGTAATGTTACAATAGATCTTAAAAGGATATATGTAATTAGGTTTTGGAAATGGAAGACATTAAGTACAAATACTTAATTATTTTTCTAAACAAACTATGTCCATATCTAGCAATTATAACAAATAATTGCCAGACAATCACTTGTTTAGGTTTTCGAGAAACCAAAGGTAAATCTATGAAAATTCCTGAAATATTTTCAATTAGACTGAAATGAATGGAAATAATAAATAATTTAATGTGTCTACAAGAAAATAAGCAGTAAATCTATGAAGAACGTATTTTTTATTCAACTAATTGAATATACTTAAAACAAACAATTATTATTTTTCTTATAATTTTGAAAGATATGATTTAAATGTTTATTAAAATTAGTTTTCTTTTGTAAAGAAGCAAAGAAAAAACAGTTAAAAAATTATAACATTTAATCCGCATTTTAAAAATTATGATTGAAAATCTCAGTTTTAATTTTTATGTAAAGATATAAAGTAAAAAAGTAAATTTAATATCACATCTCAATATTAAGTGGGTTGTATATTTCAAACCAAACTTTCTAATATCATGAGTCTAAATATTACATTAAAAATTTAAAAATATATAAAATAGAGTTTTTATTGTCTCTGTCTTTCTCTGTATTATATATATATATATATATATATATATATATATATATATATATATATATGTAATTAGACTAAATTTAAATTTTTACATCACATGTACGGGGGTTCGATCCTGGAACTTGAACTGACCACTGCGCCACAGATACGTTGGCAGTGAATTGTTTAAAGTGTCATTATAATAATCTCAATAAGCTAGTAATCATGGATTTTTAATAAAAAAAAACAGTTTCTGTCGGTTGAAATTGTGAATCTAAACCATTCTCGAATGAATTTAATTACATACACAAAATCATACATCAAAATCAGTCCAGCTGTTTAGGGGAAGTTCTATTACAAACATAAGGACATAAGAATGTTATATGTAAAGATATATTGCTAAATAAAAATATTATTATTGTTATTTTATACGAGTCAAATTTGTACATCCTTTATTATATTTTTTCTACTTTACTGTTTTCTGCATATACTTATAACAAAATCTTAAATTTATTATAAGGTTGAAATATTGCAAATAGAAATGTCTAAGATGCTCAATACAAAAGCAATCGACACATTTAAAAAAAAAGACCAACGTCGAAATAAGTATTAATAATTGTTAAAATGACCTCTTTTCTCAAAATTTGTATCACTTTTATATTAATATACTGCTTAGTAATATACTTCAAATATCATTTGACCAAAGAATTGTATGCTAACTTTTCTCAAGTTCATATTTAGATTTTCTTTAAATTTAAATATGAATTAATTTCTTTAAATTTAAAGTAATCTACTCTATTCTCCTCTTTTGAAACTTTTACAATCTAAATCGTTACTACAGACAGCTTGTCATTATGTTTCCATATTTCCATAATTATTTTATTACACATATTACATTTTAATAAACTTATTAATTATATTCCTTTTAGCCCAAAGAATTTTATATGTATTCTTATTTTGATGTACCCTTCATGATAGTAAAATTTCACGAGTAATTTACTCTTATGTATTCTCCTCTTTAGGAACTTTTACAATCTTTTCACTACAGACAGCTTGTCACTAAGTTTCCATATTTACGTAATTATATTATTACATATATTAAATTTTAATAAACTTATTAATTATATTCATTAATGCCCAAAGAATTTTATATGTATTCTTATTTTGATAGTATCCTTCATGATAGTAAAATTTGACGAATAATCTACTCTTATGTATTCTCCTCTTTAGAAACTTTTACAATCTAAATCGTTACTACAGACAGCTTGTCATTATGTTTCCATATTTCCATAATTATTTTATTACACATATTACATTTTAATAAACTTATTAATTATATTTAACATTAATTAATTAATTATAATAATAAATTAATTTAGATAGAGTTAAAAATGTGTTTCCCATTTAGTTATGAACAATATAAAAAGTTTCTTAAGTTACATATCGGTACGAAATTGTTACCACAGTTTGGAAAAACACAGAAAAAAAATTACTGAATAATTCATTACATTAAAAAAATTAGCTTTATACATGGTCAAAGTTTTAAATTCTTTACTCTTACTTCTAAAAATATTTTTTTTTCTTAATTTACTCTAAAAAAATGTGACATTTATAGAAAAGCTTAAAACTAATTACTAAAATTTGCTCAACATTATTTTTTAATGAAGGGACAAATTTTGGATGAGATTTTATCTAAACAAAGTTTAATTTTTCTTTATCTTTAATTAAATTTATTCACTCATTATCCTAATGAGTAAAGAAGCTAAAGATTTAAAATTCCGATAAATAAATAGGAAAAAAATACTTCTATACAGTTTTTTCTTCTTTTTAACTTTGTTAAGGAGATAGAAATAGCTGTTAAATATTTAAAGAAACCATAAACTATCACTTTATTAAATGAAGCTGTTTTGTTTAAGAACTAAAAAGTGAAAGAAAGCATTCTTTTAAAAAATGAGACATTTTATACTTTAGGGATAGGTAGAATTCTAAACTAATCACATTTGATTCATCATATCCTGTATGAGGAAATCTTTAAATAAAGGTGTTAATTTAGGCATATATATATATATATATATATATATATATATATATATATATATATATATATATATATATATATATATATATATATATATATATATATATATATATATATGTGTGTGTGTGTGTGTGTGTGTGTGTGTAAGCTTAATAAACTTTTGCTTGATGTTCTTATTTTTTATTTTAGTTCAGTAAATAATAAATTGTAAATAATTATTTGGTATAATTTAGATCAACTGTAATTGATTTATTTTAGGATATATATTCTAAACATCAATTGATATGTTATCATTTTAAAGCTTAAATACAGTTAACTTCAATGCTTGGCATTTATATCTGAATTCAGATAAATAAAAAGGTGTATTTCACAATTATATTCTTTTTAAATAACGTAATACCAACAGCAATATTTTGGTATTATTTTCTACGAGTAGGAGTTTATACATCATAGAATTTTTGTTAGTATCTTTGAAAATTATTAACATTGAAATCAGTACAATATTAACGTCTAACAAAGAAACAAAATACAGTTTTTTAGACGTATGTTATGTATGCTATAATGTTTTATTTCTGGAAGAAACCAATATTTGAAAAAATATTTTCAGTTTAGAAAATATCAAAAAATATTATTTTTAAGATTTTGCTGATGGTATGTGTGGTAATTGGATCCATGATGTCAAGTTAGTTTGCATAGCACAAAAATATTCATGAATTAAATAAATAGTGGAATTGTTTCTAAAATATCAATTTTACTACATCTTTAATGGGATCTGTAGTTAACTATACTTAACTATATAATAAAAAATAAAAAAAGAAAATCAAGCAATTCTAAATTAAAATATTAAATTCAATTAAATCAAATAATTATGTATTATGTAATCGTTTATACTTTTCTAAAATTGAGGTTAAAATAAATATCACTTAATATTCTAATACAACAGATATTTAAAATATTTTACTTAAGAGTTTTATATATTTTGTTTTATAAAATTGGTGATTACTGTAGAGCAAGTATGATTCTACATTTTGTTTAAATCCTGTTTACAATATTGGAAACACTAGAAGTATTTTTCTTTATAAAGCAAATATTAAATCTGAAATGAAGCAATGAAATAAAAATTAATTGCTAGCCTACACATTCGTATGATATTCTTGTTTTAATACTAGTATATCTTTTAAAAAATTAAATTTTTGAGTTAAATAAATCAAAATTTTATTATTTTATATATATATTTTTCCTTTTAACTCCATTTACTATTATATTTTAATGTTTATATAAAATGTGTTGCAAAAGAATGGGAGATCTATGTAAAGTGTTAGCGGGTTTATACTAAACTTTAAGTTAAAAATATCCTTAGATATTACTTAGTAATGTAATGTAAAACAAGCTCTTTAAATGATCTTATTTTTGTGTATTTTGCTTCATTTTTTATATTTATTCACTGCAACCTGTGGCACATGAAATATACCTAATCCTACGCCCTTAAATCTGCTAGTGAACTGTTTTCTTTCAGATTAACAATCTAATTGCTTGGAAAACATTTTTTTTTACATTTTTTTTACACTTTTTCAGACAAACAAGTAATGTACGGCCTCAGTTTTCTTAATTTTTCTGTGGTAAATCCATGAGTCGGAATTTAAACATTTGTACATTTAAATTAGTTTTTAGTGTAAACAATATAACCATAGAATTAAAGAGACACAGTTTATTAGTAATCAATACAAAAAGAAACCTAATCTAACGTTAATAAAAGATTTGATACATTACGCTATACCTGAAATGTGCATCTTTAGGATGAAATTGATCCAACACCCAACGCTCGAAATGCATTATTTAATACATTCTACAGTCAAGTTTTTAATTGGTTTGCTATTATACTTAAATTAAAATGTTTATTTAACATGTACTCGTAACATAGTAATGACTATTTGTGTGCATAGATTTATTATGAATAAAATGTTTGAGTTTTATAGTAAAAATTCTACTAGTCCTCATAAGCATACTGTAACAATATAAAACGTCATATGTGTTTTATTATACGAAATAAGTTAATAAAACAGTCTTTTTCATTCTTCTTATATGTATAATTTAAAGATGGTTTTCAGGAAGAAATTTTAATCTAAAAATTGAAAAATTATATGATTGAAATTGCATACCACACATTGAATGTTTAAAGTATTACGGTTTATTTTTGCTATACTACGGCAAATTAGTCTGGGACCTACAGCCTAAAGTGATTCCGAACAGGTACAAAGATCCAATCCAGCTGCTGAATTCGAACATGATGTGAAGACTCCCCTTTGTCCGAGCACGCGCCAAAACAGCTGATCGTAGTGCACCTGTTATACCTGGACAATAGCTTGGCGTCGCAGAGTCTTGGGATCTTGACAATCGGACTGAATAGACGGATACGCCTCTGATGGATCTCGTTAATGAACACTTGGCAATCCCGTGAAGTGTTTAGACCAGCAAATGAAAATTCAGTTAAAAAGTATAACTGTAACTTTAGCTGGAGTTCTCTTGTAACTGGGATCTTAACTGACCCCAAAAACAAGTGGCAGAACCGTAACTGTTTTGTGACTCAGGGCTTTTCGGAGGTGTATTGACCTCGTGGAAGCTTTCGCCTTTTTACCAGAGAAACTTGCTAGTTCGGGAGATTCGTAAAGTCCGCTCATATAGGGAGCGACAGATATATCGATACCGAACGGGGGATCAATTGGGTTTGATTGCACCCTGAAATAGCTCCTCATTTGTAAGAGATTGTTAATTCTCTTGTTTTTCTTTCAACTGTGATCGTCGTGAGGAAGTTTTATCGACAACCATCCTTTGCAGGTCTAGATGATTTAGGAATTAACGTTCCTTTGTAAATAGCCGTATTTAATCCAGAATTAAAGTGAATTTCCAATTTTATTCTTTGACTTTGATCCATTATTCACGTCACCTCTCATTTGAGAATATTGAATTCGTCACAATGGGAATTCCAGCACCAAATTTCAGTATATATATATATATATATATATATATATATATTCATATATATATATATATATATATATATATATATATATATATATATATATATATATATATATATATATATATATATATATATATATTATATATATATATATATATATATATATATATATATATATATATATATATATATATATATATATATATATATATATATATATATATATATATATATATATATATATATATATATATACCAAAATACAGTGCTTAACAGTTGGCCATACTCCAGCATTAATCTTTAGAATCATAACCGAAAACACTCATTATTGCACCTATAAATAAATTTTATTTTTTTATAAAACTCAGATTTTCGAAATTTAATTATATAAATAGTAACACAACAAAGTATGCTTCATGAAAAATGGAATGTTCTAAATATTTCATGTGTACGTTTAATATTGGAAAAGGTTCAGAAATATGTGTTATAGTTAGGCCTCATCCATTCCCTTTTTAAACTGCTATATTTCCAGGAATGCTAAATACGTTTAAAAGGGTATAGGCGAAAAGAAAATATGTACATATCATATCACGTCGTGTTCCTCTCAAACTGATTCTTTAGTATCATTTCAACGACACTTTCTTTATGTAAGCGTCTCCCTCACCCTTCCCTCATCTAAAAATCTTCGCTTAGAGAAAGAAATCAAGAAAAGATGGGGGCGAATCGTGTTTCATACTATCTTCTATTTCTCTTCCACCCATCTTCATATTTTTGGGATAGAATGAAAGGATGGGGAAAAAACTGACTTTGAAGTGACTTTCGTCTTTGCATATTCGAAATTCGATTACAAGAAAAAAATGTTTCAAGGTAGAAAGTCAGACATCGACTTCAATAGAATATTTACTTCTGAAATATTTGCTGTGAGCTCCATGAAAAATGATTCGAGATAGTATAATGCGTAATGGGCTATAGGAAAGGCTTCGGATTATATTTAGATATCGAAAGCAAATAAAAGGAAATAAAAGAAGATGTATGTAACTTCGAGAATTTTCTATGGCACAAAGGCTTTTTAAGATATTATGTGTAAGAATACCTTGTTTGTATTTCAAATTAAATGTATCTCGATTTTGAAGACTATAATGTGTAGACACACAAATACATGTTTAATAGCATATACCTTAGCAGTTTTGTACGTGTAGAGAATATACACTCTGCAGTAATGCATTTTTCATATGTAATACCTTTTCCTATTACTATACTACAAAAAGAATTGATAAATAGCTATACAATATTTACTTCTGAATGTTTCATTCGAAATGTAATGACGTCAAAAGAAAGCATTGATATTCATTGTCTTTTAAGTTTTAAATCTGTGTAACGCAATTTATCATCTTCAATTCAGTTTTCTGTAACAAAATTAATGTGGTTTTCCCAACTTTAAAACAGTAGAGCCATTTATTACGCATTTATTACAAGCTGCTATAGATATTCAGGAAAAAACAGAATTTTTTGCAATACTTAAGAATAGGGTAACCATTGGCAAATTTGTCGACATTATTGGGGATGATTATTAAAACACATATGTATTCCATCCTTTGTGTACATTGTTTTTTGGCGACTTTATTTCATGCAGAATGTACCATTTTCGTATAATTATATACTTTTACTTAAGAAACCCAAACCACTTACAAATCAGACCTTTATATTTATGGGTAATTAATCCTTCAGTGGTTTACAAAGCCAACAGCTCCAAATTATTAAAAATGAGCCAATGGTTTACCATATCTAATTTTTTAATCATTACGTCACTATAAAATATAAGAAAAGGATTGAACAAGGCGAGCTGGTTACAAATGTAATATAAATTAAAATATATATACAGATTATTTAACAGGCAAGATCAGTAGAAAATGTTAAGCTAACATGCTCAGAGCTTTACAGCATAGTTGGCGGTGGTACCCTATTCTTTAGTAAAACCGAGTTTTTATATTGCAATGTTTGCTTTGTCTGGAATGTGGGATTACATTAATGATATGTATTAAATCTAAACCAACTGTTATTAAAGTGTACCAACTTTTAGCCTAGTATAAATAATTACCACGTCAAGAAAAAAAATTAGAGCTGAGAAAAAGATGAAAGGTTAGAGAAAATACTAATTATAGGCAAGATTGCTAAGACTAAATTCATCATAATACTACGCCATAAAACACTAATACAGTGAAAGTAACAAGCTAAACAATTAGTCCCTCTTAAGAAAAATACTTTATGAATTTTGGGAGATTATGTGTTCGAGATATGAAGGTTATATACCGATACCGTAACATTGTCGTATTTGGACTTTGTTTTTTGTATTAAGCAATTTTTTATAAAGGACTGCTGCTCAGTGTAATATTGGAAGACATACTTGAAAACAGTCACTTTTGTAAGTATGACTGCAAAGTTATTTGTTTCAATGATCACGTGTTATCCGTTAAGTATCTGCTTGATTTATTAACTTTACAATAATAATTTTGTATAAAATAACTTTCTAAATCAACATTCCTAAACCAAAAGAAACAACCCTTAAATCCAAATAATATAAATATGTTTATTTTAAAATAAAATTATAACAAAGATGCCCAACTAATAAAAATTTAATTTAAATCCAATACAGATACTATAACTATTGTTAAAAAAAAGTCATACTGACGTTGCACTAGCTATATGTTTCTAGTTTCCTTTTTTTAGTTGGATAGAAATATTCTTACTCTGATAATATACATACATATATGTGTGAATATGTATATAGATAATCAAAATTTTAAAAACCTGCACTTGGCTATATTCTTATTAAAATTCGTCCATATAAATAAATAAATAACTGAAACTCTAAAATTCCAATACATTTTGATGATTTATAAATTTACGATAGTACCCACGTATAGAAAAAAAAAATTGTTGGTCAAGCTGTGTTGTATAGTGTTTAAAATATACTATATCTTTTTTATAGTATATATAAACCTGACTATTCATAATCTCTGCATAAGTTTTGCAGCTTATATTGGACAGCATAAGTGGTTCCTTATTCTGTTTAAAGTTTATACCAACAGCTTAGAACACTGACAAATAATTAATTTTTGTAAAAGGAGTTTGAGTAAATTAAACTTTTACATTTGAGTAAATTAAACTTTACGAGTTTAACTGACGAAATGATACTTTCACTCACGAATTCTACCTAAAATTTTATTTTACTTTCTTCTTGCCTGTACTACACAACAATATTTTAAAATTATCTAAACATATATAAACATATAAAAACATAGAAAGTTATTTGTATCAAATTGTATAGTAATTGAGTCTCTTCCTGAAATTAGCTACAAGTCGTCTTTGACCTTAGTTGCTAACATTACAAAATTCAATATTTAAGTAAATAAATTGATATGTGGAAATTCTGATTTACTGATTTAATAAAATTAAAATGAATGCACTCTACTTCTCTCCTCCAATATACACTTTATTGAATTTGTCTGAAACCTGCAAGAAATTCTGATCGACCCCTATGCAAATGTGTTTATATGATATTTCTAGTAACTAGAAAAAAGTAATAATTAGTAAAGTAGTAAACTGAACTAGAATCTAATTGAATTTCAGTGTCAGTAACATTCATAGGGAAATTAATTTTGTAATGACTGAAAATACTTTAAATATACTTGAATAGGATTTTTAAAAAAAAATTACTTTGAAATTACTGGGTAGCAAATTCAACGTTGGTTAGATATCCATTTCAAAATACTGCCGAAATACCCTGAGCTTTCAAAGAAGAAATATTCTTACAACTCATTTATTAATCCTCATATATGGTGAAATAAAAATTCAAGTTTGTATTAAATCATTCTTAGAATTTGATACAGGACTGATTGATGAATATTTTGAACTGAGCACAAGAGCATTTTATATGCTGATACAATTTATAATATCCTACAGAAAGAAAACTGAATTCACTATGGTTGTTTGTTTAAATATAAAATATATATTTCTGATATGGATAGAAAAGAAATTCATTTTATATTTCTTATATTGAGCATTCACACAAAAATATATATTTATTCTGCAAGACATACCCTAGGAAATCAATAAAAGTTACTAAATTTCATTTTAATTTTTTCCTTATTAGTTCATTATTGAATGAATCTTACTATAATCATAAAATCCTATATTTTGATGCATTTTATTAGTGTAAGTCAGTATTTCTTTTTTGCAGGTGTACATATTATTTATATTTCGTCCCATTCAATAAAATAATTCCCTTTTAATATACCTTTTGTATTTTCGGTCACCCTTAGCTAAGGGGGTGACCTAAAAGCTGAGAACTATATAAATATCTTCATATGCATTTGTTACCAGTAATATATCAAACAATCTAAATTACAGAATATGAATAAATTCACATCTAATTTCATATATGTTCCAATTGTTTTCTGGTAGCATTCAGAAATGACGAAAGAATTAATAATTTCGCTTATACCATTGAATTAGTTTATCTATATAAATTTCCCAGCAGAAATTGTAGGTATCGCCTTTCCATCATCATTATAACGAAACTTACATTCACCCGCTTGGTTTCCAAATTGGCAACCATATCTTGCCGATTCGTCATTTCGCTCTTTGTACGCTTTTAGGTAAAAGGATTAACTCAGCGTCGAGCTATTAATATTAAAAGGAACTCAGGACGTCCAAACTAGCTGGATTAAAATTATAAATTGCGCATTCCTTTAGAGGTAAAGTGCAGAGTCTATTTACCATTACCTTATTCATGAAATGCGTTAGAATATCCCACTTGGTATTTTACGAAAGGGTGAAATATGAAATACAGTAAAAGAACGGTGGAAAAGAACAATGTTCGTGATAAGACACGGAATGCAAATCGTTTACATGAAATTCAGTATTTTAGATCGGGAATAAAATGCATTTTTCGGTTTTATAAATGCCATTTACATAATTTTATATTTCTGGAACTTGAGAACGGCTAGATATGTATTGAAAATTTTAAAGTCTGGAGATATATAGTCACGTATAAACCTTCTATATGCCATATTTTTTATTATAAATATATTTTGATGAAAAATAATTAATATATATTTGTAGTTATAAATATATTTTGATGAAATTATAATATATATATATATATATATATATATATATATATATATATATATATATATATATATATATATATATATATATATATATATATATATATATATATATATATATATATATATATATATATATATATATATATATATATATAATTAAAATATATTTGTGGTTATAAATATATTTTGATGAATATATATATATATATATATATATATATATATATATATATATATCAATGAAAAATAATTAAAACATATCTGTTGTTATAAATATACTTTGATGAGAAATAATTCAAATATATTTGTTGTTATAAATATATATTGATGAAAAATAATTCAAATATATTTTTAGTTATAAATATATTTTGATGAGAAATAATTAAAATATATTTAACTGAAAAATTTAATTTAAGTGCTCAATTATATGTTTTATTAAAATGTTATTTATATAATCTTTCATTACATAGATAAGTAAGCATATACAATAAATAAAAATATTCTATAATTAAGCATATAATATATAGCATTTTGCATCTCGACACTTTCATTTTAATTACATAATCTGCAGAGCTCAGAGGTTCATTATGCAGACATGAGGGCAAAAAAGGGCAATATTCTATAGCTTCTCCGATTTATTAACGGGAAAATTTTGGATGTGACACAATCATCTTTCAGTGAGCAGCACGTGTAAAAACCGAAAATAGAAATATAATACTTAGAATAAACGAGAAATTTGAAAATTAATTAAGCTTACTATATAACTTTTTATGTACAATATATTTAAACAATAAGGTAATTAATTTCCTTTGTTATTTTTACTAATTTATAGTGGTAAATAGAAAGAGCTACAAAACATATAAGTTCATAAGATCTATTGAACATATAAATTTAAATATGAATCAGATATTATATACTATTTTCACTGAATGGAAAGAAACTTTCACAATTTCTTCTCTTTTCATTTTATTCGTAATTTTCAAGAAATCTGTTGATGCTTTTAAAAAGTTAATACATATTTTTCTAGCGTAAACAATGGTCTTTCAAATTTAACTAGATTATTTTGACGTTCAAATAAAAAAAATCAATTTAACACAGCTTTTGCCGTGTATGTAGTCAGATTTTTACATTTAGATACAATTATATTTTAATATTCTTTACATCTTTAGGAACCCAAATGACGTATCTCTAACTCGGAAAAGTTTAGTTCATTTATTTAACATCTTGGACGACATATTCACCTATTTACAAAGCTAAATAAGTTTAAAAGATTTCTGGATTTCTACAGTTCAACTTTAAAAGATTTTGAAAGTAGAAATGTTTGAAAGAAGAATCATCGATCATATGCGTTTTCTAAATGTTGTTTACCCGTACGTATCAAAACCGTCGTCGAACTTGGAGACAGAGAGAACTTCGAAAGACACTTTTAGTTTACATATACTTAAAATATTGGAAAGTAATTCGTGTGTAATATGAGCAGTTGCAGTCGTTTAGCTTATGTCAGTATGCTTCTAAAAGCTTCATTAGTTTGAATCTCTATTAAATTTTCTAGATAAATCTTTTTCAACAAAGTTTAAATTTATGTAAATCACTTTAGGTTCTAATAGTTTAATTTTAAAAATTAATATTTAATTCTAATCAATATTTGATTTGTAAAACAAATTATGCAACTTTAAATATATATATGAGTTTTATATTATTCTAGTAACATAATAATATATGGATAAGATCGATACAATGAGTATCAGTTATACTCATACGTCCAACTGATTTTACACATATTTAGTTTGCCATTAATGTCTTTTTAACCTCATAGAAATTATCTCCTAAGAAGAATTGAATTAACTGTATTTTTTACTCCTAACTGGTACTTGTAAATGAAATCATTTGTAATTTTTTTTTAGATTTTCTATCTTATTTTGATTCAAAAAGATGATAGAAATTACTGAATAGTTAATACACAAAATGTTATATTTTGATAATTTATTTATAATACATTACAAATTGCAATGCAGTCTACTTGTCCATCCTATGGTACAAAGAAAACGCAGATTAAATTTGGAAAATATGTTTGCAAACGATATGTATAAAATGCTTGTAAAAATGCTTTGTAAAAAATTCTATTCATCAAATCAAAGAAACATCAAATCAATAATTATAAATCCTACATAAATTGGATGAACTTTAATACACATTAATTTAATATATGATATTTTATACAGTGGATTCCGCTTAATGTGATCTGTTTGGGATACCATGATTTTGATAATAATAACCGATTGATAACATTAAACGATATCGAAAATTCGATAAATTTACCCCCACTTTAATTCACACTGGCTACATTTCAAAATAAAATGAAAACACTTACCTTATATTTATGTGCTTAAAAACATAAGACGTGTATACATAATAAAAAATGATCAATTGTTGACTATCTATAGTTTTTTTCTACGAAGCTCATTGATAAATTTTCGTAATCATAATGTTTTATAAAGTCATCGGAGCGGTGTTATACTATACGTTTCAACACTTTCAATGCATTTCACATTTCAGCACTTGTAGGAGGGGGCTTAATCAAGAGGTTCTCCATCTGACTCATTCCATCAACCTGTCATAATGATTTGAAATTTCGATCTTTAGTTTTAATGTTAAATCATTTAGCTTTCTGGCTTCATTATCGACAAGCTGCATGTAAGCGACCAGGGCATAAAATGTTAATAAGCTCCTTCTCAGTTAAAATAAGAATGTTTTGTATTCTGCTTATCTGACAACAATTGACCACCAGCTGTGTGTGTGTATTTCTCCAAATCTTCAGGAACGTGTAATTATCCACCACTTTATTCATTCCCTATTTCCCTAGGTGGTAAAGGGAGAATTCTCGAAAATTCAAATAACAGCGAAAGGAAAGAAAATAATGTTTTCCTTCTGAATACATTGGGAATATTCCTTTTCCAGTTCAAATGAGGTTCGAAAACTGATAGCATTAACCATGTAAGGATCACATAAAGAGATAATTTTAACATACAAATGAATAGAGAAATTCGGAATCAAGTTATTTCGATAACAATAAGCGATTGATAACATTTCCGCGATCGCATAAAGCGGAGTCCACTGTATATCGATATTTAATATATTATTTTTCATATATTTCATATATTATATGACAGATAAAATTCATAATCATTCTTTATTAAATATGTAAAATTAATTATCTTAGCTGCCAAATAATAAGTAAAAACTTGAACACAAATGAAAATCAAGAGATAAAAGTTTAAAATCTTATAAAATACCGAAAATTTTTTTCATTAAAATTTTTAACTCGTAATTTTAAATTTAATTTCATGAGATATTACCTCATATATTTATTTACCAATTATTGATAAGGATTCTAAGTATAGATTATTAAAGGGGTTTTAGATACCTGACACATAGAATAAGAACAGTAAAAATGACTAAGAAATTATTAGAGACTTATATTCTTTTAAAATATTAGTGCTGTATAGTATAATTATGTAAAATTCGTATATGAATCAATATGTTACGGATATTCCCGATAATAATCAACTAGTGGCGGGAAATAGGAGGAGAAATTATTCTTTATAAGCTGTTTTATTATTCAGTCTTCATGCCAAGTAGCAAAACGTGTTCTTTAATTAATGTCTTTCCAACTCTTAAGACTGGATCGAATAGCATATTTAACATATTTAAAATTAAAATATTAATTTAATGCATCATTTTTCAAATACATCTCTCAGTGTTTGAAAAACTTTTTTAATGCATAGAATTTAACTGTATATTATTGAAATTCAATTGGAACTAGATACAGATTAGACAAGTTTTAGTATGTTACTCTGTTTTAATGTACTTTTAAAGTACCAGAGTCATATTAAATCTAAAATATATTATTTAAATTGCCTTGATGTATTAATAATAGAGACTAAATCTATTAGGTATCATTGTTCTTGAAACTTATTAGTTGTTATTGTCTTTTGAACATATTCAAAATATGTGATATTAAAAGAAATTATATATATAAATTTAGTTTATTGATTTAAATTTCCTTGAAAGTGTCTATTTCATTATATAACCTGATTACGTTAAATTCTTCAACTCGAACTCAAGTGGAGAATAAAATACATGTTTCTTTTTCGGGAAAATTACAGACTTTTTAGTTTTTTAAACCAACCTAATTTCTTCTATTCTGTGTGGGTTTCTGCATCTTCACAATGACACTTTCTGTTTTACAAAAATTGCGTTCCTTATTTTAGAAGATCAAGAATCTATATTCCGTCAATAATTTGTATGGTTGAAATTATTGGTGTAAATAAAGGTAAGAACTTCCCATGGTATTATCAGACACAACATATTACAAAATTATCGTGAAATCAGTTCTAAGAAGTTAAAAAAATTATTCATGAACTCCATCATAACTGGCACTCTCAACATTGTTATAAGGAAATGAAATTTGTTTAGCTTCAAACTTTAATGAAATGCAACCAGTTTTTTATGGAGTGTTGTAGAAAAGAAGAAAATACAAGGAATATCCCAAAAGTAATGATATTTTTTTCTGTACATTTTAGACAAATCAACAAGGAAAATTGGTGACTGAGAAATGTTTATTTGGATTTTTTTTTACATATTCGAAAAGTTCAGAAGTTGTTCCTATTTCATACAATTAAGTTTTGTGTTAAACTCTGTAAAAGTGGTAATGAGACCTCGAAAATATTAAAGGAGACTTAAGAAGTTTTGTCATAATCTTTAAGTCTACAAGAGGCCCATTAAGCATAGAAACGGCCTAAACAATATTGAAAACGATCCATGTGTAGGATGAACATTGACAATGTAAATGGGTGAAAATGCGGATGAATGAAGATTGTTTTGAACACCAACCACTAATTTTACGTTCAATTACACAACTCACAATTTTACTTGCATACTATCAAATGCTTGAATTAAAGGGTTAGGCACGTCCGCCTGTAGAAGGCTGGCAGCAGATTGTCCACCACACCAACACTAGCCGAAAACGATGTTGTTTACGACTGAATACCAAAAGCATATTCCTGTTCTTCTGCATCCGCCATTTAGTTCCAACCTCGAGTCCTGTAACCTATTTTATTTTATATCTTAATAAGGACATGAAATAACGCGATTTTGACCCATACCAAGGTGGCATACCCTCATTGCATCGAGGCAACTCACAAATTGAGTTCAAAATATGCTACAGATACTAGATTCGCTATATTTCTGCCGAAAGAAAATACTTTTAAGATAATCCACTGTTATTTATTATTACTAAGATTTTTAAAATTCTATAAATTATTTCTCGTTTATTTTGAACGAAACTTGTAGATATAACACAAACAACAAATACAGGGGAAGTATTGATATTTTTGATCGAATTTTAAGTGATTATTATAAAATACAGGCAAGAAATGAGGACTTCCTTTTACTATAAGCACACTAAATATAATAGTTTTAGCTTTTGGTGCTTATATTGAAAATATAAAGATAATCTGACTGAGTTTGTATATCTTCATAACATACTGCCATCGTTGATGAAAAAATAGAAACTGAGTAAAATATGTTTCCCCACCTTCTGGATCCTTATACAAAAATGTACATTCTACTGAATTAAACTTTTTTTTTCAAAATATAAGAATACAAACTAAATGTATAGAATATAAGAAAAACACTAGATTTTATTTAAAAAATATGTAATTTCTTACTGAATAAGAGGTCTGTAGCCTATTTTCAATCAAAATCCAAAAATGCTTTATACCATTCTTACAGTGATGTGCTGCTCATAAAAAATGCTAGATTATACTCTTGTCAGGCAAATTTCATTAATTAGAAATCTTACAAGAATAAAACTGTAAAATGCGTCAGTAGTAATTTCTGTTAAAATACAAAACTGTTATATTATTAGATGCCTGTTATCCCATTTTGGAAACATTGTATACATTTTATATTTTGTAAACATTATAAATTATTTTATGAAACCATATTGTGACTTTCATGTTCATGAAAAAATCCTTTCAAAAAATTTGGTTGCAGCATATAATGACATTTAATGAGTTTATAAGTCAAAAAATGTATCACATTTTCAAATATATAAAAAAGTTTTACAATTTGTTGTTACTGAAAATTTTAAAAGTAGTTGCAAGATAAAGGTATGAAAAGATTTTGGGTATTAAATATAGTTATAAGAATATAGACAGTTGCTGATGAGAAAATGAGTGTTAAAGAATGAAAAATATCATTTAGACAAAAACTTCCTTTACCAAGTATTGTTTTACGAATCATCTGGTAAATTTTACTTTTATTAGGTCATTAATTTACAGGAATTTATACTAAATCTTTTTTCTAAATGTACAAAATTTATCACGTATTAATATGCATTTCTTCTAAAAATTTGATACTTTGAGTAGTGCAAATATTTACGATTACAGTGGATTTGAAATAAAAAAAAGTTAGCTTGAAAATTAAATATTGCTACAACATGTTGTAGAATTCTAACATATAACCACGAATCCTTAAGTTTATTTTAGTAGCCAGAATCTCTCAAATTTATTATAATTACTAACATACCAGACAATAAATATATTTACAATAATTTAATTAAACAGTTTTAACACAAATAATTTCAAATTTTCTAACTATTGGAATTTATATAAATATATATATATATATATATACATATATTTTAAACTCGCTATTTTATAATTGATGTATATAGCATTTCGTGATACGAAATCTCCTGACGAAAGTAATATTTGCCTGAGAAATTAAGAGAATTCCTGAAGCAAAAATTATATTTATAAAATGTCTTTGTATATTTATTTAAATTAATAAAACAATTGTATTTTATAACTCAAATATTTTCCATCCTTTGTATAATGCTTATTTTAAAATATTTTAATAGAAAAAAATTTATGAAAAATCCATTATTAAATAGTTATTTAATTATCAAATAAATGTTTAACCTATTTTAATTCTTATTTGTTGTTAGTAAGATAATTATCTATTGTCTTTTAGTAGATATTTAGATTTTAGTTGACAATTAAAAATCACATCAGTAATGAGTTCTTCTATATATATAGATTTTAATATATTGTTTATAAACGTGTTAGTAACAGGTAACAATACAGATTCTCTTGAGCATTCTTGGAATGGTGTTAGACCAAATTTTGAACAGCTATTTCTCCGAAACAAAGAATTCATAAACAACTTTAATCAATGGTAATGAAAATTAGTCTCCTAAAAATAGCTAGTGTTTCTAATACTAGTGACAAATTCTACAATTTCATGGGAATTTAAATTGTTTGTAGTTATACTGAATCTCCATTTACTCAAATTTCTAGTTAATTTAAAATATATTACTCTATTTCAGATACTTTGAAATAAAAAAAATGTATATAAAAACAAATTATATTTAATTTAAATAGACAGAATTGCTATTCAATGAATAATTATACAAAGAAATTAACCAAATACATCTACTTTGATAAATTTAATAAAATCTAAAAATATCCCTTTGTACTTTGCTCAATGCGTATTAATTACCCGTTTACCTAAAGAGGTCTGATTAACAGACTGTAATGAGGAACTTATATGACTGACAGCTAATTTTCAGAATTTTGCATTAATGCTATTAATACGCGATATTTATAACAAAGCTTTTTGAAAGATAAATTTATGAGGATTATTTCGTCATATGGCACATGATTAAACATTATTAATTAATGGAATATTCCTAATTGCTCATGTAGTATACATGCTATATATATATATATATATATATATATATATAATATATATATATATATATATATATATATATATATATATATATATATATATATATATATATATATATATATATATAATTATCTATTTTGATGGGAAGCGTATAGTAATTCTGATTTAACTTTCTTCTATAAATTAAGGAGTAAATTCTGTAAAATTTAAGAGGAATATTATGCGTTTAAAATAATACAAAGCAATGATTAATTGAAAATATTTAATATTTATATTTCTTTTATTGATTACTAGCCAATTTTCCCCCAACACAAGGTCTTTCAGTTTCATAAAGACTATAATTCTTTGAAAACTTATATTATTTCTAATATGAAGTTTTTTTAAAGTTTTTTTAAGTTTTTGATAATATAATTCATATACAAGCATTTGAGAAATTAATTTATTTCTGTGTAATTGAAATGCCACTTAGAATGAAAAATCATAGTATACATTGAGTCAGTATAGAAATTTAAGAATTGTCTTTTAAGAAAAAAGTCTTTAAAGAATTCCTTTTATGAATGTTTCTATTTTTTACTAAATTACGACACGTTAAGATTGACGTATAATTGACGTATTTAGAATTTGGGAGTAAATTAGAAGAAAACACTTTTCATTTGATGGATGAAAATCAGGTTTCTAATTATAAAATTATCTGCTGATTTATTCTACATTTATACATACTCACGTTTATCAGATAACGTATACAATAAATAAATTTCATCCATTTAATATTTATAATATTATTATATGTAACTCATTTTTTACTTATTCAAGTACATTTAAAATAAAAAATTAAAAAGTGTTTAGAGGGAACATTCCTTTAAAAATGGATGCATAGGTATTCTTAAATAAATTTAAATTTTATTTTACTGTTAAAAATAACATTTCTTCATATACTTTCTTTTGAATTTATATGGCACTGTGTATTTCTAGAGTTCTAATTTTTAAACCCATATCTAAATGTACTCACGTACTCGAAACATAAAATTATGTAAACGTCATTTATAAAATCAAAAGATGCATTTTTCCATTTTAAAATACCGAATTTCGAGTAAACGATTTGCATTTCGTTTCTTGTCACGAACGTTGTTCTTTTCATTTCATATATTTCCTATTTCATCATTTCGTAAAACGCCATGTGAAATATTCTAACATATTGCATGAATAAGAAAATAGTAAACACACTACACACTTTAACTCGGAGGGAATGCTCAATTTATAACTTTAATCCAGCTAGTTTGAACGTTTCCTACCGAGTTCCTTTTAATATTAATAGCTCGACGCTGAGTTAATCCTTTTACCTAAAAGCGTACAAAGAGCGAAATGACGAATCGGCAAGATATGGTTACCAATTTGGAAACCAAGCGGGTGGATGTAACTTTCCCTATAATGATGATGGAAAGGCGATAGCTACAAGTTCTGTTCTGAGAATTTTATTCAGATAAACTTCAGTTGAAGAGTAAGAGTGGAATTAATAACCCTTTCTTCATTTTTGTGTGTTTCAGGGAAATAATTGGAACAGGTATGAACTGCGATATTAATGTATTCGGGTTTGCATGCTACATTAATTTAATTTTATTTAAAGTATTATATTGGAATGTAGATATGTATATAATTAATCCAAACAGAGGAAGAGTAATTTAATAATAAATAATAGTAAATGTATTTTATATGTTCATTTCTAAGTATTCAAATATATATATATATATATATATATATATATATATATATATATATATATATATATATATATATATATATATATATATATATATATATATATATATATATATATATATGTATATATATATAATTTTATATAAAGAGTATGAAGACTACGAATTTTTCTAATATATGGGTACAAAATTGCTCAAAAATTGCAATTTGATAAAAACTAATGAAATTATTTGATTCATGTGGGCACAATAATATCTGATTCATGATTTAATATTTTATAAAGAGAAAAAATAAAATATCAGAACATGAAGGTTTGTTTGTTAAATATACAATTTTATTTAGATATCTAAAGAGTATGACGACGTTTTCAAGATTCAAATCAAAACAAAAGTAAGACGCTTGCTGTTAAGTAAGCAGACATAAGTTTGAATAATATATGCATTTGACATATATTTGGATAGTATGATATATAGTGTATTTTTAGAACCACACACGTAACTCACATAAAATATTAGATTACTGTTAAGTAACATAATGTGTATTAATATGGTAGACTTAAAATAGTAAGTTATAATAATATGCCACATATCTTCCTAATACAAGGCATTGTTACTTATTTTAAAATTAAACTGAGTAGTTTGGCGAGATTTGGTGGCAAGACATACTGTTGTTATTACTTATGACCCTAATGTAGAAAAATCTACACTAGGTTCTATAGATATCATCATTAACATATTTAAAATTAAAATATGGATTTAATGCATCATTTTTCAAATATATCTCTCAGTGTTTGAAAAAAATTTAATATATAGCATTTAACTGTATATTATTGAAATTCAATTGGAACTAGATACATATTAGACATATTTGGCTCATGTAACTCTATTTTAATGTTCTTTTTAAGTACCGCAGTCATATTAAATCTAAAATATATTATTTAAATTGCCTTGATATATTAAGAAATAGAGAGTACATCTATTAGGTATCATTGTTCTTGAAATTTATTAGTTGTTATTGTTTTTCGAACGTATTCAAAATATGTGATATTAAAAAAATATACATATAAATCTATTTTTTTTATTTAAATTTCCTTGTAAGTGTCTCTTTCATTATATTACACAATTCCGTTAAATTCTACAACTCGTATTCAAAAGGAGAATAAAGATCATCTTTTTTGAGAAAGTTAGAGCATTTTTAGAATTATAAACCAACGTCATTTTTTTTTTGATTCCATGTCACAATATGTAAACGGTTTATGTCTAAGGGTAATTTGCAATTTCCCTTTGAGTGGGGAACCAAGATTGCTGAAAACTGACATAAACTAAAGAATGGATCCTCGTAATTTAGATCCAGGCACCAAGGAGCCGAACTGGACTGCATACTCCAGAGGTGTTGTATGAGAACTGTAAGGGCATTTCGACAACGAACATATTGGATTTGGCTTAGCCACCGTTAATGGACGCAGCTCATCTTCGCCCGCCTCGAGGCTCGATCTTGTTACTCACTGGTTACGAAATCCCAGTTACCCACCGGTTACGATATCGCTTCTTTCAAACACTAAACTATCTCGTCACGTAATAGACTTAACCAGAGATTGGAAACCGCATATTTAGTCCTCCTTCATACTGATAAATAGTATGATAGTAATACGGATTTTAATAAATAGTATAATAGTATAATAGATATTAATAATTTTAAAACGCTTTTTAAAATACTAACATACAATACAAATATTCATTATTTATCATACGTCTACATCTCGTTTTTAATTCTTTTATTTAACATCATGTCGTTAGGAGTAATCCTGCAAGTTAAGGAGTAAAGTATTATAAAGTAAAGTAAGTTAATAAAGACTTTCATAGAAGTACAGAAAAGGCATTTTGAAGCTTCATTCATACTGCAAAATATATTTTGATTTCTGATATTAATAGTTGTAAAATTGTAGTTACATACCAACATACCGTATTATATTAAAGTATTTAGCTTTCATCTAATATTTCATATTTATTCTTTTTTTCACATTATATCATTGGGGCTAAACTTGTAAGTTTTGTAAGAAATTAAATATTGAATTTTTGACCATTGTGCAGAACTCCTTTAAGTTAGAGGAATCCGTTGGCAACACCAGAATGATTGTGTGCTTAAATCTTATAAAATTTCAGGTTTGCAGTTGGCAACAAAAAAGAAGAGAGAGCGGTCTGCGATGATCGATTGAGGTTTTGTTTTTGAAATGCATCTGTAAATGTACTGAGTATCAATAAATGTCTCTGTTCTCTGTAAAATCTGTTGGCTGACTTTTACTCTACCACTTTATACGTTACAGTAGTTTTAAGTCTTGCGTTCCTTTAAGGATAGAAGCCTTGTAACATTTTTATACCCCAGTTGCAGCCATGATTATGAATACCTTCGCATCACTTTCTTCCACATGGTGTCCACTTTACAGTTTTACATGAGTAATGAGCTTCCATTTGAAAATGAGCATGGGTAATGAGCTTCTATAAAATAAATCAATTAAGGCAAATACAACTCAACTTATGCATTCGTTCGGAAGTTCAAACTT
>CM063504.1:79579957-79589957 GCA_032207245.1 Pardosa pseudoannulata
TAATATATTTAATATATTATATATTATCGATAAAAATATATATTTCTGATAAAGATTTTATTTATTTGATTGCTCGTTGTGGAGGACGTAGTCAAATTAAGGTTTAATCGGGCAGAATATCAGTTGTTCCACCTGAGAAACCAAATACCTACTGCCAGGCAACCCCTCGCAATGCGCATTTTTTTCACAACCAGTTCGTGATTACGTGGTAACAATTACCTCAGACTACCTAAGTGCACCTCTTGGAATGAGCCACAACAGATACGAGCAGTTTTTAAGGCTGAAGGTGGTTCTATATGTTGTTAATCGGAGGGTTATAATGTAATGTTTGCTCGGTGTATACACATACACACATATACATATAATCGCAACATTAATTATGATATCATGTGCTGCATGGACCTATATTTTATAATATAGAAAGACATATAAACATTTAGTAGTGTTATTCATAGTGAAAATCCTTAAATGAATTTCTAAACTAAACTAAATAATATTTCTATATTGCTTTATCACGCAAATAAATGCTGATAAAATGATTTCAATTAAAAAAAATTAAGTTCAAATTACCATTGAATTACTTCTATCGTTATATTTCCGGTACACTTTCCTCAAAATGCCCACAAAATTGACTCCGTAGATCTGACTCGAAAAATTTGTGACTTGTCTTTATAATCTCATTAAACATAATAAGCTATTTTATATCTGAAGAAAATATATTTGAGGTCTAACAGAAAGAAATAATTCTGAATCTGTTGGAAATTAGAATCACAATTTCAAAACCGTACATTTATATATTTATAATCAAGAGTAACAATAAAAGAATCCCAAATTACACAGGTTTAACAACGATATAACAAATTTTCTCTGAAATAAATAATTTTTTTTATTAATTTTTTATAAATAATGATATTACTTTCTCTGTTTTGGTCGCTGCGAACGTTAAGAAAAATCGATTTCTAAGATTAATATATACATAATTTTTAATTTGTTATTAAAGTTTTATTTTAAATTTTCCGCAATGATCCCAAATCGTGAATTTTCTTCTTTCGCTGTGTAATAAAAAATGCATTTTTAGTTTTAATGGCAAAAATTATTACTTCGTATCATGCAATTCATATTATAAAAATTATATATTTTTAAGTATTTCGGAAAATATGCATATGCAGATTCTATTCTTGTTCATATTTTTCTATTAAAACGATACAATTAAAATTATCTGATTAAAAGTATTTATTATTTCCAGATGCTTTCCCATATCTTTTTATAATATAAAGACCCATATTACAAAAGTAAATTTTTAATGTTTAAATACAATTATGCATTTATTATTTACAGAACTAAGTATGGTTTCAGCAGGATGTATTTCAAAGCATATAATTTTAAATATTTAGATACTTAATATCTGCTTACTTTTTTATTCAGTGATGGAGTTATTTACAATAAAAGGATTAATGAACTTTCCTATTTTAATCTGTGGTAAAGACACTTTATAATAGGAAAATAAATTTTAAAGGAATAATGACTGACTCGTTTAGCTCATTTCAATAAAGGCCTTAGTTCTGCCCAATGGTATGTACACGTATAAAAACTACTTATCGTTCTTTTCAAATAGCTTATCCTTGAAAAATTCCTGTTTTTCAAAGACATATAAAAAATAAGGATTCTTGTATATTTATCCATACACTTATGTACAGTAGTGCTAATGTATAATGATGCTGACTATTATTATTTTATTACCACTGTAGATAAGTATGTATTTAAAGTAATGAAACACCGTGTTTTGTAAATTATTTTTTTAACGATTTTCTCTTTAATTCAGCACATTATTTCTGAAAATTATGTAATATTCTGGAAAACAAACGAAGACAGATGATTTTTCTAACAATTTACAAATACTAACAAAATGAGGTGCACTAAATAGATGAAAACCAATCGTTATCAATAGCTATGAAATACAAGGGTTGTAACTTTAATAGTGACAGCTATTTATTTACATGGAATACAAATTGATGCAAGCCACTATGGATCTATAAATCTCTGGAACAGGTCTGAAGCGAATGCCTCGAAGTGGTTTCTTCAACATACAAATTCAGTCACAAAGGATTATATCTGGGGATTATGTTGGATGGTAAAGCACTTTCCAGCCCCATCGATCCAACAAATCAGTCACGGGTTGTGCTGTATTTGGTTGAACACTGTCATGCAGAATAATAGGGCTGTCCTGCCGAAAGTGCAGAATTTTTCTCATGCTCAGGAGATCCTATAGATTGTGCAGCACAGTCGTATGCGCTGGCTCTGTCTTTCGGACCAGCCCAAGAAAAGTTTGGAATTCATCATTGTCCATTAGTGCTGCAACAACATGCATTTCTGAATCGCTGACACTAGGACGACCTGGCAGATGCATGGATGCCACATTTTGGCGTTCTTCATCGAAGGCTTTTACACATCTTGTTACAGTTCTGCAAGCAATGCAGATTTCCTGCAAGCCTCTTGAAACCCTAAATGACAATGGTATGATGTACAACCTCTGGTATATTTAATTTTTATCCATTTTCGTTGTTCTTGTTTTGAAAACATCCTAACAACACTTACTTTAGACCGCAAGCTAATACAAGGGTCAGTTCTTCGCGTCACACCGCATTTGTATGACGTACGAAAGACGAATATTTTTGCTGAGAGGTAAGGTAGGTATGTAGCCTATGTATGGTATACGCAAAATTCCTTGGTTTTGTTGAGTAGCATTTTTACTGCAGTGTTGACACTATTAAATTCCCAACCCTCTTAAATAAAAGAAACAGTGCAAACTATATTTACTCACTGTCACTACTAGAACAATACTAGATGTATGAATTGGTGAAAACTTCTATTAATGGGTAGAACTCTTTATACTCTATATTTCTTTTTCTACAACTTCGGCAATTGTATATTTGCAAATGATTTTAGACATTATTTATTCGATACATATAGGAAAAGAAAATTAATTATCATTTATATTTATTTCTTATTAATTTTCTGACTCATTCTATAAAAATAAATTGTGTTTATTTAAACACCTATGTAAGTGTTAATATTTGCATACGTAAGTATGGTTTCAAAATAACAGATTCT
The DNA here is from genome assembly GCA_032207245.1 of Pardosa pseudoannulata. Classification (NCBI taxonomy): domain Eukaryota; kingdom Metazoa; phylum Arthropoda; class Arachnida; order Araneae; family Lycosidae; genus Pardosa; species Pardosa pseudoannulata. The sequence continues at coordinate 79,583,069 of CM063504.1, forward strand.
GCAGCATCACTTCCACAATTAGTTATCGACAATTAGTAGATGCATAATCAACAAAATAATTTAAGGATTGAGATATTAAATTTCTACTTTTTATTTATTCATTGAGTTATTTGTTATAAAAATGTAAAGTAGCTACCCTCTCTTAAACTAAAATAATGATTGTTAAAAAGTGAAAAACATTTTAAAATGAGAAATGACTGGCTCATCTTGCTAAATCTTGCTAAATACCTATATCTAGTATGTATATTTCATAAATTATATCTATATTGGTTAAATCACAAAAAAAAATTCAAATATTTTTTTCAAATAATGTTTCCGTCATAAACCTTTATTTTTTTCTTAAGTATGAAACTTAAAAAACATTTTTATATAATTATCTCTGGGCGTAATATTTAAAAATACGTATAAAGACACTATATTTTGGAATATTTTCGCGTACTGTGGATTGTGTTTTATATTAAAGGCATGTCGTAAAATACAAGTCAATTTTAATAAAAAAATCTTTTCTTTAATTTCGAATAACAAATCAAAATATTGAGGTGATATTCCAAACAATTAAATACAAAACGGTTCATCTTATAGCTCACAAATAACAATGAAATGAGTTGTAAAAAATAGACTACAACTTCTTGTTATTAATCTCTAAGAAATAATTTTGTGTAACAGATAAAACTATATTTATTTACACTAATGTCTATACTCCGTTAGTTAATCAATACTGACTAAATGAGTCTCCATTGATAAATTTGAGGCAGATGTATAATATTTGACAAATACGTTTTCTACACGTTCTGAAACCATTTATATAATCTTGACTACGTCGAGTTATTATTAAATGAAAATGTTGCATTACGAAACAATATATTTTACCTGGCGAAAAGTAAATATCATTTCTAGTTATTTTATCATATCTTTCTGAACCCGGAAGTCCTATTCTATAAAAGTAAAATAATCTTCATGCTAACTCGTATGTATAAGTTTTCCGTACCTAAATATGGTTTCAAAAGTGCTTATACCAAATCGTAACTTTGTTACGTTACCTACTTCCAAGACGGGACTAATCAATACGAAGATTTTAAATATTGAAATATTTAATTTCTGCCTAAATTTTTGCTCTGAAATTCATCTGTTTGCAATGATAGTATTAATGAGCTTCCCTGTTTTCATTTTTGATAATGAAGCTTTATAATATGTAAGTATTTTTAAATGAAGAGAGTATGTCTCGTCTGGCTCATTTCCAATAAGTGACGCTTTAGTTCTCTTTGAAGAAAGGTATACAAATAATTAAATATCATTCTATTCATATAGTTTTTTTTCAAAACTCCCTCTTTCCATCTCGTTTTCAATAACGCATATATAAAGTTTATAAAAGATATAACTTTGAAGAAAATAAATCATTTTCAGAGAAAAAATTATAATTGATTAATTCGAAAATAATTTATGGCATTACATTTCCGATCCTAATGGTTTCGTTTTTAATCCTTAAATGCTCGATGTTTTAAAAACTAATTAAAATTTTTTGGTTATCCTTTCTTATGTAAATAATGAAAAACTTACTTAAAAGTCATATTTTGTTTTAAATGTAGTTGACGGTTTAAAATATGGTTTGTTGCCAATCGACAACACTTAAAAATTTTAAATTAAAACATAACATTTCTTAATAAATTTTTAAAATATGAAACGGTCATAAATTTTAATAACTATGATAAGGAATTTCAACAAGAAATTTTCAAAAGTAATTAATTATTACTATACATACAAATTTTATTGCCAAACATTACAAAAGCCAATATGAAATAGTAATTAAATTGTTTTCTTTATGATACTTGGCGATATGAGTGTAAAATATCCACAAAAGTCTTTGTCACAACATATTAGGATGTCATAAATTTGACTGTATATACATTTAAAATAATATGCTAGTATTATAAATTAACACAAAAATAAACTATTTGTATCACAAAATCCTTTGTCACAATCTTTGAAAATTGTATAAAGCTAACAGAATATACATTTGAAAAATAAACTACTATTATAAACTAACACAAAAGTATAAAAAATAAATGTATCCAAAAACATTTCGTCCAAATCTTTGAAAATGGGATAAAGCAACCATATATACATTTAAAAAAGTAAACTACTATTATAAACTAACACAAAAATAAACTAATTGTATGCACAAAACCCATTGTCGCAATCTTTGAAAATGGAATAAAGCACCCATATATACATTTAAAAAATGAACTACTATTATAAACTAACACAAAAATAAACTACTTGTATGCACAAAACCCATTGTCGCAATCTTTGAAAATGGAATAAAGCAATCATATATACATTTAAAAAATGAAATACTATTATAAACTAACACAAAAATAAACTACTTGTATGCACAAAACCCATTGTCGCAATCTTTGAAAATGGAATAAAGCAACCATATATACATTTAAAAAATGAAATACTATTATAAACTAACACAAAAATAAACTACTTGTATCCACAACATCCTTTGTCACAATCTTTGAAAATGGCAAAAATCTAACTCTATATATATATTTAAAAAATAAACTACAATTATAAACTATTACAGAAATAAACTACTCCAATTGAAAGTAGAAGAAACTAAAGCCCACAATTATTCTCCTCTAATCTTAGAGGAACTTTATGCCCATTGTTGACAAAGGGCGAAAATAGAAAAATCTGGTTAGAACAAATATTTTACTGTTAAATATCGTACAAAAGTCAGAAATATAGGCAGTATACTTTTTTCATGCAAAAAGTCTTACTTGAGCCTTGTAAAACATAATAGTGTGTTTCCAAGCTTCCATCCACTCTTCCAAATAAAAAAAACAAGCAGAAAACAAGAGAACAAATATACCTAACAATGTTCTATAAGAAATAAATGTGTTATATACATGTTGAAAATTTGTGTAATAATATCTACAGTACGTATTTTAGATATTTGAGTTCCAATATTATTCTAATAATATTTTAGACAACTAAATTGGGCATGTTGCCAAAAGGCAACCGATGACATTTAAGGGTTAAATTACATTTCAGTATTTTTGTGTTGGTCACAAAGCAATACTTTTCGACCTTCTCTTATCTAATAAATACGTATGTAAAATTTATTTTAGTATCGAGAAAAAAATGGTGGAGCTATAATCGTGTGGGTAGTACGTTGCTCTTGGGTACTGGACTTCGTATGTTTCAAACCCACTTAGGCATGGAATTTTGAAAGCCATTTATAATCTACTTTACACAGTATTCCAATTCAAAGCATTCATGCTTCAAATATGTAGAACGTAGCGTTTCAAATCAAACCAAATATATGTGTTAAGTAGATATTCTTCTTCTTCTATAGCACGACAGCCTACTACAGGCCAAGGCTGTCTCTAAAAGTTTCTTCCATCTGGAACCATCCGCAGTTACAATTCTTTACTTGTTGATTCCAATTTCAAGCAGTGTTTTCTCAACCATATCAATCCACCTGGTGTTTGGTTTATATCTTTTTCTTTTTCCATCAACTTTTTGAAATGTAACTTTTTTGTTGGGATTAAATCATTGCATCTATAAATGTGTCCCAACCACCTTAAGTGATAGATCTTTATAGTTTACACAGTATTTGGTTGTCCGAATTTAGAGTATAGTTCATGATTATAACGATTTCTTCATGCATTATTTTCTTTAACTCCTCTAAATATTTTTCTTAGTACTTTTTGTTCCAATATTAATAGCTTATTTTCCTAAGATTTGTTCATAGTCCAACACTCGATTCCATATATAATTATTGGCTTTACTAAAGATTTATAAAATTTAATTTTGGTTTTTAAGCCTAAGTGTTTTGATTTAAAGTGGTTTCTGAGTCCGTAATAACATTTATTTGCCATATTTATGTTGTTCCTAATTTCAATCTTAATATCATCATTTTTTTTATGATTGAGCCTAGATATTTGAACTGTTCAGCATTTTCAAAGCTGTAATCTCAAATTGTCATTGGTTATGCAAATATTGCGTCAAATGGATACATATTTTACTTTATTAGAATAATTACAAATCTTTAATTGCATTACTAAGTATTTCAGAAAATATGAATATGAATATTCAACAATCCTTTATAAATTCCGATTAAAACAGTAAATTAAATTTCTCTTAAGTAAAGTAATTATTACTTCTGAATGTATGTTCCTACCTCTATAAACTAGAAAGACCTGCTCTATAAAAGTAAATAAAGTTTATCTTTGTTTAAACTCCCAAGTATTCGATTAAGATTTGTTGAATGGAATATGGCACTCCAAAGCATTACTTAGTTGCGACATTTATCTCCCCGGGAGGCAGGTGCCTAATCAACAAGAAGGTTTTAAGGACTGAGATATTTAATTTCCGCTTAATTTTTTTTCTCAAGCGTAGAGTTATTTATAGTGAAAGGATTAATGAGCTTCCCAGTTTTAATCTGATATAAAGATGCTTCAAAAGAGAAAGGTATTTTTGAAGGAATAAATTCAGCCTCATCTGACTCACATTTATTTGGTTCAACTGAATTCCTTATTTACTATATATTTACATTCTAATCGGATATGAAAATCCACAACAGGTTAGTAACTCTATAATAAATTATTGCATATTAAAATTGGGTTACAATTATGTTAATTTAGAAAAGAAAATAGTAGTTAAGACATAAAATGCATATTGCATATATAAGATTTGAAAATTATGAAACATTCTATAACATCAACCTGTTATCAACAATAATTATCTAGGTCTATACGGTGTTTTTTCAACCATTTATACACTATATATATTTTTTTTATAAAAGAACGAATAATTAATATATTAAAACAATGATCAACCTAGTTAAGAAACTGAAGTTCTTTTCGAACTTCAGTTTCTTAACTTGAGTTCTTAAATTCAATTCTTAACTTCAGCTTCTTCTAATATCTGTTTTGTAATATCTATTATGGTTTTTGTAAATACTAGGAGAGAATTTACCACATATATAGAATTAAGGGTGTTAAATAAATAAAGATATAATACTTTCCATATTTCTTCTAAAAAACTGAATGTTAATAATAGTAAAAATCACACATTCTGTTATATTTCTTGCTAATAATCAGAAACATTTTATACATATTGTTAATGGTGCTACTTGCTTTCAAAGTAAAATACCATGAGCGAATGCAGTTGCTAGGCTTCAATTGCTAAAATTGTAAGAAAAAATTACTATACACACCCGTCAATATATTGTTTCTTTAATTCAACACACATACAGACACACACATATATATATATATATATATATATATATATATATATATATATATATATATCTGTAACTATTTCAAAAATCATGTTAATTCTATATAAAACTTTAAAAAACAAATAATTCTATTCATTTTTATAAAAACAACATTGATGATATCGTTGCTATTTAGAATTCTAACATTTTTTTACAGTATCTTAAATGTACCTAAATAGAAGTTTTTAAAAATTCTTCAATAATTCATTTGTCAGTAAATAGTATTGGAATATATGCATACATTGCTCTCTCACTCTCTCATACACATGTGTGTCTATCTATATATTTATATAATATATTAAAGAAACAATATATTGACGTGTGTATATAAGTAATTTTTTCTTAAAGTAAAAGAAACATAATTCAACAAAACGTAATTTCGGTTTAAATTATACTAAAACTTTTATGTCTTTACATTCGTATATGAAGTGTTATTTAATTCGTGTCCAAACTCGATGTCGAAACTGAAATGAAATTTCGAAATGTGAAATGCTTAAATTATATCTATGCAGCTGTTGAAGTTATTGACATTTTGAAGCAGATTGCAGCGAGAAAGGTCAGAAAATAATTCTGATAATATTTTAGTAGACATGATGAATTCATTAATGTATTGAAGTTGATTTAATAATGTATAACAGTCCTTGTTATCGATTTGATGCTAATTTGAATTTAAACGTACAACCATTCACTATAAGACACTTTCTAATACTTATTCATTTTATCGTCAATTAATCTGTTGCGTACCAGTCAGGAAATCCTAATCAAAGCTAGGAAGAGTTTCTATGGCATTGTTTAGATAGATTGAATCAGAATTTGCTATAAATGTTACAAGGTAATGATTATTTTTAAACTATATGCAGTAAGCCCATAAATTATGTCCAAGCATAAGTATTTTTGCAAAAAAAAGTACCTAAGCAAAATGAAAAAAAACGTTTAAATGTACACGAATAGTAAACTTTAAACTTATTATCTAAAATAATTTGCATTTTCTGTAATTTGAATCTTTAAGTGGCAATACTGCATGTATTAACAGTAAATCAAAATAGCAACGAATATAAAAATAGAGATATGCAATGCATTAATACGTAAAATTGACATCTTTTCAATATCGATTTTTAATGTTATCATGTATCGATAAATAATATGCGGCAATCACTGTATTTAATATTATATTCACAATGGGTAAGGTGTCTAATAAGGATTCAATTGAAATTCTAGTAAATAATTATACAAGAGTTGTACATTTCTGACAGTGTTTTCCCTCATGAAATTATGAGGTAGGAGGGTCAGGTTGATTGTTTAGGAACTTCACCCCTCTTTGACTGACATTTATTGAGATATGCACCCCTACTCTCTCAGGAACAAAGACGCTGATAGTTTCTCATGGCTTTGTCAATCTCTATTTCGAAGAATTTCGTTTGCGGTAACATATATATCTCTAATTGCACCACTGAAATATCTTGGATGACTTTAGTAAAAAAATATAAATAATTCTGAAAAAAATTCTTTTTATTCGTACTTTTAGAATACATTATTTCTTATGGGATACTTTTCGAGAATTGACAATCTTTATGTGTATTAAAAATTAACATT
>CM063504.1:79592457-79597457 GCA_032207245.1 Pardosa pseudoannulata
ATTCTAAAGTTTTGAAGTTAATGATTACTGTTGAATCAAATGTCTAGAATAAGTCCATTATATTTGTTTTTATTTATGAAATGCTCCACTGATTTATATATGTTTGCATCACCTCTGCTAGCCTCCTAAATACCGAAGCCGATCTCTTGTCTTAAACCGACAATCCCATCGAAATCATTCATCATCACACCATTTGTATCCTGCCAGACAGAAGGATTTATTCCGAGCTGGCATATTAATATGGAATTACTTGAGGGTAACAACCGGGATTTGTTTGGTCAAAAGCAATACAGATCTCATTGAATCGAGTAAACACATTCTACGCAGACTTTGATTATAATATATATTTATTTATATGTTTACTCAAAAATTATGTACATAATACAATTTTTCGGATACACTCCAAATATATTTTAGCTTAGTTCATTTCTTTCAGAAAAAATGAAAATAGTTCTGAAATAGTCCAACTTGGATTTAAATTTTTAAAGTTACACACATATATACATGTATATAAGTATGTATATATATATATATATATATATATATATATATATATATATATATATATATATATATATATATATATATATATATATATATATATATATATATATATATATATATATATATATATATATATATATATATATATATATATATATATATATATATATATATATATATATATATATATATATATATATATATATATATATATATATATATATATATATATATATATATATATATATATATATATATATATATATATTTATATATATATATATATATATATATATATGTATATATGTATATATATATATATATATATATATATATATATATATATATATATATATATTTATATATATATATATATATATATATATATATATATATATATATATTTATATATATATATATATATATATATATATATATATGTATATATATATATATATATATATATATATATATATATATATATATATATATATATATATATATATATATATATATATATATATATATATATATGTATATATATATATATATATATATATATATATATATATATATATATTATATATATATATATATATATATATATATATATATATATATATATATATATATATATATATATATATATATATATATATATATATATATATATATATATATATATATATATATATATATATATATATATATATATATATATATATATATATATATATATATATATATATATATATATATATTATATATATATATATATATATGTGTGTGTGTGTGTGTGTGTGTGTGTGTTTATATACACATATATATATATATATATATATATACATATACATCTTTGTGTATAGATTAATTACAATTTTTTTGAAGAAAATTAGAAAATACATGATGGAATTTGTATTCCTAGCTACAAGCACTTTACTTCTTCAGTTAATGGCTGCGTGGTACTTTAGTTTTGAGATTTAAGAAAGATTTATTTCTTTAAATTGCAGTCTTCCTCTGAAATAAAAATGCCATAATTCCAAGTTCAATATCTTTAGAAACCCAACTTCATTTACATAATTCACCAAAAAGATGGAACTAGTTAAGTTTTATGCATATACATAAAAGTAAAGAAATATCCTACGTACATTTCAAAGATAATTTATGGCGAAAAATTTTAATAATTTAGTTAAAATTACTGAGTCAAACTTTATTTTCTAAGCATAAAATATGCATGATTAAGAATGGGAAGTGCGTCATACTTGGAGAAATATATTAAAAATATTCTTTAAAAAAACATAACTTACGTCTATAAACGAGAATCCTATACATTTGTTATTCGCAAAAGATTTTGCAAATAATTTGCTTAAATTATTGCTAAACATCTTATAGACTTTAAATATAATAGTCATTATTTATTATTCTTCTGAGAAACGATAACATTAAGTTTTAAATATAAAATATAAATCTTTGAAATCTGGAAGATTATAAATAAAATGTATGTAATAATATAATGTATTGGTCTTTTTATTATATTTATCATAGTATATTATATTTTGGTAATTAGACCATTCTGTTAAATTTAAAATTTACGGTTTATACGTTATAAAGTATTCGAAAGAATAATTGACTGCACAAATAGAGAAATATTCTCTTTCAAAGAGAAAATTGCGTTAGCTTTCTCTACATATTCCTAAATTCTGGATAAATTGTGCTATTAATGTTAAATATCAATACTTATTTGTCATAATACATAAATTAATTTTTAGATTTAATACTTTTTAAAAGGCTTTTAAAAAGAACATATATTATTTAGTAAATTATTTGATTACAAAATGTAAGTTTCTTTTAATAAAATAAACAGAAAAGTATAAATTTAAAGACTGATTCTACATATCTATGTTCTCCAAAAAAGTAAGGTTTTTAAGAGAAAATATTTTTATGTAGTATTCAATAGAACTTCCATACATAAAGAGATCTAGAATTTTGAAATGTTGTTTCCCTTGGTAGCCTACATTCTATCAAGACAGCTTCTTTAACATCACTAATGATTATTTTCTCTATCGTTCTCTATATTTTGAATTCTTTCTAAGTAATGACTGTTATTCAAATGACTGTTTTAGTATCCATCGTTTGAACATATGGTCTCAGTAATCCAGTAAAAATTGAATTTAGACTGATAAACCTGCACTGTTTTTTATTGTATGTTTCATTTTTCCTTCTTATCAAGAATATATTTTAATTCACTACTGGTTATCTTGGTGTAAATTGAATAATATTTGTAATGATATTGCACCCGTTTCAGCAGTAATCTGCATACTTGAGAAATAAATACTTTTTATTCTACTTTCGAAATTATTTTATGTTTCATATCACTTTCTTAAGTTTGATTATTTTACAGGTTGAAACTAATCTAATTGAATAAATACTAATTTAAATAAAATGCTCCTTTCATTACACTGTAAAAAAACAGAAATAAAAAATATCTTTATTATAATAATACTACAACTAGGTTATGATTCCAAATAAGGAAGGTTTTAATAAAGCTAAACATAGAATAAGGTTCACTTTTAAAAATGATGTATATGATTTTATTAATAAAAATAAGCTGATTGAACTATAGAGAAATTTATAGTTAAAGGGATAATTTTTATCCTAATTACATGTACAGATCGGCCAACTCTGTGGATTTATCATGAAGGTAGTAGATTTTTTACAATTTTCTTTTTTTGGGGGGCAAATGTACAAATTGCAGGATTTCTTATTTCCTTGAACTTTTAATTTTATTTAAATTACTTTTTTAGTAGAAAATCACGTTAAGCATATTAACAGAGGTATTATAATTGACTATAGTGAATACTAAAATGATTATTACACTATTTGTAAAAAAAAAATAAATCATTTTTTTAAATATTAACCACTTGTTTAAAATATGTAATGTATTAGGTAATACATTTCGGAATTAACTAATCACACGTCACATCTCTTCTATTATTTTAGCGATATATTCATGGTATGGCTTCGTTTTAATTTAAAAATTCGAATCTTTTTTAGTCCTTCTTTTATATGTAAGATTGATTACAGGGCATTTAGAGAAGCTTTGCCGATAAATCCTGTCCTCATTAACGTTTAGCCTTTTTTCCCTCATACCAACTTTATATTAAGCTTTCATCAAAGGTCTTAAGTTATTGTTTTAGATAAATAATATCAATCCATATCCAAATAGCTTTTATAAAAATCTAATTGAGGTATCAAAAAGAGTAGTAAATCGTTAAAAAATATAATATTTTTAACAAAAAAGTTGAAAGAGACAACTTAAATGTTATTACAATAATAAGTAATATATATATATATATATATTATATATATATATATATATATATATATATATATATATATATATATATATATATATATATATATATATATATATATATATATATATATATATATATATATATATATATATATATATATATATATATATATATATATATATATATATATATATATATATATATATATATACATACATATATATATATATATATATATATATATATATATATATATATATATATATATATATATATATATATATATATATATATATATATATATATATATATACATATATATATACATATATATATATATATATATATATATATATATATATGTATGTATATATATATATATATATATATATTATATATATATATATATATATATATATATATATATATATATATATATATATATATATATATATATATATATATATATATATATATATATAATATATATATATATATATATATATATATATATATATATATATATACATATATATATATATATATATATATATATATATATATATATATATATATATATATATATATATATATATATATATATATATTTATATATATATACATATATATATATATATATATATATATATATATATATATATATATATATATATATATATATATATATATATATATATATATATATATATATATATATATATATATATATATATATATATATATATATATATATATATATATATATATATATATATATATATATATATATATATATATATATATATATAATATGTCAAAATTATTTAAATTTAATATTTCCTTTAAAAAAAACCTTCTCTCCCATTCTTATTCCTTAAAATCTATTTGTAAATGTCTTAATCAAAGGAGCGTTCTCGACGTAAAATTCTTTCGTTACAAAGCTTTCTATCCTATATATGTAAATTTTCTGTCCATTCAACACGTTTCCTAGCTGTCGCCGGCAAATGGTTCCTCTCTTTTACTGATCTTACACTTAAATTTCTAAGTAAGTTGCACATTTTTTTCTGTCTTCGCTCTTGGGTGCAACTCTGTTCTAGCAAAGTGATTTTTGGGTCTTTCTCTCGTCTGCCATAGACTAGTTAAGATGTCTGGTTCAGATGCTCTGAAATAAAGTTTTAA
>CM063504.1:79604957-79637457 GCA_032207245.1 Pardosa pseudoannulata
TTCGTAATCCCTTTGGGATTAATCTCAACGGTTACTTCTTGACTAATCTTTATTCAATTTCTAATAAATTAACTTGTTTGTTAAAGTTATTTTATAATTTTAAATTAATATTAACGTAATTTAATGTAATTTCATCATTGTTTTATTGAAATAAATGTTAATGGGTTTATTGTATAAAATTTGATAAAGAAAAATTTGAATTGTATTATGGTTCGAACAGTGTAGGTAATAATTTTAAAAGTTGTAAAACTTTTTGTTATTTAAAAAAAATAGACTGCTTTCTAATTTTTTTCTTAAACTGTACTTTTGTATAAAAGAAAATTCCAAGCGTTACTGAATGTGTTTTTATATTTTTCTCTATACATTTTTTTGTGTATAAAAATAAACATAAACTTCCTAGAAATTACCCTTTGGTTTCCTTGTGTTGTTCACAGTATTTTGTAATAATAAAAGGTGAATACGATGTATTGAGGCAAACTTAAAAAAAAAATATTTTATAGTATAACTAGGTGTTCCCGAACATGATATGATCGAGTGGTGGTTCAATGTTTTTCACTCTTTATAGTTATATGAGTGGTTACAATACTCATGATCAATATTCACTGAAGTTTTAGGCTAATGCATCCTACATAGGTTAAACCATCCACACGCATACACACACATATATGTATACGTATATACGTGTATGTATGCATATATGTATGTTATCGGTATATATATATATATATATATATATATATATATATATATATACATATATATATATATATATATATATATATATATATATATATATATATATATATATATATATATATATGCATATGGATACGTGTATGTGGACAGTCACAAATATCTTGATTCTTAAATATGCATGCATTCTATAAAGAGTTGTAAATGTTTATACCTCCCAAGCGTAAAATTCTTTCTGATGAAAAATGTTCATCTTATATTATTAAAACTTTTTTCAGCTACTTATTTTTTCCATTGATGAAATCAAAATCAATTAGTTTTGAATGTTTTTTTCAAGGTGAATAATTTTTTTAAACTTCGTTACCTTATTCGATAAATTTCAAACCTAAATTCTTTCCCATCTTTACTTTTCACTCGTTATACTTAATAGAATATATAAACAGAAAATTTAAAGACCTCATCCAGCGAAGGATTTTCAAAAACTTCATAGACACTAACGCTGGTGAAGTTTTAAGGGTTGTTATGAAAGTTGCCACATCAAAGTCAGTACTTTCCATTATTGCGGAATAATTCATGCATGATATTTTCTGACGTTCTTGAACATCGTCACATGCATTATTCATGAATTCAACTTTGTCCTCAGTTGACGTCTCAGCAAACATGTGTTTTGCTCTGATAGTTACAGTTTTATCTTTTACCTTTGGCCTGGAAATGGGCTAAAAAACCAAAGAAATTTTATCTTTCTGTTTTTGAAAATTTAAAGAGATACCGAAATATTACGAAATGTTTTTTAGGACTTAAGGATGTAATGGGATGTTCTTTTTCTTAATCTACAAGTTGTGTTGTAACTTGAGAAATATGTTCTCAATCATCCCGACTGAGATACATTGGGTTATTGGGTCTCCAAGACATTAAGTTATTATCATGATTTTAGAAGTAGAAAATGCATGTAATATCCCATTCAGCTTTTATTACTCGGATGAAGAAAAGAAAATTTCAATTTATCGAGGTCAAAATTGATAATAAAAGGAATAATTTTGTTTAATATTTAGTTCTTACAAAATTAAGTTCTCACACTTGGTAGATTATTTTATGATAAAATATATTTTTTTAAAAATAAGGCACACTCATCTTTGCATTTTTTTACTATGGGAGCTACATATGGGTATCGGAACATCACTCTCTATGTGGAAACGACACACAAATAATCAAAGCCCTACTCCGGATTCGTTTCCATATATATTATGGTTGGCTTGACTGATATGTATTTTTGTTTCGAAATATATATATATATATATATATATATATATATATATATATTTATATATATATATATATATATATATATATATATATATACAAGTCATGCTGCAGAGTTAAGGCGAATGGAAAACAGCCTTCTTAATAATAATAAGTTTTAATAACTCATTGTTCTTATAGAAAGCAACATGTGCCACTTTAATTATTCGTGGCAGAGCTATGCGTGAAGGTGTTGACTGCTGCATATCCACGCGCCAATTCAAATTTACCTATTTGCAAGCTCATCAAAAAGCTCAAAAATAATTCGGTCTGACTGGATGATTTGAAATTCTTACTCGAGCATGGGTCTTTTTTATTTATTTTACTATTACAAAAGAGTTTCCCTTTTAAAATCGTTTTTAACTCACGTAACTTCCAACTACCCCTTTTTCAGACCTAACCTTATATATATATATATATATATATATATATATATATATATATATATATATAAAATATATATATATATAAATATAAAATATATATATATATAATAATAAGTTTTATAATCTTTGTTCTTATAAATATATATATTATATATATATATATATAATGTTGTATATATATATATATATATATATATATTTATATATATATATATATATATATATATATATATATATATATATATTATATATATATATATATATATATATATATATATATATATATATATATATATATATATATTAAGTAAGGTTTGACAGTAATTTCCATCACGCTCATTACCGTCGTATGGTGACGTTACCTACTGAAGCACTTGTTCTAGCAACATTTGAAAAAAAGTCTTACCATGTTCAAAGCGATGAATTTTGTTTAGTTGCTGATCTTTGCTTAAAGTGTTTGAAAGCGAATTGTCTGAACTTTTGCTTGATGTTGTATTATTGTGGAACAACAATACCAACATTTTGAAGGTTTTCAAATTTGATGCTTAAAAATTTGATATAATTTATGAATTGTTCTAAAATTTTATGGCACGGCTTTTAATAAATATAATAGATAAATTTACACTCATTAACATCCTAGGGTTATGTAACCTATTGAAGCAATTGTTCTAGCAACATTTCAAAGAAAATCTTACCATGTTCATGGCAATGAATTTTGTTTAGTTGCTGCTCTTTGTTTATTGTGTTTGAAAGCGGTTTGGCTGTCATTTTTCTTGAAGTGGTATTATTGTAGAACGGCAAGTGAATTATGAGTATAAATGTGTTATCACTAGAGTTACCATGACCAACATTTTGAAGGTTTTCAGATTTAATGCATAAAAATTTGATATAATTTATGTATTGTTCTACAATTTTATGACACCGCTTTTAAAAAAATATAATTATAGTTAAATTTACACTCATTAACGTCCTAGGATTGTTAACCTATTGAAGTAATTGTTCTAGCAACATTTGAATCAAAGTCTTACCATATTCACAGCGATGAATTTCGTTTAGTTGTTGATCTTTAAAGTGTTTAAAAGCAAATTGGCTGCCATTTTGCTTAATATGATATTATTGTGGAACGGCAAGTGAATTATGAGTATAAATGTATTAACACTAGTGTTACCAAGACCAACATTTTGAGGGTTTTCAAATTTCATGTTTAAGAACTTAATATAATTTTTGTATTGTTCTATAATTTTATAAAACGGCTTTTAATAAAATAGAAGTATAGTTAAATATTCCTGTTTAATATTCACCTATTCTCTTTATGTTCCATAATCAGTAAGACTTATACCTAACTCTCCCAAGACTCGTTAAATTGGTGACTTTGGTATTTTATAACTTGAATTATCCAGTGTGCTCGGTAGTCGTTATAGAGGGATATATTGTGCTATATATGCGATTCAGTTTAGAACTGAATGACCTAAGTGGTAAATGCAATGATTATCAATTGTACTTCTAACGTCATAAAGTTCTTGGTTAAAAGAGCAATCTGTGAAAAGACCAATATCTGAAAATATTATGAACGTTTTTCTTCTTAAATTCTAGGTAATGGAAATTGTTTTTATTAATAATTAATGAATTATTAAATTAAATGTTGTTTTTGTTAAATTATATACTTTTATTTACATCAACTAAAGCAAAAGTTAGTATGAAGGCCATGATCAAAAATCCATCAATTTGACGGGTACGGTAAAACTAGGTATATATTTAACATCCGTAGTTCTAGTGTTTAATAAAAATGTACAGATGAATTCTTAAAACGATTATTAAATATTTTCAACTTCGGTGTACAAACAGTACATGTTTTAATGTGCATTCATACATATCTAAAACCGCAAAATATTGGAAACATCAATCCCCTATATAATAATAGCCTAAGGTGTCTGTCGGCAAATTTTTGAAGCGGTTGTACCTGGAACGGATACAGGCATCCATATTGAATTTTTTATGAGTTAGGGTTAGCAAAATTCAAAGCGAGTTCAAAATCTAAGCCATCCCCCCTTTTTTAGCGTTTAATGCTATTATTTCATGCCTTATTCTCCCCCCGTTAAAAGCAGGCGATTAAATTTATCATTTTCGATACCATTCATATATACCACCAAATAATCACTGTCCCGTTTGGGTTTCGAAATCAGAAGTGTGATACTGAAGAATGTTCTCAATGGCGTTAATTAATTGCTCAAAACAGACGCCCTTTTAATATAAAACACTTTTTATTATATTTACGTATGCGAGATCTTTAAATGCACAGAAAATGTCACATAGAATTTATGGCGTAAATAATATTAACATATTAAAGCACAAAAGCAACTCAAGAGCCATTTTTCTCGCATACGAAAGAACAACCATGTTTTCACTAAACAAAATCGTTCGTTGCCACTCGCAACTTACAGAGAAAAAATAAAATAAAAAAGATAATATGTGGGTAGAACATCAATTTTAACAGACGATTTGACATTCTCCCACCTAAGTTAACTTTTATCTTAAAATTTAACTTACAACTAACTACACAACAATAACAATAACATAATAGTAACAGTTCACAAGTCTAGTCCCCTATATAATAATAGCCTAAGTTATCTATCTGTCCGTCTGTCCACGAATTTTTGAAGCGGTTGGACCTGGAATGGAAATAGGCTCCATATTGAATCTTTAATGAGTTAGGGTTAGCAAAATTTAAAGCGAGTAAAGTTTATTTTCTCCTTAACTATCGATCTGATTCTAAAGTAAAAATTGGTATAAATAAGCTTCATATCACAGCAAAAATATTGAAATTCACTCCTTCCCCCCTTTTCGAGAGTTTAATGCGATTATTTCAAGCCCCATTTTCCCCGATTAAGAGCAGGCGATTAAATTTATCAATTTATTATAGAATAAATAGATGAAAAAAACATTTTTCTATCATTATGACGTCATTCCTTTAACCATCTCATTTAATCATTTCTTATTTTAAATTATTTAAATATCGTCTGCATTATTTTCACACGTTTTATCACTGAACTTATATATAACGTAATTAATTTTCTTTTATATTTCTCTTAAATAATAGATTAGGTACGTATGTGATAATTTAAAATTCAATCAACGATTATTTTTTGCTGCAAGATAATTCTCAGCCAAAAAAAAAAACCCATTTTTTTTTACCTGCCTCATAGGGTAGTTTACAATTCTGGAAAATTAAAAATTTTACTGATCCCTTCATATGACGGGCTATATGCTAGTCATTAATATTGTTAAAATTTACACCATTTTGATGTCCAAGTTGACTTTCATTCTTCACTCCATAATACGTCTAAAAAAGTGTCTCTAAATACCACATTGACACTACACCTGGACAAAGTTTTAAGGACTGTTACGAAAGTTGTTACATCCAACTCAACACCCTCCGTTATTGCTGAATAATTCGCGCATGATATTTTCTGACTCTTTTGAGCCTCATGACATGCATTATTCATGAATTTAAGTTTCTCCTCATTTGACGTCTCAGTAAACATATGTTTTGCTCTGGTAGTTACAATTTTATTCTTTAACATTTGTCTGAAAATATGTCTCTCTATAAGAAATCTGGATTTTTACCTCTGCGTTTAGAGAACATTAAAGAAATATTGAAATTCTTTAAAATAGTCTTTTAGCAGGTACATTGGTAAACTTCTTTAAGGTAAGGATTTTCCCATTAACCTTCAACTAGTATTGTTGCTTGAGAAATCATATTTAGTTTTCTCAGTTTTTCGTAATGTTAATGAATATCATTATACAGGAATACTTCATTCTTACTGTAGGGATGGATTTTTAGGATACCTAAAATAAATATTCAAAGAATACCCTATATTTTTCATGCCGCAGACGTCCAAAACTAAAATTTACTTGAATTTTAAATCTATATAAGTTAAGTTTAAAAAGTAATGAATGCATACACACATTTTTGTTCTGACTTATGTTTTGCAGAACCATTCAAACTAGCGGAATTTTCTATTGATTATTTGCTTATAATTTTTTAAATTTAATATTCATACCAAGAAAGATTTTTTCCAGGGAGTTGTTGGGTGATAGCTAAATGTATTTTCATTATCAGAATACGCGTCAGTGTATTCTGTTAATATAAATGCGTATAGCCTATCTATGGGATTTGATATGATGGGGCCCTGTTAAATTAATAGATTCATAATCAATATAATTGGACTTTAATCAGTAGAATCTGGCCTAATAATTAACTTTTATTTTGCACTTATAAGAAATGACTATTTTTCCTAACTGAAAACGTTAAAATACCACTCAAAATTTTAATTTTATGTTCATTCGTATTCTATTATTGGCTTAAAACAAAATAAAATTCAGCTTTATCTTTCAGAAACATTTTCAAAAAAAATGAAGACCTGTGTAAGTTTTCTCCAAGGTTGTTATGAAAGTTGCCTCTTCAAAGTCATCACTTCTCTATTATTGTGGAATAATACATGCATGATATTTTCTTACGCTCTTGAATCTCATCACATGCATTATTCATAAATTCAACTTTCTCTTTAGCTGACGTCTCAGCAAACATGTATTTTGGTCTGATAGTCACAGCTTCATCCTTTACCTTTGGCCTTAAAATACGCTAGTATATAAGAAATCTCAAACTTTTATCACTGTGTTTTGGAAACATTAACGAGATATCAAAAGATTGTGAAATGTTTTTCAGTAGCTACGTTTCTTTAAGTATTGTCCCCTTAATTTTCTTCTACTATTTTTTTCGTAGAATAAGTTTGTACATTTCATGTTTTCAAGGTGCACTAAATTAATATATTTATTCAGAAACTCTGAAAGCCTGCATTTAAAACCACACACATCTCATTACTGCAATTACTATTCTCAATTTTTCTTTATTTAATAATCTAAACTATAATTAATTGTATGTTTTTTTAATTCTAAATAAACTCCTATAGTACTACGTTGCTACAATTCTCTTCAGATTAAATCTATATTTTGAAGAAAACACATCACAGACACATACACACACATACGTATGTATGTGTATATATATACATAAATATATGTATGTAAAATGTATTTCCTCTAGTCACAATAATTATGTAGCTCCTATAGTTTTTACTTGCCAGGGCTACTAAGCAAGGAGAAGCATAATCATCTTAGCAGTAACAAAATAATATGCAGTCTGGCCTGCATTGAAGAAAACGGCACAAGTCTAATTAAAACTTTATTTTAGAGCTGCTAAAAACTGCCATCTTTATTAGTGAACGGCAGACAAGAGAAAGACACATAAACCCCTTTGTTTGAACAGGTGCATCCAAAGAGAAGACAGAAAGAATTTTCCCCAAAGACGAGAAAATTAGTCAGCGAATTAAAATGTTAAGATCAGGAAAAACGTCGAACCATTTGCAGGCGATAGCTGAAAAACGGGATGAATAGACACAAATTTTACATCTATAGGACAGAAAGCTTTGGGAAATGTATCGGAAGAATTTTAGGTCGAGGACACTCCTTTGATTAAGGCATTTAGAAGCTGTGAAAACTATTTTAAGGAATTAGAATGGGAGAGAGGAGGTTTTAATGGGAATATTAAACTGAAATAATTTTGATATATTACATATATATATATATATATATATATATATATATATATATATATATATATATTATACACACACATATATACACACACACACACATATATATATATATATATATATATATATATATATATATATATATATATATATATATATATATATATATATAATATATATATATATATATATATATATATATATATATATATATATATATATATATGCATATGAAAATGTATTTGTGAAATAGCTGTTTGTGCTTGTGTTAAATTGATGAAACTGTAAAAGGTGAATTACTAAAACTCCTCGACTCAATATTCTAATTTATAAGCCATAACTAATAGTGTCAATCTCCAGTTTCGAGACCAAGGTCCCAGGGTTTGAAAGCAAATATCAATCTTTGTCAGTTTTAGTCATATAATTTATATATATATATTCTATATATGGTCGTCACTTTATATATATATATATATGGCTGGATATGATATATTTTTCCATCCCAAAAAACAGAAACTCGAAATTCTGTCATGCACTCACATAAGCATATCTTATATATATATATATATATATATGATTTTACTTATCAGTAGAATAATAAGTTTATAGTCGAGTTCTTTCATACAAATATGAAGTTTTTAATTATGTATATATGTTGCAATTTCAAACTTTCTATAGAAAAAAAAATCTTGTTGGAACAGGATTTTGAATCTGCATCAGTATTCTTACTCATTCAGAACCACTTGCAGTAGTAGATCCCTATCTTATTAGACCTTTCGTTACAATGGCTAACCGTAACTCTGCACGATAGTTTTCATTATCGAGTAATTTATTATTGAGGAGTTGAATTTCTGTACTGAATTTAATAATTACTCTTTTCAGTCATCTTCAGGTTAAACAAGAAAATTACATAACTTTTATCTCTGAAATTTTTTTCATTTGCCAAAGGAAAATCACTGAGAAGATTTCAGAAATTATTTTTTATGAATGCTATCTTCAAAAAGTATCAATGTTATGTTCATTTTCACTCAATTCTGTTTTCACTTTCCTTTATCTCTCGTTATTAGATAAAAAATAAAGCGAAATTTGAAATACTTCTTATACGAAATTATTTTTAGAAAATTTAAGGACACTAACACACTCAATTTTAAGAATTTATAAGAATGTTGTCTCACCAAAGTCAGCAATCTACATTATTACGGAATAATTCATGCAGGATATTTTATGCCGGTCTTGAATCTCGTCACATGAATAATTCAAGAATTCAACTTTATCCTCAACTGATGTCTAAAAAAGTCTCATTTACTATTTTATTATTTACCTTTGACCTGAAATTGCATTAATACAAGAGATTTGGTGCATTCCTCACAACGGTTTTGAAAAAATAAAAACAGATTAACAGATTTCGAAAGTTTATCAATAAATAAAAATGCTTATTTCCCATAAACTACACTTTGTCTTCAACTGTATAAAAAGTTTTGTCCTCTACCCTTTTAACTATATTAAAATTTGGAGGATTTAATGAAAAAAATTCGATAACTCAAATCCTTAATTTGCAAAATAACTTCGTGTGGTAAATTTCCATACTGCATTTCACAAGGAATATCAATTTTGACTATGTATTAAGAACTGTAAAACTGAATAAATAAAATTGAATATTTTAAAAACTATAGAATTCTACTATACATTTATTATAACGTTTTCTAAAATTATATTAACACTAAGCTGACAGAGTTGTTACAAAAGTTCAAGCATTAAGGCAGAACTTCGCGTAATAAAAGATTAATTCAAGCATGCTATTTTCTTCCCCTTTTGATTCTTGTACCATGCATTGCTATGGAATTGAATTTTGTACTTATTAGAAGGCTTCATGCGTCCTTATTTTGATATGATTGCTACAGCTTTATCCGCTACATTTGGCTTGAAATCTCTCTGGAACTTTTACTGTCGTGTTTTCGAATTATAAAATATTGAACTATTTTAAAGTGTTCTAGGCAATAGGCAACTTTGTTTCAGGGTAACATTTGATGGTTTTTAATAGAAGATCTTAATATTTTTTATTATTTATTTTATTTTTACGTATTTATCTTTACACTTATCAGTTACAAAATACAATGAATAAATATTGGGAGACAGAGGTGATAAATTTATGCTTTAAAATCTATATGGATATTTGTACGTGAGTGATAAATGGATACAAATATAAAATATAATATTATGTATCGTTATATATCGTTAAATGTAACTGGGGCACGTAAAATATATTCGTGAGCCAAATATCCAGCAACTTCTTAATCAATACATCTGTAATTACATTGTGGCAGGCCAAGTCTTCTGCAATGTTACTGCTTGAAAATTACGAGGACCCACTTGAGATAAGTCCTTTTTTCAACTTAGTGGTTCTCATGGAAACCAATTTACCTTAATAATTGTAGCGTATTGCTCATAGTGTTTGGTTTCTACTAGTGGCATCAGAAACAACAAAAGGCACAGCATAATGTATGTTCTAACATATTTTTAGTACTAAGGTACAATTTGGTAATATATGGGGTATTATTTAGTAAAAATATGAATGTGTATTCGAGTACTAAACAGTATGTTCATAATCTAAGTTTACGAAAACTATTTACATGCCAGTGAAATTTATACCAATTTTATTGAGTCATTTACAAACAATTTTTTTCACCCAGCATAACTTGGTGTTACATTTTCATATTAAATTCTGATTACACTTTCATTAATATCTATCCGTTGTTAGATCACAGAGCATTAAAAAATTCAAATCATTAACCTTCAAAGCATTTGCAAAAATGGCATTTTCATAAAATTAGACGATGTTATTTTACTATCTGTCTGCCTAGCTTAATCTTTACAGATCCGGTGTCGTAAAAACTTAGTCTACCAAACAACCAACTATCCAACCAGGTTTAAGTATTGCTAATAATGTTGCGATATTAAATTAGCACTAATGTATATTACGAAATATTTCATGTTTGCTACTCTTTGAAGACTTTCAATCTGTTCTCATAAATTATTCACGAATTTAAGTTTGTTCTTAGTTGACGTATCAACAAACATGTGTTTTCTTCTACTAGTTACAGATTTACACTTCGACCTTTAATCGTTACAACAACAAATGTGAAGCTTTTATCACTCTGTAATTAAAACATTAAAGAGATAGTAGAATGTATGAAAAAATGTATTCCAAAAGATAAATCTGTCCTCAAATATGTTTTATTTTAAATTTAAGAATATTTATAAGAATTATATTGTTTACACTTCTGGCTTTTTTAAGAATCAATGTAGATATCATAAACTGTCAGTATTATATATATTTTATATATATATAAATTTATATATTATATATATATATATATATTTATTTATTTATTTATTATAAGCGACTTTTATATGCGTGCTTTCACTACAATACAAATAATGTTTTATAATTATGATATCCAGTACTTAAAGTCTGCTCAATCCGTGATTGCTACGCTTGGAAAAGGAATAGCAAAATATTACATTAGTAATTTTCTAAAATTACATTTTCTAAAATACAATCATTCATAGTATATTATTGTAGTACCGAGATAACAGAAAATAAATTGAATGGGTACCAGCCATGTTTGATTTCTAGAATTCACAAAGAAATATGTTTTACTCCTGTGGAGTTTACATACTTTTTTAAAAACTAATTTTTAATTCAAAAAGTGGAAAGTAATATAGGGTGATGCATGAAGAATCTTTTTAAATAGAGAGGAATGTATATTTATTTTTAATTTATTGAAAACCTTCATTTATTCTTCTTTAAAAGCAAATAATAATACATTACCGATATAAATAAAGTAACATCTCAAACACTTAAATCAAAGCTGTATCACGTGATAATGTTTTCTAAATAAATCTTTGATTCGAAATCTATCAGAAGCGGAAAAGAAATCCATAAGGGTAATATAGGATAGCATGAATCTAAAACGGCCAGTAGTCAACTACTTTAATATTGAAAACTCTGGATCTAACACTTTTCCAAACACTTTTGAAAGCAATTTCTAAAAGTTTGAAATTATATGGCTGAAATGCTACTTCATCACGCGAAAAGAAAAAAAAATATTTAGTCTTCAAACATTTCTTCCCGAGTATAGTTTTACCAAATTAAATATTTCTCTTGTACTTCTAAAATTTGAAACAAGATTTTTTTTAGATAACATTAAGAAGATCTCCAACTGCAAACCCATTGAAATGTAAATACGACTATTCACAAAAGTGAATATTTTCTTTGAATGTCGAATTAAAAAAAAATTCTAAAAGTTACATTCATACTCGCACACATATATAAGTATGTTCCTTTGGAACATACATTAAATGTTTGGACCTGATATCCGCCGTGATCGTTAAACGTAACTGGGTCAAGTACAGTATATTCGTGGGCCCAATGTCCTGCAAGTTTTCAATCAATACATCTATCAATTACCTTTGGTGGCATGCCATGTATATGGGTCTTCTGCAATGTTCCTGCTTGAAATTTACGAGGACCAACTTGAGATAAGACATTTCTTGAACTTAGTGGTTCTCATTGAAACCTATTTTCCTTAATACTTGTAGCGAATGGCCGATTGTGTTTTGTTTCTCTAAGTGGCATCACAAACAAAAACTACAACATAATGCCTTTTCTATCATATTTTTAGTACTATGGTACAGTTTGGTACTATATTCGGTATTATTTCGTAAAAATGTGGATATGCATTCCCGTACTAAGCAGTACGTTCATAATCTAAGTTTATGGTAATCCTTACGTGCCAGTAAAATTAATACCAATTTTTCTGAGTCATTTACAAACTAGTTCTTTTACACCGTGTAACTAAATGTTACACGTTGTAAAAGAACTGAATGTTTGAACTGAATGTAAAAGAACTGAAGAAATGTTTTCATATGAAATTCTCATTACACTTTCATTAATATCTATCTATTGTTAGATCAAAGAGCATAAAAATTTCATATCATTTACAATAATTCCATAAGGTTAATACAGGGCCGCATGAATCTAATACGGCCAGTAACGAACTATTTTAATATTAAAAACACTTGACCTAACACTTTTCCAAACACCTTTGAAAGCAATTTCTTAAACTTTGAAATTATATGGATGAAATGCTACTTCATTACGTGAAAAGAAAAAAAAATTAGTCTTCCTGGCGAATCTGAAATCAAACATTTCTTCCCGAGTATATTTTTACCAAACTAAATATTTCTCTTGTACTTCTAAAATTTGAAACATGATTTTTTAAGATAACATTAAGAAGATCTCTGGAAGTAATCCCTTTGAAATGTAAATACTACTATTCATGAAAGTAAAGATTTTCTTTGAGCATCGAATTTAAAAAAAAATTCTAAAAGTTATATTCATAGATGTGTTCATACTCGCACACATATATAAGTATTTTTCTTTGGAACATACATTAAATGTTCAGGCCTAATATCCGCCTTGATCGTTAAATGTAACTGGGGCAAGCAAAGTATGTTCGCGGGCCCAATGTCCTGCAAGTGCTCTGCTGTGGTGTAGTACATTGCTGTTGTTATTTCAAAGCCATTAATAACCCAAGTTTCCTCTATATCGTCTTTAGTTATAATAAAATGCCACTGATCTATATTAAAATATTCAAATATAGAACAAAAGACAAGGATATATGTTAAAAAATATATAAAAAAATTAAAAAGTAAAAGAAGCACTCCACGTACTACACCTGAGAGAAAAAATTGCCAAAGTCCACTCTTTTAATTCCTTCTGAACTACTCCAGCAACCCTATACTTTTTCCATTATCCTGTGTTGATGCGTTCGTTGTTCCATTGCCCTGTGCACCATGCTCTTTCCCGGCTCTGTCCAGAAGGACCGGGACTCCAAGGATGGTCCTGAATCGCTTTCTGGAGACCAATCACAACTTTCCAAAACTTGGTGAAGTTTAAGTGCAATCGTTTTCACACCACACGCTTCCTGGACTCGATAAAAAAATACTTGGGCATCCAACCCACAACGTGCGAGTACGTCGAGCAAATCAGTTTCGGAAACCTTATGTAAAACATAGCTGCACTCTCACATGGTCAATGAATACATCTGTAAGTAAATATGGTGGTAGGCCATGCCTATGGGTCTTCTACAAGGTTCCTGCTTCAAAATTACAATGACCCACTTAAGATAAGTCCTTCTTTAAACTTAGTGGTTCTCACTGAAACCTATTTTCTTTCATTCTTGTAGAGTAAGGATCATTGTGTTTAGTTTCTCCAAGTGGCATAACAAACAACAACAAAAACATAATGTCTTTTCTAACATATTTTTAATACTATAGTACAGTTTAGTACTATATGCGGTATTATTTCGTAAAACTGTGGATATGTATTACAGTACTAAACAGTATGTCCATAATCTAAGTTTATGGAAATCCTTACATGTCAGTGAAATTAATACCAATTTCTCTGAGTCATTTAGAAACAGGTACTTTTACACTGCGTAACTAAATGTTAAATTTTCATTTAAAATACTCATTACACTTTCATTAATATTTATCCATTGTTAGATCAAAGGGCATAAAAAATTCAAATCTTTTACCACAATTCCATAAGATTAATATAGGGCCGCATGATTAAAATACGGCAAGCAACCAGCTACTTTAATATTGAAAACGCTTGATCTAACACTTTTCCAAACACTTTTGAAAGCAATTTCTCAAACTTTGAAACTATATGGATGAAATGTTACTTCATTACGCGAAAAGAAAAAAAACAAATTTAGTCTTCCTTGCAATTCTGAAATCAAACATTTCTTTCTCCGTATATTTTTACCAAACTAAATATTTCTCTTGTACTTCTAAAATTTGAAACATGATTTTTTTAAGATAACATTAAGAAGATCTCTGGATGTAATCCCTTTGAAATGTAAATACGACTATTCATGAAAATAAAGATTTTCTTTGAGAGTCGAATTCTAAAAAAATTTCTAAAAGTTAAATTCCTAGATGTGTTCATACTCGCACACAGATATAAGTATTTTTCTTTGAAACATACATTAAATGTTGATGTATTTTTTATATTCCTTCACTCATTACGTTTTTTTCGAAGATTTATATAATAATTCAAATATAATAGATTGTTAGACTAAACTTTTTTTCTTATTTTAGTGCCATGATAATGTGATCTCTTACATGCAAATGTATGTAGGTAATAAATTCTGTCCTTAGAATATATTTAAATGAGTTCTTCTCTTTTTTATGCATATCATTAACATAAAAACAAGGTATACCTTATTTGTTCATGTGTTCTGTATAAAAAATTTTAGACAATGAAAAAAATGTTTAACCTATGTAAACTTTGCAAATAAGATGAGCGCTGAATGGTAATTTTCAATTGAAATGAACTTTTTCAATGTCATTTAAAAAAGTTTTTCGGTTAATTTAACTTTAAATTAATTTTTTCAATTGCATTATGCATGAATTGAGTTGATCATTATATCTGTATTCACTGCAAAAAGTTTTGTGAATTTTCTGAGTTTACGAATTTAATTATATGTTTATCTAATTAAGTTTTACTTTTACTGCCAAATTTTAGATGTTTAAAATTATATTGAATACAAAAAAATTTGATTTATTTATATTTCTAGTTGTCCTTCGGTAAATGTTTTCAAATCAATATGTGAAATATGTATTTGATTGTCACGTAAATTAAAATAATTATATTCTAATTTAAGTGGTACGTTAATAATTTTTTTAATTTTTCAAAAATTTATTTTTCTTAAGGGTTTTAATAATTATTTGCCTTACTAGAGAAACAAGTGAGGAATACAGAATATCTGAACTTATTTTTAAAATCATATCAGTTTTATTGAAAAACTTCATCAGTAAAATATAATATTATCATTACCATTTTTCTTTCTCACAAACATCGTTAGTGGTACTCTGAACTGGTCATATTTTCTTGCTTTTCAGAGATGACTAAATATTTAAGAAGCTATTTAAATTTTTTTTTCATATTTAACTGTGCAAATTCCAATAAAAACTACCGGATATTCAAAAATATCATCTTCGTAAAACTTTTGTTTCTTAATATTCATTGAGGGAATCAGCATGAACGTAGTTATTTATTAATAGATTGTAAAAAAATATCTTCAACATTACAGTACTATAGTTTTAATCACTTTCAAGTCAGTATACAAAGTTGCTTGTTGTACCGTTTAGTTCACTTTACTAATGCAGTTACGGAAGCAAAATATTCAAATTCAAAATTATAAATTTATCGAAAAACTTAATCAGTAAAATGTATTATCTTATCACTTTTCTTTCTCACAAACATCGTTAGTTGAATTCAGAACTGATCGTGTGGTCTTATTTTTCAAAGGTGACTCATTAATTAAAAAACTATATATTTTTGTTTTCCATGTATAGCTGTGCAAATTCCAATTAAAACTACCAGATATTCAAAAATATAATCTTCTTAAATATTTTGTTTCTTGATATTCATTAAGGGAATCAGCATAAACCTAATTATTAATTAATGGACTGTAAAAAATATCTTCAACATTACATTCCTAGAGTAATAATCAATTTCAAGTCAGTATACATAGTTGCTTGTTGTTCCGTTTACTTTACACCATTTCAATAATGCAGTTATGGAAGCAAAATATTCAAATTCAAAATTATTAATTTATCAAAAATCTTAATCAGTAAAATATATTATCATTACCATTTTGACTATTCACAAACATCGTTAGTTGAACTCAGAACTGGTCATGAGTTCATGCTTTTAAAAGGTGACTCATTACTTAAAAAGCTATTTAATTTTGTTTTTGATGTGTAACTCTGCGAATTCTAATAAAATCTATCAGATATCCAGATGTATAATCTTAGTAAAAATTGTGTTTCTTGATATCCATCAAAGGAATCAGCATAAACGTAATTATTTATTAATGGACTGTATTAAAATATCTTCAACATTACGTTCCTATAGTATTAATCCCTTTCAAGTCGGTATACATAGTTGCTTGTTGTTCCATTTACTTCACACCACTTCAATAATGCAGTTTTGGAAGTAAAATATTCAAATTCAAAATTATTAATTTAATGAAAAACGTAATCATTAAAATATAATATTATCATTACCATGTTTCCTTCTCACAAACATCGTTAGTTGAACTCAGAACTGGTCTAGAGTCCTTGCTTTTCACAGGTGACTCATTATTTAAAAAAGTTTTTTATTATAGTTTTTCATGTGTAACCTTGAGATTCAAATAAAAAGTATCAGATATCCATATATATAATCTTCATAAACCTTTTGTTTCTTGATATCTATTAAGGCAATCAACATATACGTAATTATTTATTAATGAACTGTAAAAAAATATTTTTAACATTGCCTTCTAGAGTATTAATCACTTTCAAGTCAGTATATATAGTTGCTTGTTGTTAAGTTTTTTCCTCACCACTTCAATTATGCAGTTATGGAAACAAAATATTCGAATTAAAAATTATTCATTTATCAAAAAACTTAATCAGTAAAATATATTATCATTACCATTTTGCCTACTCACAAACATCGTTAGTTAAACTCAGAACTGGTCATGAGTTCATGCTTTTAAAAGGTGACTCATTACTTAAAAAGCTATTTAATTTTGTTTTTGATGTGTAACTCTGCAAATTCCAATAAAATCTACCAGATATCCTGGTGTATAATCTTAGTAAAAATTGTGTTTTTTGATATTCATTAAAGGAATCAGCATAAACGTAATTATTTATTAATGGACTGTATTAAAGTTTTTTCAACATTACGTTCCTATAGTATTAATCATTTTCAAGTCGGTATACATAGTTGCTTGTTGTTTCATTTACTTCCCACCACTTCAATAATGCAGTTATGGAAGCAAAATATTCAAATTCAAAATTATTAATTTATCGAAAAACTTAATCAGTAAAATATATTATCATTACCATTTTCCTTCTCACAAACATCGTTAGTTGAACTCAGAACATGTCATGAGTTCTTTCTTT
Source organism: Pardosa pseudoannulata (assembly GCA_032207245.1). Classification (NCBI taxonomy): domain Eukaryota; kingdom Metazoa; phylum Arthropoda; class Arachnida; order Araneae; family Lycosidae; genus Pardosa; species Pardosa pseudoannulata. The sequence continues at coordinate 79,622,977 of CM063504.1, forward strand.
TAAAAGGTGACTCATTACTTAAAAAGCTATTTATTTTTGTTTTTCATGTGTAACTGAGAAAATTCCAATGAAATCTATCAGATATCCCGATATATAATCTTACTAAATTTTTATTTCTTGATATCCATTAAGGGAATCAGCATAAACGTAATTATTTATTAATGGACTGTAAAAAATTAGCTGCCACATTACATTCCTAGAGTATTAATCACTTTCACGTCAGTATACATAGTTGCTTGTTGTTAAGTTTACTTCACACATCTTCAATAATGCAGTTATGGAAGTTATATTCAAATTCAAAATTATTCGTGTGTGGCTGTATGTTTTCTTCCAGTATAACAGAAGTGACTTATAATCTTGCTTCTTGGTCGTCAAGACAGATAACTATAATTTAATAACATTCTTTAAAATCTGAATGCTCTAACAGTTTTGTGATACATTTTGATTATGGTAAATATTGTTGGCAATTTAAGAAGACAGAAGCTTTTCACAAAGTATATGTTTCGTATTTATAGATAAATATTTTTAAGTGATAAAATAGCAAAAATTTTTTGTGTCTGTAGTATCATAATATACCGTAACTGATTAAGATATTTAATTAATCTTAATCTGTTACTAAATCTGAAAATTTCTATACATGATTGTAGTATAGTAGACAAATTCAATTCTACAATAATATTAGTTTATCTTAATACATACAGATGCAAACGATACAGAGCCCTCAAAATATTTCAGTATATACTAGTTAAGGAATTAAATATTTATACATTTCTAGGTTAGTATATGAATACTTACACATTTCCACAGTGCTGAAGAAATATCTTAAATTAATGATCACCTCAACTCTTCCCCAAGTTTTCATTTGCGTATTATGCAAAGTTTCATGATCACTGATATACAGGTAAAAAATTGTATATAATGTACTCAATTACTCCTTGTTTATATATATTTATATATATATATATATATATATATATATATATATATATATATATATATATATATATATATATATATATATATATATGTGTGTATATATATATGTATATATATATATATGTGTGTGTATATATATGTATATATATATGTATATATATATATATATATATATATATATATATATATATATATATATATATATATATATATGTATATATATATATGTATATATATATATATATATATATATGTATATATATATATATATGTATATATATATATATGTATATATATATATGTATATATATATATATATATATATATATATATATATATATATATATATATATATATAATATTATATATATATATATATATATATATATATATATTATATATATATATATATGTATATATATATATATATATATGTATATATATATGTATATATATATATATATATATATATATATATATATATATATATATATATATATATATATATATATATATATATATATATATATATATATATATAAATATATAATATATATACATAAGTTATATATATATATATATATATATATATATATATATATATATATGTGTGTGTGTGTGTGTGTGTGTGTGTGTGCGTGTGTGTGTGTGTGTGTGTGTTATTAATTTACCAATAATATAGTCGAATATCTAAAAATGCTCTAATTTATATTAAAATAACCATGGTTGAAAAACATATAAAACATTCCCATTTGAAACGTAATATATTCCCTGATACTCGCAGCTTTTGACGTTTAAAGAACAGACTGCTCAATTTTTAAAAGAAACAGTTTAAATTTTGTCTTTTGCGGTCATGTTGAGCAAAAAGTAAATGGTTTGAATAACGTAAAAAAACAACTCCACTCTAAATGTAGCACATGAATAATTCATTTAATGCGATGGACGCTCGATAATAGTTCATGAATATTTTTACAATAACTCTAGTAATAGCTCTTAGATGTTTTTTCAGGAATACTTCAGCTGCTGAAGGACTGATTACTTCAAAGTCACGATCAGAAACATATCTGTTCTTTTACCTCGTCAGGGAAAAAAAAAACGTATTGCTATATTTTTTATGATTCTGTCTCCGCAAAGTATCTAAAACGTAATAGCGATACAAGGACAATTTAATAACGTGTTTACATTTAGATTTAATTTTAATTATTTTAAGTGTATTGCAACGTACTGGAAATATGGGAGGCGAAGTTGTCAATGATACAGGCTAGAAAACTGTCTAATCTAGACTAAATATTTTATTCAGGTGTATAAATTATGTACAGCTATGTACAGATTCAGTAGATTTCTGAATATTCTGGGATCTCGTGCTGAGATGACATTCACACAATAAGGATGCGTGGGTTACCGGATACAGTATGGCTAGGGCTTCTAATCACAGGAATTGTTCTCTAATTAGTGCCGGTAATAAACGCTGACACTATCACCTCCAGGCTGACTATTTGCACAGTCGGCTTTCACACCAAGGTTCGAAAGTTCAGAGTGCGTATCACGCTGGGGTTCGTGAAGGAAATCTCGGGATGCAAAACGATCCGAATTTAGAGCAAGGGTCACTCTCGGCTACCTACTTCTATGCACGGAGTAAAGAAAAAATTAGCAAAATAACGGGAATGGAATTCCCAAGTCGAAGGTCGACTCCTTAGCAAACAGAGAAGCTGGCGGTCTCTAATCAAGCGAACTCCAGAATCGGAGATATGAGCGGTTCTTCTCGAGCTACGAATGCTCTATTAGGAAGAAGTCTCAAGAAAAAGTCTCGTTTTGGCCCCGTCACTCTTCTTTTATAGAGGCCCCCGGTTCCCCTTACGCGATTCTTCGGGAAACCTCCAGAACCAGGATGATGCAATCTTGCGGTCACCTTCCGCCTGGATCAGCTGCTTCGTTTCCATATGTGGCCGAAAAGTCATCTTCAGATCAGCCGACCCAAACAACTTAATTGCCTTTTTTGCTACCGCTAATGGGCGACAATGTGCACTGTAATTATTTAAAATCTTTTCACAGAGTCTTTCCATTCAATATTCTCACAAAGCCCCAGACGCTTTAGCTCCACCACACGGACCGTTTCAATTAAGTATCCACGTGTAGCTTAGACCACCCGTTTCTACTTGCCGCTAATCGTAAGTGTCCGCGGCGAAAGGTCACCTTCGGGATCCTTGTTCTTTAGGGTCATGTAACGGATCGTTACAGTATCAAAATAATTTGCTCTTTTACTTCATTATTAAGGAACTGCATATTGTAAAATATAAAAATGCCATTGTGAAAACAAAATAAAAAATGAATCATGGCAGCCAAACTCCTGAAAAATACTTTTTTATTAAGCTATGTACAATGAGATCATAAATGACTCAAGACATATCGGTGTTGGTTTTAGCTTTTGATACATTTATTCATTTTTCTAATTTTATTGATATGACCCATATGTAATGTTACTCTTGTTACAAATATATAAGACCAGCATATAGCTAGTCATATGATGGGATCATCGGGATCATTAAAATTTTTAATGATCCAGAATTGTAAAATACTTTATAAGGAATGAAAAAAATGGTTTGGTTTTTGGTTGAGAATTATCTGGTACACGTTCAAACATTTGTTTATCTTTACTTATTATGTTAGTAGCCAACTGTTCATAAATCCAAAATTTCTAAACTCTAGACATTTTTTAGTCCGTGAAATAAACAACTAGACTTTTATGAAAATAATATTTTGTTAATACGTTGATAAAATTTTCATTGCAGCAAAATATAATCGATGATTAAATTTTAAATTATCACATATTTACCTAATCTAATACTTAAGCCAAATATAAAATAATTTTTTTCAATTAATATCTAATTTCAGTTATAAATTGTATGAAAAGAATGCAGACGATATTTAAATAATTTAAAATAAGAAATATTTAATTGCTATGGTTAAAAGGAATGGCATCATAATGCTAGAAAAAATGTTGTTTTTAAACATTTATTATGTAATATATTGATAAATTTAGTCGCCTGCTCTTAACTGGTTAAAATAGGGCTGTAAATATTCACTTTAAAAGCTCGAAAAGGGAAGGGATTTCGAACGTTTTAACAATCTAAGTGGTTCGCATGTACAATTCTGCCAAACCAATGATATATTCAAAGCGATTGTCCCGTACAGTTTTTGACCTCCAAAAACGTTCCGAAAATGGATGTAATGTACATTTCTACCAGTGTTTGAGATTGTTTAGAAACTGCACCCCTCTTTGACTGACATTTTTTGAGGGATGCACCCCTACTCCCTGAGGCACAAAGACGCTGATAGCTTTTCATTGCGTTGTAAATCTCTATTTCGAAGTATTTCGTTTGCGGTAACAGATGTATCTGTAATTGCATTACTTAAATATTTTGGATAACTTTCGTAAAAAAATATAAATAATTATCTTAAAGAATATTTTTATTTGTACTTTTAGAATCCATTATTTCTTATGGAATGATCTTCGAGACTTGACGAGCTTTATGTGTATTAAAAATTAACAATCTATAATATCTCTTTATATATCTATTTATAACCGGAAGATAAAGAGACAATAACGGGGGGTAGGTTTCGTGTATTCCATTCTATTCGACAAAGGGTGAAGTAAAAAATCATAGAACGCTTTGGCCGTTGACACAATAAACCTTTAGCGTATTTTTGGAGACTTTTTTTAATCGGTGTGTTCCACTCAGAGGGTTAAAGACGACAGCATTTTTGTTTTTATATTTAGTTTATTTATAACAATTTTAGACTGGGGTCGATAGTTTAGGAGAAGATAAACTTTACTCGCTTTACATTTTACTAATCCTAACTTATGAAGAATCAAGTGTGGTTGCCTGTATTCATTCCAGGCTCAACCGCTTCATAAATTCGAAGATAGATGGACAGACAACTTAGGCTATTATTATGTAGGGATATTTATAAATGAATTAAATGCTGTAATCAATTCTATTAATATGTTGTTTTTATTGCTTAAAGAAAAATATAATATAGTATGAATTGTTATAGCTACTACAAACAAGTATCCTTATATTAAGTTATAAATTTTTGTTTAAAACTTCAGAGATATATTTATCTTTATATATATTATATATATATATATATATATATATATATATATATATTTATATATATATATATATATATATATATATATATATATATATATATATATATATATATATATATTATATATATATATATATATATATATATATATATATATATATATTTATCTTTATAAAAGGACACTTCGAATAAAATGTTTGAGGAATTCTTAAACTTTAGTAATTACTTCATGTAACACATTTTCAAGGTCTTATCATGGCAGTTATAATTCTGTTTCAGACTATAATAAAAATATAATTAAAAATGACTTTTGCTAAATATAGTTGTGTTTTATAATAATTGAAGTTAAAATGATGAGAAAATAATAAGTTCAGAAAACTATTCATTTTTCTCCTGTACGATTGTCAAATTTATATATCCCTTGTTATTTAGCTGCAGCAAAAATAATAAAAATATAAATCAGGGTAAAGAGTCAATGAAAACGTTTAATGAATAGCTATTATTTAAATTATTTTATAAGCCAGAATTAAATATATAATTTAATTATAAATGTATAGTTACGGTTTATAAAAATAATATGAAATTTTGCTTTTTTTTTAATGAAAACTGAATCAATCACTAACAGAAAATGTATTATAATACCTGAAAATATTTCTGCAATACATAGCAGCAAAATACAAAAAAAATGTTTAAAATGTGTCAGTGGAGCTATTCAATGTTTTATTATCAGTATCTGAAGATTACTTGTTATCGAGTATCTTTCCCTGATTTTGATCGAGATACGAAGAGGAAAAGCAAAATTAGCCTCTTTCTCATCAGTTGAGAAGAGCACTTTTCAGTTGTGATATCTGGAGAGAAAACCGAAGTTTATCTTTCGAAGAAAATTGGATTAAATATTGTATTCTATGTTGAAGTGGTAATTATATATATATACATATATATATATATATATATATATATATATATATATATATATATATATATATATATATATATATATATATATATATATATATATATAAATATATATATATATAGGAAATACATTTATAAAAAAATTTGTAGTGTTTTACCTAATTGTAAATAAGTATTCAGTATATTTTATACATCGGATAAATCTGAAACTACTTTGGTAATTTATTTATAAAAAAAAGTAATTTATCATTCAGGATAATTAATATATTTCTAGACAGATAAGAATTTTTTGATAGATGATCTTATATAAGACTATTTTTTTTTTATTTTTAGTTAAATTGTAACGAAAACTTTAATTAGAATGTATTACTATTAGTTAAAATGTATTACAGTTATTTACACTAGATACTTTATTAAAGGAATGAAACGTATAATAGGAACTCCTTCTATGCACATTAGTCAACGATTGACAAGTGAACACCATTACTTTTATTCATAATGATTAACAGCATTATACATCATGATTAAAAGCATTGAACTAAGCAAACGTCATTAAGATAACAACTTTTATGGGGACGATGTAGTATAGATCTTAAATTTATGACTACCTTTAATACAATTTATTCACTTCCATAAAATATTTTTTGAACGGAATATTGACAATTATTGGAATCACGCTAAATTTCAGTCATCGGGTTTGTATGAAAATACTTTTTTTCGCCATCAATGTCAAAATTTTGAACAGATCGATTACGAAATTTTAACGTATAAACATATAACTTTGAGTCTTTAAATATATATTTGGAAAATTCACGAAACTGTTATAAGTGGTTTACCCTTGATCAGTGTATATACGGATTAGTCTCAGTCATATCAATTATAAATATCCGTGGATGTTGTTATTTTGCATTTAAGACTGCTATAATTTCAGACTGCTATAATTGAAATATGCACTCTTTATAAAAAGAAAACTTTCAAAAAAACTTCATTATGTTATGAAATATATTTGAAAATGATAAGTCTTAGATTCTTTTTATTAACTTATTAATAATTGTTTTGTTATTACTAATTGTGAAGTATTTAGAAAAATTATATTTTTTTTCACATTTTACACCCTTTGGCATACAATAATGTCTGAGACACATCACTCATATCATGTGCCAATGGGGACAATGACGTCGTTGAGATGTCAAGAACTAGTTGCTGCAGAAGTAATGCATCATAACATTAAATCATTATATTATTTAATTCATTCTTTGAATCTGTTTTGTTTAGAATGATCAAAATGCCACGTGTTTTTAAAAAAGTAAAATATAATATACAGCTTTACCATATAGAAGTATAAAAAATGTCAACTTGTCTACTTATAATGATTATACTAATAAGAAATATATATATATATATATATATATATATATATATATATATATATATATATATATATATATATATATATATATATATATATATATATATATATATATATATATATATATATATATATATATATATATATATATATATATATATATATATATATATATATATATATATATATATATATATATATATATATATATATATATATATATATATATATATATATATATTATATATATATATATATATATATATATATATATATATATATATATATATATATATATATATATATATATATATATTATATATATATATATATATATATTATATATATATATATATATATATATATATATATATATATATATATATATATATATATATATATATTATATATATATATATATATATATATATATATATATATATATATATAATATATATATATATATATATATATATATATATATATATATATATATATATATATATATATATATATATATATATATATATATGTATATATATGTATATATATATATATATAAGTATATATGTATATATATATATATATATATATATATATATATATACATTTATATATATTCTCATTCATAATTGATACTTAGTGTTCAATAATAATATAAGATAAAATTATCATAAAACTCCAATACAACTTGCATACAATTCCAATTTTTTCTTAATATAAATAAATTAGTACTTCAGGGTTCTATTTATTTCAAACTTACTTGAAGAAGAAATTTTACATTAGAACCTTCATAGAACTCAGAAACTACTATTGTAATTTTCATTGATTGAGTTTATATGTTCATATATGGCAATTATTATAACAACACTATTAATTTATAAATCCCTGTCGCAAGATACTTGCACATCACAAACAATCAATGGTTGCTCCTCTGGATTTTCACAATTCCGGAGAGCCAAAGCATCCTACAGGGAAACATTTATGTTACAATACTGTAACTGTCTTAATATCCAGTTGGGACCAAATGTTAAGATTTAGAGTAAATTTCATTTAATACTACTTGCTACTTTAGTACTTTGAAAATGACTTTTATCTTCATAATATCCTTATATGAGAAATGTAAAGGGAGGTAAATTTTAGAAGTTCCAATCTTTAATGGGAAAACTCATTGCATTTAACAGATTAACAAGTTTTCTACAATTTTTTTTTTTGCAATTTTATGTTGTAATCAATAATATATATTCAGACTAATAGTTGAAGCTGTTAAACGTAATGAAACTTTAACTGTATAGTAAATTATACTTATTGTGTAGAGGAAAATGGAGTTTTATTTAGAGAAGAGAATTTGTTGAATAATTCATGTATTAGACTTAATAATTTTCAGAAATATACATTAAAAATATGGAGGAACTTTTAAATTAGGGATAGTATAAAAACCACACAGAGTTCTATTAAAAATAGGTCAATAGTTGAAGCTGTTAAACGGATTGAAACTTTAACTGTATAGTAAATTATACTTATTGTGTAGAGGAAAATGGAGTTTTATTTACAGAAGAGAATATGTAGAATAATTCATATATTAGACTTAATAATTTTCAGAAATATACATTACAAATATGGAGGAACTTTTATCAACTTTTAAAATAGGGGTAGCATAAAAACCACACAGAGTTCTATTAAAAATAGGTCAATAGTTGAAGCTGTTAAACGGATTGAAACTTTAACTGTACGGTAAATTATACTTACTGTGTAGAGAAAAAAAGGAGCTTTATTTATAGAAGAGTTTTTGCAGAATAATTAATTTATTAGATTTAATAATTTTCAGAAATAATCATTAGATATATGGAGGAACTTTTATCACATTTTAAACTAGGTGTAGTATATAAACCACACAGAGTTCTATCAAAATTAGATCAATAGTTCGAGCTGTTAAACGGATTGAAACTTTAACTGTATAGTAAATTATACTTATTGTGTGGAGAAAAAAAAGGCGTTTTTATGTACGAGATTTTGCAGAATAATTCATATATTAGACTTAATACTTTTCAGAAATATACATCAGAGGTATGGAGGGAGTTTTATCACCTTTTAAAATAGCGATAGTATAAAAAACTCACATAGTTCTAACAAAAATAGATGAATAGTTGAAGCTGTTAAACGGATTGAAGCTTTAACTGCATAGTAAATTACACTTACTGTGTTGAGAAAAAGGGAATTTTATTTATAGAAATGTTTTTAATTTATACATCGGACTTGGTACTTTTCAAAATTGTTCATTAGAGAAATGGAGGGACTTTTATCCAATTTTAAAATAAGGATAGTATAAAAACCACACAGAGTTCTATTAAAATAGATGAAACAGTTAGAAAGTGAGAACAAAATACCCTTATCTTCATATGTAAAGTAAATTCAGCAAATAACACCTTATGAAATTTTTACAACCATTTTGCCATATAAACGTGCTAGTATAATTCAAACGTGTGATGAAATATTTGCAAAATATAAAAATGAAATTGGACCCTAATCACAAGAAATAGAAAAAGTGAAAACCTAATTGAAGAGATTGGCTTATAATTTAAATTATAGCTTAATTACAACTATAAAATTAATTAAGCTGAAATTATGAAAATTCATTGGATTTATGTTCATTTAACTCAAAGATCCTAAAAAGAGAGTTTATACATTTGTACATTTATGCACGTCTTTAATTAAAACTTTATATTCAAATCAATTTAAGCATTTATGTCCTTTCAATTTTTTTCAAATTTTTAAATAGAAATACGTTTTTATAACATCAATGATAAAGCTTCAAAATTTGAATTTACAACATGTGTAAATTTAACAGTCTAATATGAAATACTGACTATTTTCGTAATTGAAAGTCTATAACATTTGATAGTATAAAACCACACAGAGTTCTATTAAAAATAGGTCAATAGTTGAAGGTGTTAAACAGATTGAATCTTTAACTGTATAGTAAATTATACTTATTGTGTAGAGAAAAAGGGAGTTTTATTTAGAGAAGAGAATTTGTTGAATAATTCATGTATTAGACTTAATAATTTTCAGAAATATACATTAAAAATATGGAGGAACTTTTAAATTAGGGATAGTATAAAAACCACACAGAGTTCTATTAAAAATAGGTCAATAGTTGAAGCTGTTAAACGGATTGAAACTTTAACTGTACGGTAAATTATACTTACTGTGTAGAGAAAAAAAGGAGCTTTATTTATAGAAGAGTTTTTGCAGAATAATTAATTTATTAGATTTAATAATTTTCAGAAATAATCATTAGATATATGGAGGAACTTTTATCACATTTTAAACTAGGTGTAGTATATAAACCACACAGAGTTCTATTAAAAATATGTCAATAGTTGAAGATGTTAAAGGGACTGAAACTTTAACTGTATAGTAAATTAAACTCATTGTGTAGAGAAAAAGGGAGTTTTATTTACAGAAGATTTTTGCAGAACAATTCATAATCGGACTTGGCAGTTTTCAAAATTGTTCATTAGAGAAATGGAGGGACTTTTATCAAATTTTAAAATAAGGATAGTATAAAAATAGATGAAACTATTAAAATAGATGAAACAGTTAGCAAGTGAGAACGAAATACGCTTATTTTCTTATGCAAAGAAAATTCAGCAAATAGCATCTTATGAAATTTTTACAACCCTTTTCCAATATAATAGTGCTAGTATAATTCAGACATGTGATGAAATATTTGCAAAACAAAATAAGTAAATTGAACCCTAATCAAAAGAATTAGAAAAAGTAGAAGCTTAATTGAAGCGATTGGGCTAATAATTTAAAATATAGATTAATTACAGCTATAAAATTAATTAAGCTAAAATTATGAAAATTCATTGGATTTATGTCCATTTAACTCAAAGATCCTAAAAAGAGAGTTTATACATTTGTACATTTATGCACGTCTTTAATTAAAACTTTATATTCAAATCAATTTAAGCATTTATGTCCTTTCAATTTTTTTCAAATTTTTAAATAGAAATACGTTTTTATAACATCAATGATAAAGCTTCAAAATTTGAATTTACAACATGTGTAAATTTAACAGTCTAATATGAAATACTGACTATTTTCGTAATTGAAAGTCTATAACATTTTCCGTTTTTAATCGCTATATGAATGTTTTTTAATCCACTGTTTATCTTTATGGGGCAAATTATCTCCTTTACTGACTAAAAGAATTAAAATGGTCAAAACATGTAAAATTTGTGGAAAAGTTCTTTCTTATATGTAGTTTTTAATGTATTTAAATTAATATTTTTATTTATTGATAAACATTAAAATTAATCAAATACACACATAAAACATGTGTCAAAAACATCCAAGGTTTTCCTGTAAAAATACATTTTCCCAATATACAACTTTATATAGTTATTAATTAATTAAGGACATTTACAATAGATAATATTTTTTTATAGATATGCAACATGTAGCTCTTTTATAAAATAAAATAAAACTATTTTCTATATTTGATGAATATATTAAAGGCCAGATTAATTTTTAGTAAATAGACCTGTATCATTTAGTAATACATACTAAATCACGTCATGCAAAAACTTTTATAAATGCATCCTAATTACTAATCATAAATAAACTATTTAATTTTGAAAGATTTCTTGGGAAAAAATAGAGAAAAACCCTACTATATATAAATTTCAGTAAAATAATTAAAAAACATCCTAAAATTTAACTAAGAATCAGATAAATGGGATTTTTTCAGGACAAGGAATTTGTGATTTTATGAATACTGGTATTTTTGACCTAATTTTATAGAAATTGTTTGAAACACCTGTCCTATATCTTGAGTCATAAAACTTCCAGTCATTATTTAATTGATTTTAAGTCTTTATGTCAATTAAACTTTTCTTTTCTCTCGGAAATAAATAAAACCATGTTAACCGAAATTAAAGACGAGGTATTTCTTAATACTTCCGTATAAAGGACCATATTTTAATACAGTCTCTCATTATGACTGTATTATATTTACAAAGAGTTTCATGGTTGAATTCCAACAAAAATAAACTCTATCTGAGGAAGTCTTTTTAAAAACTAGAAATAAATACCTCCTTCAAAGATCTTTAAACTCACATGTATTTTAACAGGATAAACAAAGAGTTAGAATTTAAAATGTTAAGACTCATTTTTAACTGCAACCGTAAAGTTCCCAGAAAGCTAATCTCAGGACTTAAATAGCTAAACATTTGTTGTCCAAGCTTTTTGTATTGTGTCAGTTGGGCGATTTCTTTCATTGCTTGTTATTAATATTAAAGTACTGAATATAATGCTTACCGGGATTCTTGGATTAAACAATAAATTGGCTAGTCTTTTCTGCTTATATGTCAAATATTTAACAATTACTTCAAGAAAAATAGGGAACATACAATTTCCTGGCTGAATGTCACTTACACAGTAATTGCAGTTTAGGATATTCGTAAACTATTATACAAGAAAATGTTCTTTATTTTTTCCTTTTCGTTCATTAATAACGTGTAATAGTATTAAAGATATTTTACTATAGTAATAAAATATGTGTGTGAAACAAACACATATATAAAATTAATCTTATGTATATCTATACATCTCTCTCTCTCTATGAATGTATATATATATATATATATATATATATATATATTATACATATATATATATATATATTAATATATATATATATATATATATATATATATATATATATATATATATATATATATATATATATATATATATATATATATATATATATATATATATATATATATATATATATATATATATATATATATATATATATATATATATATATATATATATATATATATATATATATATATATATATATATATATATATATATATATATATATATATATATATATATATATATATATATATATATATATATATATATATATATATATATATATATATATATATATATATATATATATATATGTGTGTGTGTGTGTGTGTGTGTGTGTGTTTGAACCCTTCGAAGCACTACCCACTTAAGAACTTTTCTCTTTTAATACATTATATTGCTCTCAAATTTTTATATATTTGTAATGTAGTAGTAAATTTCCAAGTCTAAGTAATTTTACTTTTAAATATTTTATGATTAAATAGTTTTATTTAATCCAAATTCTGTTGAAAGTCTTGTTTAATATTTTATCCACAACAAATGTAGAAAAAAAATATTTGAAGATGTATTATATTATGATAGAGACTATAGGAATAAACACCATATTTCTACAGTATTATTTGTTCAAAAAAGGAAAATTTGCCCTAGTTCTTATAAATTATAAGTTAGTTAAATATATTCATTGAACGAAATATTCCTGACGATAATAAAACTTTGAGATTGTGACAGTAAATATATTACAAAGAAATCAGCCACAATTTATTCAGGTTTGGTTTGGAGAGCAACGGTCTACTTTTTTGAACTGCTTAAATCAAATTCCAAACAGCTTCCATGCAAAAGTGGAATTCGAAACTATGAACATCGGTACCGAAGATTAACGTCTTAACAATTCTGCTATCATCAATTTCTTCAGGACAAAACCTATTACAGCAAACTATTATAATATATCTAGTTTAGTTTGTAATGTAACTAAAGTTTCATGGTTAAAATAAATTTAATTATCTTTGGTTGAGGTTAGATGTTTCGAAAATATACATTCTAGAATTAATTAAAAATTTTAGTTTATATAACATCTAACATAGATATGTATTCCTATGTTAATACAATTCCTATGTTAATAAAAAGTGAAAAAGAAATTATATTGAAAAGAATATATATATATATATATATATATATATATATATATATATATATATATATATATATATATATATATATATATATATATATATATATATATATATATATATATATATATATATATATATATATATATATATATATATATATATATATATATATATATATATATATATATATATATATATATATATATATATATATATATATATATATATATATATATATATATATATATATATATATATATATATATATATATATATATATATATATATATATATATATATATATATATATATATATATATATATATATATATATATATA
>CM063504.1:79639957-79644957 GCA_032207245.1 Pardosa pseudoannulata
TATATATATATATATATACATATATACTTGTAAGATTGTAATCCCATCATTTAATATTATAATTAATTTCCTTTCCGGTATTTTCTTTCCGGAATCAGTTACAATATTATTATTGTAACTGATTATAGTCGTTTTAATATTGCATGCATAATAGTATCCCCTTTTTAAATAAATGTAACCTTTAAGACAAAAGTAGTGCATAACTTAACATCGAATAATATTGCTTTAATACTGCCATGTTAAGAAATGTTTCATAGTAACATTTCACTATTTACGTTGTATTTTCAAACATTTTCGTGGAAGATATTAAACCAAAAAATGTTTCTCCCAGACGTTCCTTTTAAAAAATAGAAACAAATAACTGTTCCAAAGATCTTTAAACTCACATCTATTTTAAAAGAATAAACAGAGCGGGCATTTAAAATTTTAAGACTCATTTTTAACTGCAATCGTAACGTTCGCAGTAAGCTAATCTCGGGACTTAAATTGCCAAACATTTGTTACCATTTGTTATCCGAGCTTTTGTATGTTGTCAGTTGGGAGATTTCTTTTATTACTTGTTATTAATATTAAAGTACTGGGTTATAATGCTTAACCGGGATTGTTGGATTAAAGCAATAAATTCGCTATTCTTTGCCGGTTATGTGTCAAATTTTAAACAATATATCTGTCACAACTGAGAAGCTCAGGATTTTCTGGCTTAATATTACTTATGTTATAATTACAGTCTAGGATATTAGTAAATTATAATACATAAAGACGGTCTCAGTTTTATTTGGCTTTAGCATTCTGATTAACTGAATTTTATTGTACTAGTAAAATATTTTAAATGGTTATTCGCTAAAGAAAATGTACATATAAAACTTTCATATTTTAATCGAAAAAATGCTGCTATATTCAAATATATTAATACGGTAATATATTAATACTGTATATATTAATACTGTAAATTACTGGATGCTACATTCTATAGCATCTATATATTGGATTTTTACATACTTTTAAATTTATGTACATCAAAAAATTATCACGCAAGTGTACATACGTATTTTCGCAAATATAAATCTATATAAATAACCGTGTGTTGGTTTGATTTGGAGCGCTACGGTCTACTTTTTGCAAAACGAGGGCTAATGAGACCGGGACCTACTGCTTAAAGACTATTCCGAACGGCTACGAACATCCGTGCCACAGTGGGATTCGAACCCACGAACTCTGGTTCCGAAGGCTAGCACCCTAACCATTCGGCCATTGTTCGGCTCAAAATAATAGTGTGTACGTATGTATATACGTAATTGTGCGGATGTAACAAGCAGAATTTTTTTCCATTATCCTTATGGTAACTTATTATTACATTTCCAGGGATTGTATAGTCATGTTTGTTCTTTCTGCAGGCATACCGAAATTTAGAAATGAAACCTCGTTGAACAATATAGATAAAGATCTTATATTTTCACCCTGTATTTAAAGATCCATCGGACATGTTAAAAACCCATGCTTTTGCAACATTTTCGATACTTCTCGTTCATCTGTGATATTTCGAGAGTGCTCTTCCTCATTCACGGGACATATCTTCTCATGCTAGAGAGCACAAGACGATAATTTTGGTATGACTAGAAAAACATAGTGGCTAAGAAAATATAAACAAGAGCATACAAATTTGTAAGAGTACGAGAATTATATTGAAAGAAAGGATGATTGTTTAGGAAGAAGTATAGGAAGTCTCGCATATGTGTTCATTTTTCAGCCTCAGAAACGCCTGGTAACCTAGAAATATAAACTAAATACCAAACCTTTATGTAACACAGAAGTCTGAGTCGGTCTATAGAAGGACATCACAGAATTATGCTTTATGGTGATCACAAAGCTATAATTTATATTGAATGGAGTCCACGTCGATTAATCAAATAGAAATGCTAGAAAAGATTACATTGAAGAAGCTACTGGCTCCACCCTACATCTAATATTTTTATGAAAGAAGATTATACAAGAAAAGTTAACTGGACAAAAATATGGTCTGATTATTTAGCACTCTTAGTAGTTTTAGAAATTCAATTAGAAAATGAAATTTAAGTGAAATTTTACATTTCAGGTATAGAAGTGTTCAAAATGTAAAACACAGTATAACTAAAACCGTTTATTCAAGATAAAATACTCACACACACACACACACACACACGCGTATATATGTGTATACGTGTTGAGTGTGTGGGAGAGAGATAGATAGAGCAGGACGCAATAAATAATTAAGTGTTATTTAGAGTTATTTAAGTAATTGAGTATTTAAGTAATGTTATTTAAGTATATTTAATGTTATTTAATGTCATGTTATTTAATGTTATTAAATTACAATAATTACTATTACATCTTCCTTTAGCAAATGTATTTGAATTAACCACTTTCCTTACACATATTGTTTTTGACAAAAATTGCAAAAAATCATCACATTTTTTATTTTATTATTAAATACGAAGAAAAAAATGTGTAAGTTTTAAGATGATTTTTTAATTTTTTTATAATTGTAAAATCATTCAGTTTTAATATTAGTTTACAATATATTAGTTTACTTAATATTAGTAATATCGGCAATTGGTAAAAAGTTAAATATTAGTCTTTGTATGATAGTTTTTAAAACAAGGAATAATTCAATGTGATACCTGACATTCTGTACACTGGTCTCTGCTCTCTTTTCTTTCCTCTTAAACGGGAGCACATAGTACACTGTCTCGTTCGATTTAAGTAGCAAGAATAACATCTGAAAAATGCCATGAGGTTGTAACGGCTTGATTTAGCGGTGTATCGTCAAAGAACTTTGCTTTGAAAGGTGGACTTGTGTGGATACAAAAGGATTGTTTTCTACGGCACCAGGAAGTCTACACGGCCGTGCACTATAGTAAAGGAACAATATGCCAGACGACATAGCACCTTCTCTGACAACTAAAAAAATGATCGCGGAACGACAAAGGATTTGCCGCTTCTCAGATGTAGCCGCTAAGCGACCCCTGGCTTTGCGGCCGATGATGGTTTAACCTGGACCAATCCAGTTGGTCGAAAGTGGGGTCATCGCTAGGTGACCCAATAATAAAATTGTGGGTGAGGCCCCTTTCTTAGAGGCCCCTCCCCTAGAAAGAGACGAAGAAGATTTTTTTTAAGAGAAGTTAGTTAGCTAGCAACCAGCTAATTCAGAGTTCGCCTTGACCAGTTTATCTACCGGAGAGTTTTTTTGCTATAATCCCACCTTGTGATCTTTTCTTTAAGGAGTAGCCCACATCAGCTAACTCGAAGGTCGCCTCGACCAGTCTCTCCATCGGAGAGTTTCATTTAGCAAAATCCTGTCTTGGGATAAATCTCTTGCTGAGATTGAAGCAATACCCTGTACTTTGGGTTTTCGTATTCTAATATAATCCTCTTCAGGATTGTTTGCTGTTCTTCAGAACTAAATGTGCAGATCTACTACCTGTCCTTCATCGAATTATTGAGGGAGCTACGAATTGTTTCTTCCGTCTAATCACCCATATTTCGGCAGAGACTGAATTTAGTTTAGGTACCCGTCTCTACTCAGGCTTACCTGTACTAATCACTTACCTGTGATCAGATTGTTTTTTTATAATTGTGAAATGATATATATAGCAGAAGTGTGAATAAATATAATAATCAAGATACATCTGATTCTTCCTTGTGTCTCCCGAAACAGAGACAGGATACGTTACAAGGTTAACGTGAGTTGTGAAGGATTAATGGATCAGGAATGTCTTCCTGATGTGGGAGAAATCTCGTCATGGTGATTTTTCGGAACTATCCTTCTTTGTACATTACTAATCGACAAACCGATGTTAGGATACAATAGGGAAAACACGTGAACAGTCCCGCCAAAAGAACCGCGAAACCAACAAAACTACCAAACAAAGCTGAATATTCCATTCCATTTCTTCAAGGACGGGTAAAACGATGATAAAACAAATCGTACTGACAAATTCTGCCCAAATTTTCTCGGGATAATAACTAACTGAAATATATACGAACCCTATATAACTTGGGATAATCAGACAAGCGGTTAAGAACAAATAACGCTGGCAGAAAATCCTTAAACGTCGCTTGAGATATTGCACATTGCACCATAGAAATATTTTTCTGTGTGTATATGAAATTAAATAATTGGGGATTATGGAAATATTTGGCCATTCTGCACTTGACTGTCAAAAGGTCGAAAAGAATATAAAGGCCGAATGACTAAAAACTTTTAAAGTATATAGGCGTTCTGTTAATCGTGAAATTTAAAATAGCACATTTATTCATTCTGGCAGTAAAAGTCCATACATTTATCGATAGATCATAATCTGTTGAATGTCTTTAAATTTATGACTTCAAATATACAAATTCATTTTAAAATTTACCTAATGGATAAATTAAATGCATAAATCAATGTAAATCAAATCCAAATCATCTTTGAGCATTCTTACAATTTTTTACAATTGAGTGAGTCTTCCAAATTATATATATATATATATATATATATATATATATATATATATTATATATATATATATATATATATATATATATATATATATATATATATATATATATATATATATATATATATATATATATATATATATATATATATATATATATATATATATATATATATATATATATATATATATAAATATATATATATATATATATATATATATATATATATATATATATATATAAATATGTGTGTGTGTGTGTGTGTGTGTGTATAATGTGGGCGAGACTCATTCATAATCACAACACAGTTGTTTATTTCTGGTAAGATACGTGAAATCCGTACAACTGGCACTTTTACAACGTCGTGCACACAGACAATGTGATAATATACACACACACGTTTCAAGCAGAGATTTCTCAGGTAAAAAAACTACGAAAAACCCCTAAGAACAATTGATCACGTGATAAAAAAATACCCATGTTTTAAAGATAACACGCTAACTACTGGCTAAAGTAGGAAAGAC
>CM063504.1:79647457-79662457 GCA_032207245.1 Pardosa pseudoannulata
GTAAAACATATGAAGCTAAAAATCAACACAAATAAACTGTGATGAAAGAAGAGTATAAATAAGCAAATATGCGGACGATTCTAATCCGAACGTTTCACTGTGCTGAAGAGGTTTTCGTGAAAAGAAATGCAGTGCGCAGGTCGTTCCCGTGAGGAATACTACTGCTTATCGCTGTAGATATTTTTTATTAAACAGTGCTAATTGGAATATGGAAATAAGTGCTACTTAAAGCAATTTTGTGTGGGTTTCTTCTTTAACGCATTTTTACTTAAGCATTTGCTGAAAACTTCTTTCTTCTGGTACTTCTTTCTGCTGTGTTTTAAAGATTTCAGGTATTTCGGGGAATAGTACAAATTCTGAAGCAAATGATTCTTTATATGTTCTGTATTTTCTTGAATTTTTAAGAGTATTGAAATGAATAAGCGACTCTTAGAAGCTATAAAAAAGGATAACATTTGGCACACAGGAGTTAAGAAACCTAACAAAAATCAATTCAATAACTTATGTTATTAGCTACATATACTTTTACTTTTATTACATTCCAATTTGGAATTTAAATAGAGTTTTCAAAATCAATTAGTTTCCATTTTTATGCATTCATTAAAATAATTTAAATGATTAACCCTATGGCCTAAAATGATTTTAATCGCAATTTTCAAGTGTGTTAAACAAAAATACATTTTATCTATCAAAACCCTTGTCAACGGTTTAAGAAATACATATAACTGGTTCGATTTAAAGGACTACTTAATATATAACATGATGGATTTTTTAGACTTTTGGTGTTATGTACATTTCAAAACTAAAATATTACTTGAGAAAAAAAAATATTTTTTAAATCCCAGTGGTACAAAGCAATTTTGAAGACAATTATTTTATATTTGTGCTATATTAATAAAATTATCTTTCGAGTCTATTGAGATTTATAGTTTTTAAGTATATATTTACTCTAAATCAATGTATGAAAAAAACCGAACAAGGCATTAATTCATTGGTTTCTTCAAAAATTAAAAAATACCAAACAATATATGCTTATTTAAAAATATATAAACATTTATTAGTTTGATCGATTTCGTTTGGGATCTCTGTGCAAAATCTATTTCGGAGACTATATCTTTGATTATTTAGGGCAATTTTATGCATTTAATGCACTGTACATATGTATATCAAATGTTTATGTATATCAAATTGTCTTTGTATACTGCTAAGCACAATAAATCTATACCTGAACTTTAAATGTGTGAACATATGTTAGCCAAGATATTTATAATGTTATTTGACTATATGATTTTATTTGAATTTTTTTGCCGCATGTAGGATGTAACTGTATTAAACCCTGTTATACATAGTATTTTCAATCATTTTAATGTATGTATTTCGATACAATTCTAATTTTAACATTGCGTATTTTCTTATATTTTTTAAATTACTTAATTTTTTATACTAAATATCATATATTAGACACTATATGATGACTTTTAACTATAGTAATTTTCTGTTCATGCTTTTCAGAGAAAGTTTGTTTCGTCATCAGTAAATGATATAAATTTTTAATGATTTACATGATTTCGAACTTACGTAGTCATACAACAGAAGTAAATGTATCTGATGATACATTCTTTATTGCATATGTGTGTTCATTCAACTAGTTATGTTATGCTCAATATAATTGGTTATAATCAGATTTGTTTAGTTCCCTCATTAGACACATATAATGCAAATCAAAAAATTTAAAATCTATAAATCTAAAAATATTTATTTAAAACTAATTTTATATCATTCTTAATTTCAGACATCTCCCTCTCTCTTGCACATACACAAAAATGTTTTAACATATAAAAATATTTATAAACCATAACTAGAAGAACCATAACTGAGAAAAAAACTTTTAAAATGTTATTTGTAAATAAAACATTTTGTACGCTCTCTTCCATGTTATGCGATGTCGTTTGTTTAAAAATGAATTTAAGGTACATTATTTTAATAAAACTGTAAAATAGTTTTATTGGAATTTTTATACAGTATCTTTATGATTATTTTCCTAATGCAAATATACTGATTAAAAGTTAATATATTTAATACATCTCCTAAGTACTTGACTACAGTATTTGATATTTCAGTACTGTTAATTATTTTTTCTAACGCAATAATTTAATTCAGTTCCAATTTTATTGTTTTATCTGTAATTTTCTCTGTTATAAGTTAGTTTTTTTTTCAATTTTTATATAGAGTTTTTATGATTATTTTGGTAATGGAAATCTGCTGCTTTAAAGGTAATACATTTAATACGTCTCATAAGTACTTGATTACAGTATTTCATATTTCAGTACTGTTAATAACCTTTTCCTACGTAATAATTTAATTCAGCTCCAATATTATTTTTTCTCTGTTTTCATTTTATATATTATTTTTTCTCTGTATTTCTTTTATATTTTCTATTATCTCTCTTTTTTTACATATAATTTCTAAGTTTTGTTTTCATTTACTATAAAAATGAAACACACTTTTGCACTTAGCTATACCTTTTCAGTTTTAATGACATTTTTCGTTTATATATACATATAATATTTTACAGCATTTCCTATGAAAAATAAAATGCTTTACATATATTTAAATACAGCTATTTTTGAATTTCTTATTACACTGCTCGTGATTTACGACGCAAGAAGATACTTGTTTTTAAACAATAGACGAAACGCATTAAAAGATATGGTTCAATAATCTGAAAGTAATGGTGATGGTTTTATACTCTATGTTTAAAAAAAAAGACAATAACCCATCGTAGTTCGTGCTCTTAAATTTTCTGTTCCTCTCTTACTTCCCCATTCGAAAAGAAAATTGCTTGTATAAGTTAAGATATTATCATTTTTATAACCATGACTAGATTCTTTTCGTCTGATAACGCGTGTTTAGGTAATAGCGAATTGTAATTTGCCGTATATGCCCATGTTAAAAGAAAACCCGATGTAGAAGATATTTCCTATACTTTCTTTTAACATGATCTTTTCTGTTGATAACGTTTATATCTTTAAAAAAATTAAGAGTAAGTAAAGTTTACACATCACTTACGCTTAAACAAAAGATGGCAGCGTAAGCAAAATGATTTCGAATGACTGTGTTATAGCTTTTAGTACACAGCTACTTTTTCGCTAGATTTGAGAAAAAAATATACATGAGGTGCCCATTTTTTTATCGAATTTAATACATTATTAATTATATTTTTTGTGTTGTGTAATTCCTAGTGTATTAGGCTTCGTGTGCCAAATATAAATTATTTAATATCAATTACTTATAAAGCATGAAAGTATAAATAATGTATGAATCTTAAAAGGTGTGAATTCTAATTTTAACATTGCGTATTTTCTTATATTTTTTAAATTACTTAATTTTTTATACTAAATATCAGATATTAGACATTATATGATGACTTTTAACTATAGTGATTTTCTGTTCATGCTTTACAGAGAAAGTTTGTTTCGTCATTAGTAAATGATATAAATTTTTAATGATTTACATGATTTAGAACTTACGTAGTCATGCAACAGAAGTAAATGTATCTGATGATACATATTTTATTCCATATGTGTGTTCATTCAACTAGTTATGTTATGCTGAATATAGTTCGTTATAATCCGATTTGTTTAGTTCACTCATTGGACGCATACAATACACCTGAAAACATTTATTTAAAACTAATTATTTCATTCTTAATTCCAGACATTTCCCTCTCTTTTTCACATACACCAAAAAATTTTATAAACATTAAAATATTTATAAACTATTGCTATAATTGAATGAAATATGAGCTTTCAAAACGTTATAAAATATTTTGTACGGTCTTTACAATGTTATGCAATATCGTTTCTTTTAAATTGAGTTTAAGGTACAGTATTTTAATTAAACTGTAAAATAAATGTATTCGGATTTTTATAGTGTCTTTATGGTTATTTTGGTAATGCCAATATACTGCTTAAAAGTTAATATATTTAATACATCTCATAAGTACTTGACTACAGCATTTACTAATTCAGTACTGTTAATTATTGTTTTCTACGCAATAATTTAATTCAGTTCCAATATTATTTTTTCTATGTTTTCATTTTATATATTGTTTTTTCTCTGTGTTTCTTTTACATTTTATTTTCTCTCTCTTTTATTTTTATATATTATTTTTAAGTTCCGCTTTCATTTATGCTATAAATGAAACACACTTTTGCACTTAGCTCTACCTTTTCAGTTTTAATGATATTTTGAGTTTATATATACATATAATATTTTACAACATTTCCTATGAAAAATAAAGCGCTTTACATCTATTTAAATATAGCTATTTTTGAATTTCTTATTACACTGCTCGTGATTTACGACGCAAGAAGATACTTGTTTTTAAACAATAGACGAAACGCATTAAAATATATGGTTCAATAATCTGAAAGTAATGGTGATGGTTTTATACTTTATGTTTAAAAAAAAGACAATAACCCATCTTAGTTCGTGCTCTTAAATTTTCTGTTCCTCTCTTACTTCCTCATTCGAAAAGAAAATTGCTTGTATAAGTTAAGATATTATCATTTTTTATAACCATGACTAGATTCTTTTCGTCTGATAACGCGTGTTTAGGTAATAGCAAATTGTAATTTGCCGTATATGCCCATGTTAAAAGAAAACCCAATGTAGAAGATATTTCCTATACTTTCTTTTAAGTTTACGTTTATATCTTTAAAAAAAAATTTTTAAGAGTAAGTAAAGTTTACACATCACTTACGCTTAAACAAAAGATGGCAGCGTAAGCAAAATGATTTCGAATGACTGTGTTATAGCTTTTAGTACACTGTTAATTTTTCGCTAGATTTGAGAAAAAAATATACATGACGTGCCGATTTTTTTTACCGAATTTAATACAATATTAAATATATTTTTTGTGTTGTGTAATTCTTAGAGTATTAGGCTCCATGTGCCAAATATAAATTATTTAATATCAATTTCTTAAAAAGCATGAAAGTATGAATAATGTATGAATCTTAAAAGATGTGAATCTTAAACAGGTACTATTTAATACAAATGGTGATTTCTTTCATAAGGACTAAACCTATTTATGTTTTTAATAAAAAATTAGCAAATAAGAAATAGTATATATTAAATATAACAACGGTGTTCGCTAGATTTGAGAAAAAAATATATACGAGGTGCCGATATTTTTATCTACTTTAATACATTATTAAATATTTTTTTCTGTTGTGTAATTCGTAGAGAATAAGGCCCCAAGTACTTGTATAAAAATATAAATTATTTCATATCAATTTGTTAAAAAGCATGAAGGTATGAATTTTAAAAGGTCTGAATCTTAAACAGGTATTATTTGGTACACATGGTGTTTACTTTCATAAGGACTAAACCTGTTTATGTTTTTAATAAAAAATGAGCAAATCAGAGGTAATATATATTAAATTAAACAACGGTGTTTGTTAGATTTGAGAAAAAATATATACGATGTGCCGATATTTTTATCTACTTTAATATATTATTAAAGATTTTTTTCTGTTGTGTAATTCGTAGAACATAAGGCCCCTTGTACTTGTATCCAAATATAAATTATTTCATATGAATTTGTTAAAAAGCATGAAGGTATGAATAATGTATGAATCTTAAAAGATGTGAATCTTAAACAGGTACTATTTAATACAAATGGTGCTTTCTTTCATAAGGACTAAACCTATTTATGCTTTTAATAAAAATGAGCAAATCAGAGATAATATATGTTAAATATAACAACGGTGTGCGCTAGATTTGAGAAAAAAACATATACGAGGTGCCGATATTTTTATCTACTTTAATACACTATTAAAGATATTTTCTGTTGTGTAATTTGTAGAGCATAAGACCCCATGTACTTGTATCCAAATATAAATTATTTCATATGAATTTGTTAAAAAGCATGAAGGTATGAATAATGTATGAATCTTAAAAGGTGTGAATCTTAAACAGGTACTATTTAACACATATGGTGTTTTCTTTCATAATGATTATACCTATTTATGTTTTTAATAAAAAATGAGCAAATCAGAGATAATATATATTAAATATAACAATAGTGTTAGCTAGATTTGAGAAAAAAATATATATGAGGTGCCGATTTTTTGTCTAATTTAATACATTATTAAATATGTATTTTATGTTGTGTAATTCTTAGAGCATAAGGATCCATGTGCTTCTACCCAAATATAAAATATTTCATATCAATTTGTTAAAAAGTATGAAGGTATGACTAATGTATGAATCTTAAAAGGTGTGAATCTTAAAGAGGTAGTATTTAGTACACATGCTGTTTCTTTCATAAGGATTAACCTATTTATTTTTTTAGTAATAAATGTGCAAATGAGAGATAATATATATTAAATATAACAGTGTTGATATGCAATAATATAAAGATTTTTCAAGCTGTTGTTCTAACAAAACTGGACTTTTATCATTACTTTCATAGAATCATATTTTAAATTAAATATAATATATGTAGAATTATTATTAAATGTCTAATTTTAATTTGCATGTATTTGTATAGATCATTTGTATAACATTTTTATGTTAATAAATTAGTATCCCTGTAATTTTATAAAATCGTTTAATATACCTAAAGTAAAAGTTAAGTTAGTTAAGCTATATTGTCTTATTTGGACAGATTTGGATTTATTTTATTTAAATTCCTTATTAGTTTTTACCTAATATTTCACATGTTTGTAAATTGAGCTATGCTTGTAAATTGATACTATAAAAACATGTTTGTAAATTGATACTATAAAAATAATTTTTTTCAAATAAGTAATTTTTGATTTATTTAATAGTTTTTAAGATATGCTTTTAAAAAAACTAAGGTAGTTAAGCCCCATTGTCTCTTTTGGACACATTTCAATTTATTTTATTTAAATTCCTTACTAGTTTTTTACCTAATATTTCATATGTTTGTGTTCACATGTGTTTACCTAATATTTCACATGCTGTAGGCAATGGTAATTATAAAACACTGAAATTGTTAAACTTTAGATGCTATAAAAATTATTTTTGTTTCCGAAAAGATAATTTTTTAGTTATTTAATAGCTTTTAACATATGCTTTTAGAAAATTTAAATTAGTTAAGCCCCATTGTCTTATTTGGACAGATTTTGATTTATTTTATTTAAATTCCTTATTAGATTTTTACCTAATATTTCACATGTTTGTAAATTGAGCAATTTTGAATAAGTTCAGAGTACTGCTAAAATGTATATTTTAACATTTCAAAAATATAATGCTATAAATAATTAATTACAATAAATATCACTTCGATATTTTTAAAAATATAAGTAATGATATTTATTATATTTTTCAGCTATTAATTATTTATGTTACAGATGAATCATTTTTTACAATTTTTCAAGGAAAATAGCTTCAATATTTGTTTAAGCTGTAGGCAATGATAATTTTAAAACACTGAATTTTTTTTTAATTTTAGATACTATAAAAATAATTTTCTTTTCCGAAAAGATAATTTTTGAATTATTTAATAGCTTTTAAGATATGCTTTTAAAAATTTTAAGGTAGTTAATCCCCATTGTCTTATTTGGACAGATTTCGATTTATTTTGTTTAAATTCCTTATTAGTTTTTTTTTACCTAATATTTCACATGTTTGTTTTCATATGTGTTTACCTAATATTTCATATGTTGTAGGCAATGGTAATTTTAAAACACTGAATTTTTTTTAAAATTTTAAATGCTATAAAAATATTTTTTTCCGAAAAGATAATTTTTCAATTATTTAAAATTTTTAAGATATGCTTTTAAAATATTTACGGTAGTTAAGCCCCATTGTCTTATTTGGACAGATATGGATTTATTTTATTTAAATTCCTTATTAGTTTTTTACCTACTAGTTCACTTTTGTAAATTGAGCAATTTTGATTAAGTTCATATTATTGCTAAAATGGATATTTTAACATTTCAAAAATATAATGCTATAAATAATTAATTACAATAAATTTCACTTCGATATTTTTAAAAATATAAGTAATGATATTTATTATACTTTTCAGCTATTAATTATTTATATTACAGATGAATCACTTTTTACAATTCTTCAAGGAAAATAGCTTCAATATTTGTTTAAGCTGTAGGCAATGATTATTTTAAAACACTGAATTTCTTTAAATTTTAGATACTATAAAAATATTTTTTTTTTCCAAAAAGATAATTTTTGAATTATTTAATTTTTTTAAGATATGCTTTAAACAATTTAAGGTAATTAAGCCCTACTGTCTTATTTGGACAGATTTTGATTTATTTTATTTAAATCCCTTATTAGTTATTTTTACTTAATATCTCGCATGTTTGTGAATTGAGCAATTTTGAATAAATTAAGAGTATTGCTAAAATGCATATTTTAACATTTTAAGAATATAATGCTATAAATAATTAATTACAAAAAATATCACTTCGATATTTTTAAAAATATAAGTAATGAAATTTATTATATTTCTCAGCGATTAATTATTTATGTTACAGATGAATCACTTTTTACAATTTTTTAAGGAAAATAGCTTCAATAGTTGTTTAAGATGTAGGCAATGATAATTTTAAAACACTGAATTTTTTTAAAGTTTTAGATACTATAAAAATAATTTTTATAGAGATAATTTTTGAATTATTTAATAGTTTTTAAGATATGAAAAAAATTAAGGTAGTTAAGCGCCATTGTGTTATTTGGACGGATTTCAATTTATTTAATTTAAATTCCTTATTAATTTTTTTACCTAATATTTTACATGTTTGTATTCACATGTGTTTACCTAATATTTCACATGCTGTAGGCAATGGTAATTTTAAAACACTGATTTTTTTTTAAATTTTAGATAATATAAAAATAATTTTTTTCCGAAAAGATAATTTTTGAATTATTTAATAGTTTTTAAGATATTTTTAAAAAAATTAAGGTAGTTAAGCCCCATTGTCTTATATGGACAGATTTTGATTTATTTTATTTAAATTCCTTATTAGTTTTTTTCAATTAATATTTCACGTATTTGTGAGTACTGTAAAAATGCATATTTTAACATTTTAAAAATGTAAAGCTATAAATAATTAATTACAATAGATATCACTTCGATATTTTTAAAAATATAAGTAATGAAATTTATTTTTCAGCTATTAATTATTTATGTTACAGGTAAATCACTTTTTACAATTTTTCAAGGAAAATAGCTTCAATATTTGTTTAAGTTGTAGGCAATGAAAATTTTAAAACACTGACGTTTTTTAAATTTTAGTAACTATAAAAATAAGTTTTTATTCCTGAAAATATTATTTTGGAATTATTTAATAGTTTTTAATATATGTCTTTTAAAAGATATGTTTTTAGATAATTTTTAAAGAATTTCATGAAAACAGAATTCGAAATATCTTTCAACATATTTTAAAAGAAAAAATGTCCTAAGAGACTGAATATTTTATAGAAAAGAATTACTTAAATGTAAACTTTGAATGTCTGATTTTTATAAATAATTATTATTAGTTGAGTAGCATTGGTAAGCATTTGATTCTTGGATGTCAAACCCTTTTTTTAAAAAACTGTAATTAAAACTTTTTTTTATATTTTAGAAGGTTTTACGAATTTATGTAATTTAATTTAGGCATTAATGAAGAGTAATGCTACTGAAATATTTTATTAGTATTACCATTGTTATTTTTGTAATAAACCATAAATTTATTTATAGAAGGATATTTTGTTCTTTCTTAGTTAGAATCTAATTTAAAAATTATGGATTGCTTTGAATTAGATTCTACCTAATATCTTTTTTGAGTTTCATTTAAATAAATTAATATAAAGTTATAAATATAATTAAACGTTTAAATATAATTTAAACAGTAATCTCACACTATATAACGTAAAATCGCAACTTATGAAAAATTGACCGCTTTAAAGCAATGCAAAAATAAACAATAAAGTATATAAACATTCAACTTAAAAATACTATTTTATAACTTAACCCGATAATGAGTTTGAAGTCTAATTTAACCTAGCAATTAAACATGAAAATAAAACAATTTGAAGTTTTTATTTACTTCAGGAATAATTTTAAATAATTTAAATTAGGGATAATTTACTGTTATGATAAAATGAAATCCTTGATCGTAAAAAATTTTCGTTTACAGCAAAATATCTATCTTATGATGTAAATTAAATGTAATGAAAATTAACGCTTCGGTCTCTGACAGATGGCAATACTTAAGGAATAAACAGCGTCAATTTTGTGAAATGAGCTATGATTTCAACATTTAAAGGATCGCACAAGTTATATTTCCGGTGAAGCCTCGTGGTACCTAAAGTACTTATAATTAAACAGATGTCAAATTAAGTCATGTTTTATCCACATCGAATTTTTTTAGTCATTTAAACTATTATATATTCAGTATACATAAATATTTAATAATGTACTCGAAATTGTATAGTTATCCGAAGTGCGTATCGTGGTACCAAAGTATGCAAAGTGTAGTATAAAGTACAGTGAAGCCTCGTGGTACCAAAAGTATTTATAATTTAACAAGTGTAGAAGGAAGTCATGTTTTATCCAAATCATATTTTTTAAGTATTTAAACTATTCTATATCCATTATACATAACTATTTAATAATGTACTCGAAATTGTATAGTGATCCGAAGTGCGCATCGTGGTACCAAAGTATGTAAAGTGTAGTATAAAGTATAGTGAAGCCTAGTGGCACCAAAAGTATTTATAATTTAACAGGTGTAGAAGGAAGTCATGTTTTATCCAAATCATATTTTTTTAAACATTTAAACTATTCTATATTCAGAATGCATAACTATTTAATACGGTACTCGAAATTGTATATTGATCAGAAGTGCACCGTTAGCTATCAAAGTCAGACGCGTCAACCACTTGGCCCCTTCTTTCTAGAAGAATAACTACTATACTGAAATGTAACAAGATTACATAATCAACATTTCTATAGTTAAAACTAAATAACAAAAATTATTTGAGTATAAAATATTTTAAATATAAAGAAAACCGTTAAATGTAAACTTATCAAAAATTGTTTGTTTATCTGCCACATTTGTATATAAGTTATTTTTTACTTAATCTATCAATATAATATGACTACAACTAAAGACTACATATCTGGTTAACGCCTAAATTTTGAACCTTACAAAAAGCGGCTGTTCTGAAAATACTAAGAGAGTTGTTAAAGTTTACAATTGTTTATATGAAATAATTTGGCACTTAGTCTATAAGCTATTTTACAAACTCTTATTCTAAGAGAAATCTTTTGTTTGTAAGCCATTGACTGATCTCGCATTGAGAAAGATGCTGTCTTGAAACATCTGGCTACGCATATTATTTCTTCATTTTCACTTTATATGAGATGGCTTTGCATTTTATGCAATTTGTTGTGCAAAACCTTCTAGTAAATATTTGGAAAATACTATTATTTTAGATTTTGTTCCAACCCACGATTTAAAGATAAGTTGGCTCCTCATTGACTTTATTTTAAGAAAATATCATCATCATGCCAAATGTGAGGTCGAACTGTGTAACATTCAGGAAATAATATACAGGATATTGGATTTTTAATGTTGAAAAAAGAAAAGGCAAAAAAGTTAACAAATATAAAAAAGAGACATCTAAAAATAAAAAATAAATAAAATTAATTTCCTAAGTTGTAATTCCTACTATTAATCATATTAATCAGATTTGAAATCACATAAATTTTAATTTAAATCTTTTATAGTTAAAAAAACAGATAAAACCATAACCACTAAAATAATTGATATTATAAACTTAAAAAAAATTAAGGATAACAGGTTAGTATGATTGCAAAGGTTTTTGAAATGTGCCACAATCTAAAATTTGTCGCCACCAAATTTTCAATATATTCTTCTTTATTTCGACTCATTTATTCAGAGTATGTGATAATACCAAAGCGACGAAGGTTTATGTATAATAAATCAAAATATATTACATTTTTAAAAATTTTATTTACGAAAAATGAACGTCATTGTAAAACAACGTCATTGTGTCAACATTATGAAAAGATAACCAATAAAAATTAGTTTAATTTTATCCAGTTCCCAGTAGTACAAAAGCATAATATTTTAAGAGAAGCAAATAACAACAATTTCAGTTTTTCAACTACTCAATATTTACAATATTTTTAATACAAACGAAAGAATTACTATTCAATAAAGTATATATAACATAAATAATTGTTAGAAATTCTTCCATAAAAATATGAGGCTTCCAATCTTATTCTTTAAAAGTCATCATTGGGAATCGGAGATTAGCTAATATTGTTTTCCTTTTTAGGGTATGTGAGGAATATAAAGACTAACTAGGTATAAATATCACTACCTTAAATATAATTTATGAAAGACAAGTATTTACATCCATAAATTGCTGTAGAAATTACTTCATAGTTCTTCTGCATTACTTAATCCGTATTCTATGTAAAAGAACATATAAGTTTAGTAATAAAAATATTTGATAAACAATATTTAGTTCTACAGTACATATTAAAATAAAAAATACAACTGTAAATATTTAATAATTTATATACGAAAGAGTAACAAACTCGGCAAAAATTTAAAAATAGAATGCACGAAACATATATACCTTACATAAATAGATAAATATATATATATATATATATATATATATATATATATATATATATAATATATATATATATATATATATATATATATATATATATATATTTATATATATATATATATATATAAATATATATATATATATATATATATATATATATAAATATATATAAAATATATATATATATATATATATATATATATATATATATATATATATATATATATATATATATATATATATATATATAAAATATATATATATATATTTATATATATATAATATATATATATATATATATATATATATATATATATATATATATATATATATATATATATATATATATATATATATATATATATATATATTATATATATATTACGATAGGTTTTGAGGATAAAAAAATTCAAAAATATTATTTATACCTTACTCCTACTCCAAAGTCATTAGATGTAAATTTGTACTATAAATCTAATTCTCTTTTATTCATATTTAAGAATCTGTATCCCTTTACAAAAGTAAACATAAATGTTTTTAAAATAAATTAGAAATAGTAACTTTTTGGAACAAAAATATTTTTTTGTAAATACTTTTAATTGCCATACTGTAAAGTATTTTTTATATAAATCAACATTAATAAGTGCATATTTAAATATTTACGATATGATAAACTATCAATATGTAATTTTCCAGGAACGAAATGTTTACAATTAGAAGAAAAGCAAATGAAATTATATGAATTGGTTTATCTACCTGAATTTTCCGGATGGAGTACATACAATGCTCCATTCAGGTTCTTAGAAAACGTTCATAGGGAATATTTACGATTGTTTTCTAATGTAATTTAAACATTGGGCTGAAGTCGTAAAAAATAAAGTCGCTTAATATTTGAAGAAATAATTCAAGCATGATATTTTATAACACACATTCGTCTCATTATATGTTTTATTCATAGGTCGAACACACATTTGACGTTTCAGTAAACAAGTGTTTTGCTCCGATAACTTCACTTTTAATGTTTCCACTTGCTTTGCTAAAGCAAAAATGTGTGATTATTTTGCTGCTTTCTTATCAATATGGGCAAACGTATTGAACAGTATAATTCTGTCAAAGAATATACTATTTTGTAAGCTCAAATAAACGAAAGAGGGAATTTTATTTTCAATTTAATAGTAGCTTGTACAGTTGTTAAAACACGTTTAAGGAGGCATAAAATGTATTCAGTTATACATAGGGATATACCATAATTTTACAAGTAGCCTTTAAAAAATAATTATAATATTCATATGCTCTGTTGTTTTTGTTTATTAAATATTTTTTCCAGAAAATATTCTTTTACAAAAGAATGTAAAATATACTATTTAAATTTCTTAATTAATTATGATTTTAGGAGGATGAAATCTTCTAACGTATTCAGTTATACGAGGTGCATCGAGAAAATAAGTTTCCCGATGGTTCCCGATGGTAATTAGCCGTGTCATTTGCGCATGCGTAACAGATCTACAACGTATAAATCATATGCCAGATGCACCGGTCCCGACTACTGGTAACAGTGGTCCGAAATGGAAACTCAGCAATTGCTTCTCCCGCAGCCTACAGTGTTCTGTCGATGATCTTGAATGCATAAAGCATTGCGCCAATTGAAATCCATTTTCAGCTCTGCCAGGTCTATGAGCAGAAACCGACACCCGAACACAACTCAACGCTTAGGAGCAGCACTGACATTTCTGCTAAGGTATCACGATGACGGCGACGAGTTCCTCGACAGGATCGTCACTGGCAATAAGACTTGGATTTAATATTTTACCCTTGAAACCAAGCAAATTTCAGTGCATTGGCGTCAAAGTCAAACAGACGCTGTCAGTACGGAAAGGTATTTGCAGGGTGGCTAGTTCCATTCACAGGCGGCAGAGTTCTACGACAGAAGGATAGAAAAGTTGATCTCATAATTTGACAATTGTCTCATTTCTGCTTCTAGTTATGGGGAAAAGTAGCTGAAATATTGCTGTACTTGTTGCCAATAAATATATCCCTGAAACTGTGAGATCTATTTTTTGTTTTAAGTAGGGAAACTTACTTTCTGGATGCACCTCGTATAAACTTCAACGTATGATGAAAAAATGATGTTTACAAAAAACTAAAATATTTATTTATAAAGTAATTAAAATAGAACATACAGTTAAAGAGAAGGCAAAATACTGAACAAAGTTTTACTGTCGTGAGAAAAAAAAATATTTCACTGAAATAAAAACTAGACATTTAGTTTGAGATGCTCCAAGCATATTGCATCTAGACTGGAAGAATGTATAGTAGAAGGAAACATTTTCACGGTTTCATTTC
>CM063504.1:79667457-79672457 GCA_032207245.1 Pardosa pseudoannulata
ATAGGGTATCGGACCAGATAAATATTCCAAATGATATATGGATGACAATTCCCACATTTCATCCAAGATTTACAAAATTCTTTTCTATATGATTAGTTTAATATTATTTTTTGATGTTGCATTGGAGAATTGGGTATTATTTATAGACTTGCATGTAAAGTGTACCTAATAAATAAGGGAGGTTTATATATCAGTGTATACGTATCTAAATTTCTTTTCATAATGTAATTTGTTTTCCTTTTTTGTCTCTTGGGACATTAATCATGTTCCAAACCATAGTTTTTATAACCGAAATAAGCACTATATTTAAATGTATTAGCTCTAAATATGTGGCATCCCCAAATAAGTCTAAATAACAACCCGTTGTATCTTGGACCAATATATTTGCTATAGGGAGGTTCTTGAACGAATGTACAATAGCGTATATTTGAAGATTTGTTAAAGATAAATGAGGTATTTTTGACAGCTTTTTTATTTTTGCAAATAATATATTTCTTTATCTTTTCTTATATTATAAACATTTTCTGAACATATACAATGGTGTATGTATCATTAT
Source organism: Pardosa pseudoannulata (assembly GCA_032207245.1). Lineage (NCBI taxonomy): Eukaryota > Metazoa > Arthropoda > Arachnida > Araneae > Lycosidae > Pardosa > Pardosa pseudoannulata. Next base: position 79,668,014 of record CM063504.1, read on the forward strand.
ATCTAAATATCTATAGCAATAAATTGATAAATACTTGTAATTTAAACTCACGTTTATAAGTATCCTAAAAACAAGTACATGTGTTTTTAGGAGTTAGAAAATAAAACCTTAAATATGAATTGTTTAATGTAAAATATAACCAAAGGAACAGACTATACGTGTGTTCCTGTGGGCCTATTTTCGCATTAAGTATTAAATGATAGAAAATGGGAAAAATAGTTAGTATATAAACTGTGTTAAAATTGCACGCATTCACTAATATCCAATTTGTACATAAGTAATGCATCATTTATATTTCGTTTTAAAAATGAAAAAAGGTGCAATAAAACCAAAAAGTAGTTAAAAATAGCTAAATTACAGCCATTTACCCTACAAGTTGATATATGATAAAAAATATTATTATTAATTATAATACGTTAATTGTACAACTAAATTTTATAATAAACATTTAACTATCAAATCATTTGAAAAAATTAAAGGTGATGTGGCAAGGAAAAAAAATTGTAAAATTCGTAAGAGTTCGTAAGGTTGAATGCCACTCTCCAAATTCATATTAATTTTCTATCCTACAAACCTTTAAACTTACTAGATATCAAGCAGTTCAACAAAAGCCCTTACATTGAGTTACTTTAAAGCACTTACAACGTAATTCAAAAGATATTCATCAAAGTCTTTTTCCATTCATAACTTTCGAATAATGATAACATAATCTGTTACGGTAGAATGGAATTCATTTTATATTAAGAAATGATAAATGTTATACATGTTTGTATTTTGAATCCGTTATCAGATATAATGCTTTAAATGCCATTATATATAGAAATGCTATGCCATAATTGAGAACAATATGCCAATGTTATAAACGATGTATGGGTCACAAGTGTGTTTTAACTTCTTTTAAGTTAAAATGTTTCTTTGAATTTAAGTTTGGAAATATTCTTATCTCGTTAAAACATCTTTTAATGAATACCAAATTTTTATTACATATTTTATGATATCAGTTCATACCTGGAATTGCTACACATTATATTCCTTAAAGATCTGCCCACGAAATAATGCAAGTTTATAATACGAACAAATACCTACTTGTGATTTTGAGCAAGATATATGATAATATACCAGTTTCAATTTAATTTATTTCTATAAACCATTTGCTATAATCATTTATGAAATCAATGAGGTGCAGGTAGATATCCAATAAGAGGATTTCACTTAGCATGTCATTATTAACTCTAATCATATGCAGTGCACGTCCTATTGTTGCAACCATTAATCAAGTGTGTTTTCATCCTTATTGCCGACTATAAATTAAATATATTTCAATTAGTGCAGAATAGATTTTGTCTTAATTTACTTATAGTATTAAGAGTAGGTTATTAATTGTAATACATTGAACTCACCTTTTATTCCTTCAGAATCAGATAATATACAGTAGATACTGTTTTCAATAGTAGTTCTAAAAGAAAAATTTATTAGAAATGACATTATGTGCATCATTTTTTAACCTTTTCTTTCTTCAATATAAGATAACATACAGTAACTCTTTTTCTATGGTAGTAATAAAATAATAATTAATTAGAAATGATATTATGTACATCCTTAATTACCCTTTTCTTTCTTCAAATTGAAATAATATATTGCAGAGACTCTTTTTCTATGGTAGTAATAAAATAATAAATAATTAAAAATGATATTATGTACATCCTTTTTAACCTTTTCTTTCTTTAATAAGTAATTAGAAATGATATTATGTACATCCTCTTTTACCTTTTCTTTCTTCAAAATAAGATAATATATTGCAGAGACTCTTATGTAGGACGGTACTAAAATTATACAGAATACATCCATTTTTTAAACTTTTCAGGATGGATAAATCACAACATGGTTTCTGTTTAAATATTTATTAAAATATATTAGGTGGGTTAATTACGTCTAATAAGCAATTAGAAATGATATTATATAATCTTTTTTTAACCTTTTCTTTCTTCAAAATGAGATAATATACAGCAGAGACTCTTTTTGTAGGGTAGTACTAAAATAATAAGCAATTAGAAATGATATTTTGTACATCCATTTTTACCCTATTCTTTCTTCAAAATGAGATAATATACTGCAGACACACTTTTCCACGGTACTAATAAAATAAAAAGTAATTAGAAAGGATAATATTTACATCCTTTTTTTTTACCTTTTCTTTTTCAAATTAATAATATAAAAGATTTTTAGTAGTACTAAAATAACAAGTAATTAGAAATGATATTATGTACACCCTTTTTTACCCTTTTCATTCTTCAAAATGAGATAATATACTGCAGAGACTATTTTTATACTGTATCACTAAAATAATAAGTAATTAGAAACGATATTATGTACTACTTTTTTTTTACCTTTTTCTTTCTTCAAAATAAGATAACATACTGCAGAGACATTTTTTTCTGCGGTAGTAATAAAATAAGAAATAATTAGAAATGATATTATGTACATTATTTTTAAACATTTTCTTTCTTCGAAATGAGATAATATACTGCAGACATACTTTTTCCACGTTACTAATAAAATAAAAAGTAGAAAGGATAATATTTACATCCTTTTTTACCCTTTTCTTTCTTCAAAATGAGATAATATACTGCAGAGACTATTTTTATACTGTATCACTAAAATAATAAGTAATTAGAAACGATATTATGTAATACATTTTTTTTACCTTTTTCTTTCTTCTAAACGAGATAACATACTGCAAAGAAAAATTTTTTTCTGCGATAGTAATAAAATAAGAAGTAATTAGAAATGATATTATGTACATTCTTTTTAAACCTATTCTTTCTTCGAAAGAGATAATGTACAGTGTGTTTTATCTAGAGTGGTACTAAAATAATAAGTAATTAGAAATGATGTTATGTACATCATATTTTTAAAATTTGCAGCATTAATCAAAGCAGATTTTCTGTTTAAATATTTGTTAAAATATGTTAAGGATGTTAATTAAGTCTAACAATTATAATATGTTATAATATACCAATATGAAAGAATAAGGAGTCGAGGAAAATATTTTCTATTTATTTAAATAATATAAAATAATAACTATAGTTCAAATATTTATACAGAATAGTATTTACAATAAACAATACATGAATGTCTTAAACAATATATCGCGTACGTACCAAATATATTGTCTCTGTTCTGCTGTTAAATATTCCATCAAGTCCAAAAAAAGAAATGTATTATACGGTAAAAAATACGTATTTTTTGTATATTATAAATCAGTTTATATATTCATAAATACTTTATTCAGAAATGTAATTTATATTAACGACTATTATAACATAAGGTTTTATATTCTCTACAAACAGGTTGAGCCACTGTAGCTCAGTTCACAAAGGAAGTGATCGAGCGGGTTTGTTGATGAAGTCCGCCTAAGAAACGCCTTGGTCGTTAGAAGTGACTGAGGCTCCCTCTAATTTCTCAAAAGTTACCTTTGGCGGTGGCAGATTATGCCTGGGGGTCTTCTGCTTGGTACTTTCTTCTAAATTACGAAAATACAGAGGGGGTAACATTAAGCATACCTGAAGTTCCATGAGCTCCTAGGGTAGATCTAAATTTCCAAGGCTTATTAAGGAGTTAGGATAATGTCTGTATCTCCTGCTACATTAAAAAAACCAGATTAAATCTCTTCAAGATAATGTGAACAATCAACATTATGTAATACTTGTAATAAATATGTATTTTTTGTAAGTCACATTTATGGAACCCCCACAATTCTCTACCCTCCACCGTTAAGGCAGTATAAGATATTCTTACCCCAGTAAGCAGTGAAAATGGTCTCTAGCCCCTTATAATAATTAAATCTAGAGCAGGACATATGATATCCTGGCCCCTCTGAAAGGGTTAGACATAATTTAATTATTTAAAATGTCTGTAATAAAAAGTTAATTTAGTTATTTATTACATTTTCTGCATATTATTCTTTTATCCAATTTAACTATTACCATGCTGCCATACCAAATGTATGTAAAAGCAATTAAAAGGAGACTAATTGAAAGCAATTGCTTAAGTATTACATTTCAAAGAGAAGGCTCATCACCTGCTTTGACATTTGTCCTCATTGACCAACAATCCATGCGATTCTGTGTTCTCAGAGGTACTGTAATTACCCAATCTTATTCGAATAATTTTAGATGCCATGTTAACGCTAGATTGTCTTTTAAGGTATACCCTCCATTTAAAGACATGTTAGATCTCACTGATCAGTGGCACGGAACTTTATAATCAAAATTATATGTACAGATTGTCTTAAAATGAAAAATAAAATTTTCATGTTGAAATCACATGACTTTATTCTAAGTCTAATGAAATATATACCTTATTTTAACTTTTTAATTTTATTATTTTAAACTTTTTATTTCATTTAAAAAATATGGATTATTCTTCAATTTATTTAGTAGAG
>CM063504.1:79677457-79682457 GCA_032207245.1 Pardosa pseudoannulata
TTGTTGAAAATTAACAATCTGTATTTAAACTAGACCTTACCTATCCTACACCTGAGTTTTACCTTGTATTTATTTACTAACATTTAATCAAAATACAATAAAAATATTAAATTTCTATAAATTACAAATTTTAATAATTGGTAATACAATATCTACTTGTAGTTGGTCATTAACAAAATATTTTTTTCTTTAAAAATATTAATAATTCAAATCGTTTTAAAAAATAGAGAGATGTGTTGATTAATACGAAATAATTTGAGGTTCCTCTAAAATCTTATTCATTGTTAGCTATTCACTGATCCTTGCGTTTTAACCAAAGAAGTCATTTTTCTTACCTTTTGAAAAGTCATTCAATGTTTCTTTTCAAAGAACAAATTTATCATTTTTCTTGCTCTAAATTCTTGTACCTTTATAATCAAATTTACAGAATCTTAACAGATTTTGAAATCTTCTTTTAACTATAGCTTTTCTATTCCATACTATTATTTTTCCATTAGTTGATTAGTATTTTTTCAATTTGTCTATTGACTCATAAAATACCAGTTAAAGATATACATCCAGTAAACGATTTTATTTCAATAGTATGTGGGTTATGCTGGAATCCTTCTCGCATGATCGTAAACACTATTCACAAAGACTCTCAATAAATGAAAATAAATAGAAAATTTGGAAAACTCGAAAATTAGATAATTTTTAAATAAATTAAGGCGCTGTTAACTTAAAAAAATACGTTTTATGTCTGCACTTGTTTATAGACCGCTTCTACAAGACTCAAACCGAATATTTTATTGCTTCTAACCGATAGTTAAAATCTTTCTAGAAAACGAATGACATTTCTTAAATTTTGTGCTGAGAGTCTCATGGCCTTTAAATAGAAATGAAAGATTCCTTAAAAACTGCTCTATAGATATTGGAGAATTTCCTGGAGAATTAGAAGTAAAATGCCTTATTCAACGGTAATAAATTTAGTTTGTTACCCTGGACAATGACAAACAAAGCATTAGCAATGACATTAGATACATGTAAAGATGGGAAGATTCATAAGGATAGAATTACCTTTCTACTTATTTGTAGTCGAACAGGAGAAAAATTAAAACATCTAGTGATTGGAAAATCCAGAAAACGACTCTGTTTCATAAGGGTTAAGAATTTCCTAGTCTTTACGTATTGTAGAAAGACTAGGTGGCATCCGTTTATTTTTTATCAAATTGGTAGTATAAAGTGGTAGCTGTTGCCAATGCCCCTTGGAAGAACCAAATACGTTGACCAAAGTCCACACGAACTAAGGCGAAAGGGTGCGTCTTTCTGTTGAAGAGCATTGGTAGAGGGGAAAACCAGCTTAATTCAAGTGGATCCTCGTAATTTAAAAGCAGACACCAATCAGACGCTCCTAAAACAGTATGCTTGTCCTGCCACTTCCAGAGGTAGGATTTAAACACTTGGAGAACGTTGTGACCAAGGACGTACTTTAGGTGCATCAATCATCATTAAGAGACACGGGGAATCGTTGACTGGTTTGGGCTCCGAAACATCCAGTTATGAGACGGTTGTCATTGCCGAGTGAAATACCACGACTCTTTGTTAAATAGTTAAATAAGCAGATGGCTTTAAGAAATAGAAAGGCTCTGTTGTGTATGGATAAATCCCTAGTCCATCGGAATCATTTGTCCTTTACAAATATGAGAGTACAGTTTCTACAGAAGAAATGCAGATAACATTTACAGCCCTTAGATAAAGGAATATTTCTGGCTTCCAAGCTACGTTAAATACAGTTTTTTCCCCTATCTAATTTTTTCAAAGCAGCAGAATGCAAAGAAGCAAATTAAATTGCTTTATCTCTGAGTTGCTTCAAATTGTGAGTTAATGATTCATGTTATTTGGTACTTCAAACTACAATTTGAACATTTTAGTTTCGAAATCGTGGATTACGCAATGCATTTAAAATCTTATAAAACAATTAAATTTTGACACATTTATTACTGAATTATTCAAAAAATTTAAAAGTGTTATTCAAACTGCAACACTACTCTTGATTAGGAATGTTAGAAGCAAGACATTTGTGAAATGTTTAAAAATTAAAAAAAATAAAGTAGATTGTGTCTAAAGAGGAAAATTTTAACCGATCAAAATGATGAAATTCCCAACGAAGAAACGTCTAAAAAATGCAAAGTAAAGAAACACACTTTAAGTAATTGTGCACCAATATTGTACTTATTGGAGGAACTTAAAGACAGCACTGAAGATATAAATGAAAAAATATAATTAAAAAAACGATAATTGCTGACTTCTTGCTACAAATAAATCTTTATAGAAATATGTATAATATTTTTAAATAACTGCAAGCTATAGAAGCGTAATGGAAATCCAAATATTCATTATGACTATTAAAATTAAAACGCATACAAATTCATATACAATACTTTATAGTGTCGTTTAAATTAGTAATTATGGAATTTCAATTAAAATCAAACGTATTTACTAAATATATTGATAAAAAACTGGTAAAATATCTACAATTTTGGATTTTTCAAATTTTTCAAAATCAAATATTGAAATTTATATTCACTATATAAAAAATGATTTTCTTATTTAAAACATTCTATTAGATTACAAGTACCAGTCCACGACCAACGTTTGCAAAAAACTTTTAACGAGCTGTATTTATGTGTTCTTTATAAATAACATATATTTTTTTAATTACAATTATTTTTATAAATTTTTACACAGTACCTTATAATGTCATTTAAATTAATAATTATAAGATTTCAACTAAAGTAAAACGTATTTACTAAATGTATTGAAAATAACTGGTAAAATATCTACAATTCTGGATTTTTCAAATTTTTCAAAATCAAATATTGAAATTTACCATATAAAATATGATTATTTTTTAAAACATTTTATTAGATTGCAAGTACCAGTCCACGACCAACGTTTGCAAAAAACTTTTAAAGAGATTTTTTTTATGTGTTCTTTATAAATAACATATAATTTTTTAATTACAATTATTTTTATAAATTTGTACACAATGTCTTATACTGTCGTTTAAATTAAAAATTATGGAATTTCAACTAAAATCAAACGTATTTAATAAATATATTAAAAAAACTGGTAAATTATCTACAATTCTGGATTTTTAAATTTTTCAAAATCAAATGTTGAAATTTATATTTACCATATAAGATATGATTATATTATTTAAAACATTTTTTAGATTGCAAGTACCAATCTACTACCACCGTTTTCAAAAAACTTTTAACGAGAACTTTTAATGTGTTCTTTAAAAAAAAACATATAATTTTTTAATTACAATTATTTTATTGATCTCTCTTTGTTTTCAGAAGATAAAAATTTTAAAAAATGACTTATGAAACTTCTTTGCACATTTATTCAAAATAAAAGCATATAAAAAGCTATTGATTTTTCGGCGTCATAAGATAAAATTTAATAACCTATAAGGAATGCATGAAATCTTCATAACCGCCAAGAGAATGAATAGAAATCAATTGATGGAAAATGAAATTCTTGTCAGAGTCGTGCATTTGAATACGTGAGAAAGTATTCGTTTTTCAAAAAGACCAGCAGAATTCTTCATTCTTTTATTTATTCTAATTTTACTTTTCTAGGAAAAATGAAATTCACGAACGTTTGCAAAAAACTTTTAACGAGCTGTATTTATGTGTTCTTTATAAATAACATATATTTTTTTAATTACAATTATTTTTATAAATTTTTACACAGTACCTTATAATGTCATTTAAATTAATAATTATAAGATTTCAACTAAAGTAAAACGTATTTACTAAATGTATTGAAAATAACTGGTAAAATATCTACAATTCTGGATTTTTCAAATTTTTCAAAATCAAATATTGAAATTTACCATATAAAATATGATTATTTTTTAAAACATTTTATTAGATTGCAAGTATCAGTCTAAGACCAAAGTTTGCAAAAAACTTTTAAAGAGATTTTTTTTATGTGTTCTTTATAAATAACATATAATTTTTTAATTACAATTATTTTTATAAATTTGTACACAATGTCTTATACTGTCGTTTAAATTAAAAATTATGGAATTTCAACTAAAATCAAACGTATTTAATAAATATATTAAAAAAACTGGTAAATTATCTACAATTCTGGATTTTTAAATTTTTCAAAATCAAATGTTGAAATTTATATTTACCATATAAGATATGATTATATTATTTAAAACATTTTTTAGATTGCAAGTACCAATCTACTACCACCGTTTTCAAAAAACTTTTAACGAGAACTTTTAATGTGTTCTTTAAAAAAAAACATATAATTTTTTAATTACAATTATTTTATTGATCTCTCTTTGTTTTCAGAAGATAAAAATTTTAAAAAATGACTTATGAAACTTCTTTGCACATTTATTCAAAATAAAAGCATATAAAAAGCTATTGATTTTTCGGCGTCATAAGATAAAATTTAATAACCTATAAGGAATGCATGAAATCTTCATAACCGCCAAGAGAATGAATAGAAATCAATTGATGGAAAATGAAATTCTTGTCAGAGTCGTGCATTTGAATACGTGAGAAAGTATTCGTTTTTCAAAAAGACCAGCAGAATTCTTCATTCTTTTATTTATTCTAATTTTACTTTTCTAGGAAAAATGAAATTCACGTATGGAATTACATTTATGTATACACATATTTATTAATGTAACGGAATTTAACTTTTATGTAACTGTCATGCAATTTAATACAACTTAACTTTTGAAAAACTGAAAAATAAAACTTTGAAACGTTATCGTTTCTATATTATATCCTAATATCATTAGAAAGTCTGAACGAAATTATACAATTATGTCAATTATCAAACAACGCTGTTGGTTTAAATTTTTATGGGTTTTCTATTTTCCATTTTGTGCAACTGTGGCCTAAAATATTTGTTAAATGATGCACAATATAGCAAGACCTAACTTTTCGACCTAAGTTACCATAATGAGTATTTTTCAGAAAAGTACG
>CM063504.1:79687457-79719957 GCA_032207245.1 Pardosa pseudoannulata
CTTCTTTTGCCAGCTGACTATAGTGGATTAAGTAATAAAGTAAGATTTGGTCGGAACACATTGAAGCGAACGAAACCCAAGTCCAAATCTAAATAAAATGTTATTTAAATGCTGTTAGAGAAACACTTTTCCAGTAGTCAGCATCAAACGAGAGAATGTACACGAAGACATGTGTTGGAACAAAGTTTGACGAAAGCTGGAACAAATTTGGAGAGAGACAAAGATGAATTATTTAACAGATAAAAGGAAACTTACTTAGCAAATTTTATTATTAGATCGGGAAAAAAACTGAGTCGGCAGAAATTTGTCGGCTAGGGAATATTTTATAGCTAGGGAATGCAGTAAGAGGACAGATAATATTCATATATTACATAGAATACTTTGGGAAAGGGATTTGAAGAATTTTAAGTCAAGAACACTCCTTTATTTGTGGCTGGAAATATAAATTTTAATTAATTAGAATGGGAGAGAGGAGGTTATTAAAGGTATAATAAAGTGATATAAGTTAAATTCATTACATATATATATATATATATATATATATATATATATATATATATATAAATATAACAAAAATTGTTTTAAAGAGATTTCATTGCGAAATATAATTATATTATAAAATTTCCATATAAAATGATATCATTGATGATACTAATAATTTGATACTATCATTGATACTAATAATTTGATTTAATACTAAATTAAGTTTTAATTTTAGAATATATAGATGTATGTAAATAAATATATGTATGTATATATACATATATATATATATATATATATATATATATATATGGCTGTGTGTGGTTATACATGTAAATTATCAAATCTATTACATCCAGTATTTTTCTTTTTTCCCATTCTCCTTTATTATATCTAACTTCTCAGTTAAAAAATGTCAATTAAAGGAGAGTTCTTCCACTTAAATTCGTTTTACCCATTTAACAAAATTATCTCTGGAATAAATGCAACTTTGTGTTTACTAGCTAAATTTTAACGTCTCCCAGAAATATGGTATTCTTTAAGTTAAAATGAAATTGCTGCTTTGAGCAATAAAATTTCACCCACGCCTTTTAAAATTGCCGATCCATATTATGCCCCATGGGAATAAAATCGAGAAACACGTGGTTTATTTGCTGTGTGATGACATCGGTCATAAATGCTACATTGTTAGAACATTTTATTCAGATATATTGCAAAAGAACATCGGTAAAATTTTAATTAATCAAAATAAAACAGAGAAGTAATCAAAAATTGTCTGTTCTGAAAATTTAGCTATTTGATGAAACATGTAATAAATTATTTGAAGTATTCATTTCTAAACACGAAAAACAACAAAAATAAAATTATTTATCGATTACAATAAAATCATACATAAGAACTGTCAATGCGGATTTCTCAGTTCACTGAATCTAACGACTCGGTATATATTTTCTCTGAATTCGAGATACGTTTATGCTTAAACAAAAGAAAGTTCTTCGAATTACAAAATGTTATTGAGAATCCAACGTTATTTAAAAGAGCATTTTTTAAAACTCAATTTCCTCTGATATATGATCGGTATCAGAGGGTGAAAAAAATATGTAAATTCTAAAAATATCATTCGAACTAGATTATCGCGTATAAATGTAAATCATGAATAATAGTATTTACTTGTTGATAAGAGAACTTCCATGATGTGATATTTTTAAAAAGATATTTTAATATGAATTTTTCTACACAGGGAAAACAAATTGCGATGTTTTTAAATATATATATATATATATATATATATATATATATATATATATATATATATATATATATATATATATATATATATATATATATATATATAATTTCGGATAAAAGGTAATAAAGAATAGCATGGAAAATCAAATTTATTTAAATATATGCAAATATATATGCACATAATTATAAGAATTAATATTTTATTAAGTCATTAAGGTATATGCATTAATTTAATTCATTACGGCAATGTTCTTGAATAATATTCTTTAAATATTGTAGTAAAATACCTCAATTTGGAGAAATAAAAATTAAAACTGTTTTGATTATATATATATATAAATATATATATATATATATATATATATATATATATATATATATATATATATACATATATATTTTCGGATGAAAACAAATATGGAATAGAAAAAGGCAAATTTATTTAAATATAATAAAAGTACCATAATTGAAAACTTCCGGGGAGTTGTATAAACTGATACAAAACATATTGATATGCTTACACAAACACATATATATGTACATAATTATAAGAAACTATATTTTATTAAAGTAATGTTCATAAATAACTACTGATAATTTATTATCTTAAAATACATGAATTTGAAAAAATAAAATTCGAAATTTATAAAATGTATAAATGTAATAGTTTTTTTTGTGAATGCAAGGTAAAATTAGTGGTTGCATATTTATAGCCGATTCTGAGTAGGTTTCATATCAGAAATAAAGTGTTAAGCTCAATGCTTTTGACATTCCTAGATTTATTCAAAAATTGACAACTTTAAAATTCATTGAGTATAGTATGTGTATATATGTAAATAATTAATCTATGGAAATTATGCTTATAATGGGGCACTATTAGAACATATCAGTGTGATTTTTCAAACTACTATATTAATTCCAACCTTAAAATAAATTAATATTGTACCATAAGATTTTCCGATTTTAACCCTAAAAAAGTGTTTTAAAATGGATTGTCATTTAGTTTATATCGACATAAAGTTTATATGACTTACTTTCTCGTTTACGAGTATGACATAAAAAAATTATATATCACAGTTTAATAAAAATCCAAATTTAAGTTATTATTTTTATTGATACCTTTATACGCTTAAAGAGGTAAACAAGTTTTATTTTTACTTAAAATATGTGTCTTTTTATTGATAGATTATTGATTTCTTTCTGTTAGTCATTTTTAAAAAATTTATACATAGATAAATTGAATTAATTTTAAAATATTTTAAAAGTGCAAGATTATTAATTTTTAATGTGTTTACTTTGGAACAAAGATATTAAATTCCATAATAAGTACATAAATTAAATGCCGAGAACAATTATTTTACCTGAAAGCGTTATCAGATGAAAGAAGTTACTTAAATTATATCAATTCTTATAATATGTAATTAAAAGAAATATATACAGAAAGCAGCCAAACTTAATTAAAAATAGGTGGAAAACAGATTAACGTAACAAAATTGGATAGTTAAAAATGCCACAATTGAATTAAAAATGAAAGAAATGTACCAAAATAATACCGATAAAACAAAATAAATAAATAAACAAAGCTAAAACACCGAGAATAGTAAAGCAGTTTTTCGCAACGACACGAAATATTTTAATGCACTTTCCATTCATTTTCATGTTTACAACAGCCAATAGACAAACAATAAATTGCCCTTCCGTTTGAGACTAAAGCCAGAACTGCTATAACTTGAGAATTTGCCTACTGCGTGAAATCGCCTTATATTATATGAAATCATATTTTTAACTTTAGTCAAAAGTAGCAATCATATTGCACTTCACAGTTGCCATTTCTAAAATGAAAACTAATTCATTCCCGGACATAATTTGCCTATTTTGCCTATTCTCTAATGTAGTTGCGTTTTAGATAACAAAACAATAACCATATGTTAGGTTTTCTTTAACAAATGTCAAATGCGAAACAAAGACAAATTGTATAATTTGGAGAGTTTTTTAAATACTGAAAACAGAAATCTTGCCAACATGATAAAATAGAAAAAATAATGCTTTTTCTAAAAAATATAATTTTAGCGTTAACAGATGCAAAAATATTGTTACATACATATTATTTTCATAAATATAATTAAAAGAATATTTCAATAGCATACATATAGTTTTTTATTACTCGGAATACCCAAATATCAAGTGATAATAATGCCAACCTTCAGTAACACTGTCAATTTTTGATGCCAACAAAGGAAATGTGAAGCAAATAATACTTTTTGGTCGTTTTTCGTTAATATCTTTTGAACTAATTGGAATATTGATCTCGTCCTTTGGTAATATTCTGCTAGTGGTTCGTGAGGAGGAGATGTTAGGTACAAACATACGAAACATAGATAGTTACAGACAGATTTTAATATATAGGATTGAAAATGAAACGCTGATAAAGAGATTTTAACAACAATATCGAAAATTTAAAATTGATAAAGAGAATAATTTATATATATATAAATGAATTTGTGTCTGTCTGTGTACTCGATAGACTCAAAAACCATACATCCAATCGCCGTGAAAATTAAAATTATTTGGTACATCCTAGAAATTTTTGAAAACTTAACGTTTAAATCCTTTCCTATTTTTCGAGATTTCATGATTTATTCCAAACATTATTTTCCGGTTAAGAGAAAATGATACATTTTTAATTTACCGCATCATAACTAAAAAGAAGCAATATTTCTAGCAATGTGACGTCATTCCGTTAATCATATGTAATTTCTTCAAGCGCAGTTTTCATCGGTTAAAGCAGGAGATTAATATTTTAAATTTTTTCACGTAATAAATAGGTGAAACGGAATTTTTTATCCTTATAACGTCATTCCTTTAAATATTCATTTATTCATTTCTCATTTTATATTATTCAAACATGTCTGCGTAGTATAATTCATTGACCTGGAAATTTAGATATAAGTGATTGACTTCCATGTCTATGAGACGCAAATTATATCATTTTTATATAAGAACTAATTTTGAATTTATTTCTTGGTAAATTTTTGGATTACAATGAAATGTTTATCAAAAAATATTCTAACAACAAAAAGTAGAAATTTCAGTGACTCTCATGGGCAAATAAAAACCTATCATTTTATATATTATCTTTATATTCATATGGTTATTACTATGAATGTGTCTATCTGTTTCAAACAAACCATGTGGTTTGTCATAAATTTCCTTAATTTTAGAGAACATTTATTAACGAACAAAATTAGCACTTTTGCTGTCAAACCTCTTTTCCTATTCTACCACGTAATATGGCAATCTATTAACGTTGCTAATCAACGTACAATAGTAATACAGTAATGTAATTTAGATTAAACTTATATTTTACCATAAAAAAGTTCCAGCAAATTTAATATTGAACAAATTCGATTATAAAAACTGAATCTTGTTATATAAAACGCTTATAATAGAAGTATATAAATATGCCAATAACTCGAACAGAACTATGATGTTTAGAGAGTTATGCACGAAAAAAAATCTTTGTTTAAAGATATATATTAAGTTTACTTTAGTGAAGCAAGGGCACACTTGCTAGTAGTACATAAAATCAGTGAAGCACAGTTTAAATTAAATATATTTAACGAAATCCAAATTGTTGCGATTAATTTCTTACCAACTACTTAATTGCTGATCAAACACAGTCATTTATCACTTTCTTTCAATTTATAAATTTGGTTAACGATTATTTTTTGTGTATCATATCTTATCAATATACGTGTTCCAAATTGTAGAATTAATATTTGTGAGAGTTATAGTTTGAAATGGAAACCGAAAAAGATAAGTTAATATTAAGCATATTAAACCGACTCAATACTAACTATTCCTAGACAATAAGAGATGCAACGTTTACAGACGTGGAGAGAAAATCAATGTTATTTATTTCAAATGTTACTTATTTTGGCAGATAATCCCTATTGACAACAAGCTATGTCTCTTTTGTTGTCACTGGTATTTTTGTTTATTCCTTGAAAATAAAAGTATTAATTATATATCTAGGATACATATAGTACATTTCTAAAAAAATTTATCGATGAGAGTTACTATACAGTACATCGTATGCATATAATAAATATATGTTCAGGACTGAACGAAAAAAGAACAGAGATGATTTGTTCATAAAACAATTAAACACATTACGAAAATTCTTATAAAATGAATATAAATAAATATAATAAGTTAAACATTTGTACAATAATTATTTTCTCCTAAATCTCCAGTTAAGGAACAGTAATAATTTAAATAAAGCTATATTTGACAGTTACACAGATTAAATACTTCAATTATTTTTAATACAATAAAAAAATCTGTTTTTTATTTCATATAGTACATTCATGTTGCATTTATATATTTAACTACATTTTTAACATTATATATAACTATATTTCTAGCATCATAATAGCACGAAATATCTAAGTATACATTTTTAAACAAAAATTCTTTTGTATACACTTAATATGTAACGCCTTTATAATGTTTATATTAATATTTCTAATGTGTGTGAGTAATTCTACCAGTATCTCAACAATATAGTGAGAAATAAAAATTAAAAGAATGTGGTTCTTAAAATAAAGAAGAAATATAAAAAACTAAAACTAAATTTCCATATGTTTTATTGTTTTATGTACTTTTTAAAATTTATATGTATTAAAGTTTGCCCTCTTTTTATTTATTTCTTATCTTGAAAATGAAAATATAAAATAATTATATATCTGTTTAAAGTACATTTATATTAAAACAATATTCAAAATATAGGAAAGTTACTATACAGTATATCGTATGCATATAATAAATATATGTTAAAGATTTAACAATAAAAAACAACTTTCATTTGTTCATAAATCTATTATACACATTGCAAAATTTTTTATAAAATGAATCTAAATAGTTGTAATTATTTAAACATTAATGTATTCACTATTGGTACAGAAAATTATTTTCTCTAAAACTTTTGTTAAGGTAAAAATTAAATGAAGCAATAGTTTTCAGTTACACAGATTAAATTCTTAAATATTTTTAATACAATAAAATAATGTTTTGTATTTCATATAGTGCAGTTTATGTTAAATTGATAACTATATTTTTAGCGTTATAATAGCATGACATATCTAAATTCTACACTTGAAAACAAAACTTCTTTTGTATACACTTAATATGTAACGCCTTTATTATTTCTATATTAATATGTCCAATGTGTATGAGGAATACTACCTGTATCTCAACATTCATAGATAGAAATAAAACTTAAAAGAATGTGATTCTTAAAAAGAAGAAAAAAGAAAAAAAAAGTTAAAACTAAATTCCTTATGTTTCGTTCTCATATGTATTTTTTTAATTTATATGTATTAAAGTTTGCCCTCTTTTTATTTATTTCTTATCTTGAAAATGAAAATATAAAATAATTATATATCTGTTTAAAGTACATTTATATTAAAACAATATTCAAAATATAGGAAAGTTACTATACAGTATATCGTATGCATATAATAAATATATGTTAAAGATTTAACAATAAAAAACAACTTTCATTTGTTCATAAATCTATTATACACATTGCAAAATTTTTTATAAAATGAATCTAAATAATTATAATAAGTTAAACACTCGTATATTCACTACTGGTACCAAAATTATTTTCTCCTAAAACTTCTGTTAAGGTACATTATAAATTAAATGAAGCAATAGTTGTCAGTTACACAGAATAAATCGTTAAAACATTTTAATACAATTAAAAAACTGTTTTTTATTTCATATAATGCATATATGTTACATTTAGTAACTATATTTCTAGCATTATCATAACACGAAATATCTAAATCTACACTTGAAAACAAAAGTTCTTTTGTATACACTTAATATGTAACGCATTTTTTATGTCTATATTAATATTTCCAATGTGTATGAGGAATACTACAAGTATCTCAATATTCATAGATAGAAATAAAACTTAAAAGAATATGCTTCTTAAAATGAAGAAAAAAGAAAAAAAAACTAAAACTAAATTTCCATATGTTTTATTGTTTTATGTACTTTTTAAAATTTATATGTATTAAAGTTTGCCCTCTTTTTATTTATTTCTTATCTTGAAAATGAAAATATAAAATAATTATATATCTGTTTAAAGTACATTTATATTAAAACAATATTCAAAATATAGGAAAGTTACTATACAGTATATCGTATGCATATAATAAATATATGTTAAAGATTTAACAATAAAAAACAACTTTCATTTGTTCATAAATCTATTATACACATTGCAAAATTTTTTATAAAATGAATCTAAATAATTATAATAAGTTAAACACTCGTATATTCACTACTGGTACCAAAATTATTTTCTTTTAAAACTCTTGCTAAGGAACGCCACAAAATTAAATGAAGCAATATTTGTCAGTTACACAGATTAAATACTTGAGATATTTTAATACAATAAAACAATCTGTTTTTTTTTATTTTCACATAGTACATGTATGTTACATTTATATTTTTAGCTATATTTTTAACATTATATGTAACTATATTTCTAGCATTATCATAACACGAAATATCTAAATCTACACTTGAAAACAAAAGTTCTTTTGTATACACTTAATATGTTTGCCTTTATTATGCCTTTATATGACTTAATTATGTTTATAATAAACCGAAAATCATTTTCTCCTAAAACTCATGTTAAAAACATTGATAAATTAAATGAATCAATAATTGTCAGTTACACAGAATAAATCCTTAAAACATTTTAATACAATTAAAAAAACTGTTTTTTTTTCATATAATGCATTTATGTTACATTTATTAACTATATTTTTTATTCTCACATGTATTTTCTTTATTTATATGTATTGATGTTTGTCCTCGTTTTATATATATATATATATATATATATATATATATATATATTTTTAATCTTGAAAATGAAATATAAAATAATTATATATCTATTTAAAGTATATTTATTTTTTAAAAAATATTCAAAATATAGGAAATTTACTATCAACTATCACTATCATCCTATTTTCTTTAACAAAAATGTAAGCTCTACATCTATGATTGAGAAAATTCTGCAACTAAAAAAAAGTAAAAATACTCATTGAAAAACAAAAGCAACTGCAAATTAATTTTAAATAAATAGAAAATATTTTTTATTATTTTGTTGTTTTTATAAAAATTATGTGTTTTATAAAATTTTCTTGTATTTGAAATTTAAAATAAAAAATTAAAAAATGAGAACCTTATAATTGCATTTTTGTTTTTAATGTAAAGTATAAAATAACAAACATTCATTGAAACAATAACATAATAATGAAACGTTTGCTTCTTAATAAAGATATTTTTTTAAGAAGATGAATCGGAATTAATAGAAATAATTTATTCTGAACATATTTCACTGCCTTGCTTTTATAACACATCTAAAACCTATCAGAAGTTTACCAAAATTAATCTCTATGGAAATATCTTTCATTCATGAAAACATCCACACCATTAGATCTTGGATACTAGCAGAGGTAGAATTATGCAACTTTGTCCTTTAATAGTTTCCTTGCTATATATTGAATTGTGTTAGCAATTTATTGATTGTGCTATTTTATCAGATATATACATATCAATTCCTCCCTTTTCATCCACAAAACTACTTTATGTGAACTTACACATATCAGTATCTATACAGATCCCTCGTATCTTCAAATTGACTTAAGAGATATCACATATTTTTCATCATATTTGAGATTTCGTATCGCTGATTCAAGCCCTCTCTAACATTTGTCGCTTATCTGTGTATGGCACTTTTCCGTTTTCCTTAAAATTTTCTAAATATTTTTCAATTATTCCTCTATGATTGTTAATGCATTTTACATATGAATAGTTAAAAATGGCATAATAATTGTTCTAGTCTAAAATGTTATAAACACGAAAAGGAATTATTAAATGATTGCCAACTAAACTTCAAATCTACAGTCAAACTATTGATGAAGAAAATATACAAATGTTTCTATTACCTCAAATAAACACGAAAACATGAGTGTTAAACTCTAAGCAAATAAGAAATGCATATTGATAAAATATTACTACATAAAATTCACAGAAATCTTTTGTTTGAATCCTTCAATAATAAAGTGAAAAAAGTAAATTTATGATCAGCTAAAGCTGATATTAAATTTACGAAGTGATAAAAAACTTTAAAAAAATATAAAATTTAAAGAAGAGATTATTAGTTTACTTTGTCAAAACTATGTTAGATATTTATATTATTTTCTGCAAAACTTTTTTATATTTTCATATCTATTAATTGATCATTATATGTTTTAAAAAAAGGATTTTAAGTAATGTGTAAATAAAATTTTAAAATTTTTTAGTTTGTAAATAATATATGGCTTAAAAAATTATTTCACAGAATTAAAGTAAATTTTCGATTGTAATAAGCCTGGATTTTAAAGAAAGAATATTTAAAGTAATACAAATCAATAGAAATAATATAAAAATACATATGAGATAAAGCATGTTTGATAAAAGTTTAATAATTAGGTGTTAGAGACTTACGAGTAGTTTGCTTTAAAAGATAACACGTAATGAAAGTTTCTCTAACAGGACAGTTGCTCTTGTCCCTAAAACACTTCGTCACTTAGGATTAATATTTGGAATTAGCCATTGTGTTATCTATTAGATTAACACTATCATATTTTAATACTTTCTGTAAATCAAAGACTAATTACAACATTATGTAATAACACTGCTTCTTAAGTAATATTATCTTTATCTCTAGAGGATGAAACAAATATTAAATCAAATGAATTGACCTGTTACACTGTGGATCAGGATATGTTTTATTAGAAATAAATCCTATCATTTTTTTCTCTTTTAAATAAGTTACGTATTCATGTAAGCATTACAATTTTTTTAAACTTTTATTTAATTTGTTTATTTTTTATTTGATAAACATAATACATTGGAGCCCATTTGACTTTCGTATAATCAAAACTATTGTTTTTATAGAAATATTTTTTCCGTTGTACACAAATAAACTAAAGTAACATAAACTAATATAAACACACTAAGCACTAAAATTTAGTGTGAGAGTACAAATGTCTACCTATGTATTTACAAAACTAAATTTTAAAAAAATAATAATATGTCTCATTGCATCATGATGTTGTAACTTGATCCTCATTGTACATCAGTTGTTAAATGTTTCAAATAAAATAGATATAATACATAAAATAATATAATAAAATTGCATAAACACGCCTACAGATTATTAATAATGCATCTTTTTTTTCAAATCAAAAATTGAAAAAAAAGGTGCAGCAGAAAATAAATAATTTCCAGATAAAGCAACTTTTGCTATATGTGCCAAAGAAATGCATAATACTGAGAAATAAACTAGATTCAAAATATTTGTTGACTGATAAATATGATGATGGTAATTATTAGTATTTCTTTTAGACAGAATTCCATTTCCGATGAGGGACTGGCTTCATTCGAGACTTAAGATTTGTGAGCGATTTTAATCCATTTTCTTAGTCGTATTATCTAAGAATTTCAGATAAAATCAGAAAAGGGAGATCAGCAATGGTTTTATTGGCTTGATATCTTCAACGGGGATGAACAATGCATCGTAAAACACTTAACTGTACGATATTTTCTGAAGGTTCTGTTAGATTTGAATGCATTACAGGAAGGTCATAGATAAATTTATAGCGTTTATTTTGAAATATTTTCTCATTTTTCTCATAAACCAAATACATCCTCAGTCGTTGTATTTTAAAAATGAAACCTATAAATTATAATCTAATGCAACCGAAATCACCCCATTCTTTATAACCTATCAATACGAACCAAATCGAATTCGCAGAAATTTAATCTGGAATTTTCCACGCGACTTAAATTCTTTTTTCCTTTGGTTTCACTGTTCGAAGGATAGAGGCGTCGAATGCAATGATTTTACAGAAACCAATGACGGAGGAATGTTCAGAACTCTTTATTTTTCCTTCTCTCCCTTTTTCCCCCTAAGGTTAGCTTTCCAATGACCAATTTCAGAGAAAATATTTTTTTTTTCTTTTTTAGGCATTTGTATCCAACTGGGTAGAAAGAAAAGAATCAAAGGAATAAAAAAGACATAATTTATTTTCTTTCACAAACTTAAAATGGCGGTGGTTGGGGTAAGAGAAATAGCTTTTATTTTGGGTTCTTCTTTTCGCCAAGGTTAAGATACCGTTCTTTCTGGAACACTTTATAGGGTTGGTTTTGTTTCCAGTAATTTTATGGCCTTAAGATCTAAATGTGAGGTTTAAAGTGATATTTCAACGAAATTGAATTGTTGACAGTCGTACCGGGTTATTTTCTGCTCGGAGGCCTGGATAGTGTTACAGATATTCATAGATGACAGTGTGCTATTTCTTTCTTGACGCCGAGATTGTGAAATGTTGCAAAGAAAAAATACAAGTAACTACTCACAAGTTCCAGTGACGGATATTTAGGTTTTGTTTAAAAAATCTAAAGGTTTTGCAACTACTTTAATTATTTTTTAAGATGATGCTGATTTAATTTTATGAGAATAAATACAAGTGAGAAAACACAAATCATTTTTTGATAAACGAAATTCGATCTAGCATATTTCTATTAATGTACTAAAAATATTTAATTTCAATTTCAAGAATTGTATCTTGAGATATTCGTTGAGAAACTTCTCAAGCCAAAGTCTGATGTTTATATTTAAAGTAGTTCTTCATTGTTAAAATTGATAAATTAAAAATATCCAAAGCGTAGTAAAATCAGAAAATATTACTTTTATGTTAATTTACAGAATTAATATGTGCAGCAACTATAAAAACTATGAATGTGAGACTGGTGTATAAATAACAATCATAAAGTAAAATTTGAATTTCATGATGAAATAAAAGTAACAATGCACGTGATAATTTTCTTTTTAAGCATAAATTTTAAATTAAACATGTATTGTTTAAATTTCATCTTCTCTACATATTATAATACTGAAAAAAAATTTTAATTATTGTGAAAACATAAAAAAGTTCTTCATGGAAGCTATTCATTGTTAAAATTGATAAAGTAAAACTATCCAAAACGTAGTAAATTCAGAAAGTTTTACTTTTATGTTAATGTTAAGCAACTATAAAGACTATGAATGCGAGGCCAGTATATATATATATATATATATATATATATATATATATATATATATATATATATATATATATATATATATATATATAACAATCATAAAGTAAAATTTGAATTCCATGATCTAAAGAAGTAACATAATTCACGTGATAATTCTCTCTTTAAGCATAAATTTTAAGTTAAGTTATATTGCTTAAATTTCATTTTCTCTACATATTATAATACCGAAATAAATTTTAATTGTTGTAAAAACATAAATAGTTCTTCATGTAAGCTATTCATTGTTAAAATTGATAAAGTAAAACTATCCAAAACGTAGTAAATTCAGAAAGTTTTACTTTTATGTTAATGTACAGAAATAATGTGTGCAGCAACTATAAAGATTATGAATGTGAGACTGGTGTATAAATAACAATCATAAAGTAAAATTTGAATTCCATGATCTAAAGAAGTAACATAATTCACGTGATAATTCTCTCTTTAAGCATAAATTTTAAGTTAAGTTATATTGCTTAAATTTCATTTTCTCTACATATTATAATACCGAAATAAATTTTAATTGTTGTAAAAACATAAATAGTTCTTCATGTAAGCTATTCATTGTTAAAATTGATAAAGTAAAAATATCCAAAGCACAGTAAATTCAGAACATATTATTTTTATGTACCTAATGAATATGTTTAGCAACTGTAAAGACTATGAATGCGAGACCAGTAAATGAATAACAATCATAAAGTAAAATTTGAGTTCCATGATGTAAAGAAGTAACATAATGCACGTGATAATTTTCTCTTTAAGCATAAATTTTAAGTTAAATATGCATTGTTTAAATTTCATCTTCTCTACATATTATAATACCAAAAAACATTTTTTAATTGCGTTGAAAAAATAAATAGCAAAATAAATATTTTTTGCTTATATTTGCCGGTATATTTCAAATGCCATCTCATAAATGTATTTTAATTTTCGTAATTCTAAAACAATAAAAACTAAGCATATTGGATTAGAGTACTTTACTATCTGATGCTAAGTTTAACTTACTACATTTTTTTTAATATACTTAGTTTTTGACATAAAAACTAAGAATAACAGAGTGTTTTACTATCTGATGCTAAGGTTAACTTATTATAATTTTTTTTTTAATATTCTCAGTTTTTGACATAAAATCTAATTTGTTTTATAATAAATTATTACTCAACAAATTCTTAGTCAAGATACTAAACAAGGCTCCATTTTAACCTTTATGCATTTTACCTGTCCATAATTGTAATATAAATGTCAAACACATTTTATAAACTTGCTTATAAGTGATCTGTATATTTCAACCGCCATCTATTAAAATGGATTTTGATTTTCATAATTCTAATGCAATAAAATAATTAGTATATTGCTAATAAATATTTTATGCAAAAATGTGATTTAAATACCTTTAAATAACGTAATTATAAAAAAGATTAAAATATCTTAATGGTATTTAGTGTTTATTAAAGCAAGATAATGTTAATTAAAATAATTAAGCATTTTTAAAGGTTAATCCCTATTTAACGAAATCTTTATATAATAAGCATTTTAAAGGATTTACCGAATTTCTTAAATCGAAGTCCAATAGCATTTCCCTTCAATTCATTTGAAATCAAGATTAATTTAATTAGGTATCATTAAAATGCATTAATACAGTGAAAGAGAAAATATTTCAAAACTTTTTTTCTCCAAAATGAGAAACATACGAAGTCGTTTATATACTGTAGGTTTAATTTCTTCTCTTGACTTAAAATCTAATACATCGAAATACGGAGTCTGTCAAATAAACTTCATTTAAAATAGATTGCAAATCTCCTTATTTTAAATATTGCTTTCATAAAGAAAGAAGTATGTAATGTTATCGCTACTCTGATGCGTTTTACACTGATTGCTTTTTGAGTAACATATTTGCCAGTTTACTTAAATAAGGGTTTAAGTTTAGAGAAGATAAGGTAGTTTCATTCACGTTATTATAAAGAAGCAGTATTTTAACTTTTTATCTAATTTACTGTTGATGTTCATTGTAATTTAATGTTGGTAATAACACACTTTCTATTCTTTTATTTATATGATTTATATAATGTATAAGCTTCAGTTTTTAAAGTTGTTTTTATCTGCAGAAATAAAAGTTGAGATGAGTAGAGGTCAGGTTCTAGATGACTCTAGAGGTGTTATTTATCGATATGTACTGAGGTTTTTAAATATTTATTATGAATTTTTTTTTCCTTATGAAAAGGCAAAAAATATCAAAATAAAATTTTTTACCTTAATTTTAACCTTAAATTTGTTACTCTGAAACCATTTCAAACTCGTTTACTTTTACATCTATTCTTACCAGCATCTCATAAAACTACACAATTATGAGATATTTAAGTTATATATGATTACTGAGATATTTAAAAAATAAATGAAAATTTTCCTGATTTCAGTTATTAATCTCATAAAATGTAAGATCAGTATTTTATCTCTTTTCAAAGAAAATGACATTTAAAGTATTTTTTGAGATTCAAATCACAATCAATAACTATTAGAATTTTCTAGTTCTAAGAATTCTATATTGAAAGTGGATATAATAGATGGCACTATTATAGTTTTCTACAATTTTTCTAATTAATTGTCTTTTAATCATTGCAAACGCAATTTAGGTATAAATAGTTAAAATAGACCTTGTATTAGTCTATATTTCCCTAATGATGTACAGAAATTATTAATTCATTTGCCAACTCAACTATAATCGAACTACGGAAAAATAAAGTTTTAAGTTCTACAAATCTTATTTTAACTCAGTCATAATATGCATGTATGTAGTTATCATTCAAAGGAATTAAATGTGGCGAATTTAAAGTAGCAATTTTTCATCTAAACATTTTTAAAAATCTGCATGATGTGCAAAATATTTCTTAAGGGTTAATATTACAAAGTAATTTTATGTATTATTAATTGAAAATGCAAAATTCTGTAGACATAATTTAAGGTATATGTAACACAGTTTGCATTATTTATTTTTCAATCGTATCCTATTTTTAAAAACACATGTATTAAATTATTAATTATTTTAGTAAATTCTTTGCTACATTTAAAATACTCATATAACTTAATTTTTTACAGATTCTTTGAATATAATAAAAATACACTCCTAATAAACTTGTAAATAAATATGTTCGTTTTCAATTTCGAAATTATCCCGAAAATTTGAAAATATATATAAATTAAAAAAAATAAAACTTCTCTATAAAATTCAACGCATAAATATACAAATCTCTCTATAAATCATTTGTTTAATATATTATAAATTTACAATATAAATGGTCAAATCATCATATATTTATTAATATGTTAAAAAAAGAAAAATATTGCCAGGGAAACTTATTAAAAGTGAGCCAGTATGATAAAGTGCTTTCTTAAAACAAATTATCAGATTTTTTAATTCATTTAAATGTTACATATTTAAATGGTTTCAACATGTGTACAGAATTTTATAACTATGTTAATAGTAATGAAATTTTAATATGAATATGTTAACTATGCTAACTATATATAAGTATGTTAATAGTTCTGAAACTAACACATTAATAGTTAAGTGATAATATCAATTGAAAAATATATTCAATCTATGTTATTTTGAAGGGAATATAGAAAACAAATATGAAATTTAAGCATATTATACGAATTCATCTTTACTGATCAGCTGCCATTTAAATTTTCATAGATTACCTTTTTTAAAAAAAAGTAAAACTTCGTAATAAGAAATTTATTTAGCACAACATAGAAATACAGTACTGAAAAGAAAACTTTATAATATACAAGCTATTTTACATGAACTGACTTAATGTGATTTTGAAAATGTAAATTCATGAGCGAAGCTTAAAAAAAATGTTGGCTCAAATGACAAAATTACTAGAATGTTTTGTAGATTGTTTATAAGATTGTCAACTGCTTTGCTAAAAACGAAAACTCGTTTAAAGGGAGCAAATATCTAAAAATCTTATTTTTGTTGTCCCACTAAGCTACATTATGTATTAAAGATTTCAAAACCGCTTTTTAAATCCAACACCCCTTTAAAAATTTAATTCAAATCTGTATTAAAGAAATAAATAGCCATTGTAGAGCTATTTTTAGGATTTTAAATTTTGCTCAGTATGCTATATTTTGCTTACTCTATTGAATATATGAGCTTATTTTAATTCAAAGCCCATTTAATTCGTACCAAAAAAAAATAAATTAGTTTTCTTTTCAAATGTCTAATTCAAGGCTATTTCTTCTCAAAAATTCAATCAGGATTTTTTTTCAGACTTGCATCACAGGGATCCTTATATTTATTTTTCTATTTCGAAGACGTGGATTGAGATGATTTTGCAGCAGCTACAAAGACGGCGAATGCTGAAGGAGTTTTATTACACCCATCACACTATTATTTGTTATTGTTGTTTCTTATTTCCAGCAACTAAGTTTCCAATCTCCGATATCTCCGTCAAAGTTTTATCGTTCTCTTTCGACAGTTTTCTTGCAGTTTACACCAAAAATATATATTAGGGGAAACTATGCAGGGAAGGAATATGATATTTGAGAGTGGGGATGACTAGAATTGAATAAAACAAATATATCTAAAACATCAAATTGAATCAAAAGTAAGGAAAATATTTATCTTTTTGTGAGGGATATTGTTTATATATTTCAAACCTCTCAAATATTTCGTTATATTTTCTTGTACGAAGTAAAAGATGTGCAGTGTCATGGAAATGTTGAGTATAATGATTTTAAAAAACTTACACTGTCCAGGCCTGAATGAGTTATAAGATGTTTCAATGTTATATAACAGGCGTACAAGAAAAACCTAAATATTTATCTTGATAATTACTAGGCGTATTTTCACTTGATATGTCAGGACTTCTGTACATACGTATGTATGTCCTAAAACTGTACGCTGACCCATCTCGAAGACATGCAGAAGAATGCACAGGGTCCAAAGTAACTACAATAGCAATTGAGCTACAGCTAACCTACAAGAGTTCCATCATGTTTTGTGTTATTGTTAACAAAACCGATAATGAGAAAATGTCATGTAGCTCTTATTAAATTTAGGTATTTTATCTGTTATCAATTTATAATGGTTATTCTAAGACTAAATTTATTTGTAATTTTGTAGAATAAAAAAATTGAAATTCAGCCACAGATTCTGAGAGACTACAATCTGATTTTTAAAACTAAAATGCTAATTAAGAGTTGCTAAAAAGAAATATTACACACTTAAAATAAACACATAAAAAGGTTGATAGTTTTAAATAAAAAATAGAAAATTTATTGGTATACTATTTATATGTCTATGTACAGAAAGTTGATTCAAAATTTAAAAAAAAAATTCCCTTTACAAATTTTCTATTACGTTCCACGTTATCTAAAATTCAATAGTAATCAGGTACTAAACATTCACGTAAAAAGGAGCAGAGAGAACCTAGTTCCAAATTCAAATTTTTATAACAAGTACATTTGTGCATCTGCAAAGGAATGTGCATCTGCAGGGCTGTGCAAGGGCGGTATTCAGGTTGGGATCTCTTCAGACTTTGGAGTTGGTGGAAGGATTTAGACCCCTTTTCGTGTATTCTCGATTGGTGGGAGGATAATGCTGACTTCTGTTCCAACACTGGTCTGGGGCATTATAAATAATTGAGACGAAAAAAATTGTATATTAGCTTACAATATCGTTGCATATTAGTTCACCACTTACGATATTTGATTTCCATAACTGTAACAATTAAATTTAGATTAAGTCTATAATATAAAAAAAATACTTGTCGGCTGGATATGAGTAAATAATTACTTTCGTTACAGTCTAATGAGACGAAAGTTATATAGATTAAATATATCCTTTAACATGGTGCAAGAAAGTTAAAAAAAATTAAACAATACAGAAAATCTGTGGATTTATACGGTAAAATAATGTGTCTGAATATATATGTGGACAAATAATTGGAATTTATTTCAAATGGTCGTATTGGAATACGAGAAAGTTTGTGTATTAGCTCACAATATCTCTGCATATTAGTTCATCACATACGATATTTGTCTTCCATAACTATAACAATCAAATATAGATTAAGTCAGTATATTATAGAAAGAAATACAGTTGGGATCGATATCAGTGAATAATTATTTTCGTTAAAGCCTAATCAGACTAAAGTTAAATTGATTACATATGTAAATCCTATAACTTTGTACAAGAAAGTAAAAAATTAAACAATACAGGAAATCTGTGGATTTATGCAGTAAAATAATATGTCTGAATAAGAATACGGGCAAATAAGTGGATTTTCTTTCAAATGATCGTGATGGAATACGAGTAAGTTTGTATATAAGCTCAATATCGTTGCATATTAGTTCATCACTTACGATATTTATATTTCATAAGTATAACAATCAAATATAGATTAAGTCAGTATATTATAGAAAGCAATACAGTTGAGATCGATATGAGTAAATAATTATTTTGGTTAAAGTCTAATGAGACGAAAGTTATAGAGATTAAATATAACCTTTAACTTCGTTCAAAAATGTAAATAAAATTAAACGATACAGAAAATCTGTGAATTTATGCATTAAAAAATGTGTTTGAATAAGGATACTAGCAAATAATTTGTTTTTCTTTTAAATGGTCTTGATGGAATACGAGTAAGTTTGTATATGCACTGCTCAATATCGTTACATATTAGTTCATTTCATACGAATTTATATTTCATAAGTATAACAATCAAATGTAAAATAATTTAGTATATTATAGAAAGAAAAAACTGTGCGGAATGATATCAGTAAAATATTTTGTTTGATTCAAATTAAAAATGCATTTTTTTATGCTTGACTACTGTCAAGTTTTATTAATATTTTTAACATAAAATAACCAAATATGATTATTTGAAACACATAGAACTCGTGCTTAGAGGGAAGTTTTTTGAGTAAAATATTTGTTTAGAGTAAAAACAATAGTTCTTCTTTATCAATGTATGATATATACTTTTTTCTTTAATTCGCTAAGCATAAATTTCTATATTTAACTAACTTACATTAAACAAGTTCAGTACAAGTAGACTAGAAATTATTCAAAATATTTCCTGAAAATAATTCATAATTCCCTGGTATCTTCTAAAAATGTTCATAATATTACTTTACGTTTTATCTACAAATATGAATTTAAAGTATAAAACACCAAAGTAACTACAAATATAAATCTCATGAGAATGCTTAAACAGTACTTTTACCTTTATTAGTAATCTTAAAAAGCTTTTTCCTTCACATTTTATCATAAATGTAATTTATTTTAATGATGTAACTCAACGACTCCTGAAAAACATTTTTTTTCATTAGTAACGTACTGTAATTTCTACACATCTGTAGATTTACTCTTTAGAAATGTCTAAGAAATCTGTAAAATTTACTTATTATTCTTTCACACTAAAAAAGGTTTGCTCACATTTTTCTCGAAAATATATTTTTAAGTAACCTTTTAAACTCAAACACAGAAATCGTTTTATGTGTTTAGTATTATTACAAATAAAATTAAATTTAAATTTTAAAATTTATGAAACTAACTTACAAAAACAGAAAAGATAAAATAAATACTTAATTTATAGATTTAATATGTAATTAAGATTTTTTAATTGTTTTAAAAATTATATTTATAAAATAAATAGTAAGGCAGTTTGCTGCAAAAAATGATTAATTATCGCTACATTCAACTAATTGTAAAACCAAATTTAACTTTAATTTGGAAAATAAGTTTCACACAAAGTAACTAAGATTATTTTTAAAGAGTTTACTAATTTTAGTTTAATAGTTAAATTTTCAGTTAGTTATCAGCAGTTAAATATTTCTATCTTGCATTCGAAAAGTGCTAAGATTATTCTTTTCATTAATAGCACATTAGTTAAGGGAACAAATTATTTTTAAAGAATCGCGAACAAATCTAACAGTTACATATTTCTTGAATAAGTTATAAGCTTGAAATTTTTATCGTATACGAAATAATATTGTAACTTTAGAATAAATTTACTAATTATAGGCAAGCATATTTTAGTGATAATATTAAACGATAACATTGATCATATTGTAAGAACATACGTAGTGTTTACTTAAATCTATTAAATTTTACAAAACAATTTTTGTCTATATTTCGAATTTAAAACTTGAATATCCACTAAATTTCACAAAATATCTAGAGAATATTTCATAGTTTTCAATTTTTAAAGACTTTAATAATTTACGATGAAAATTTACATCGTTTTGCCAAAATAAAGATCTTAATTTTTATCTAAATACTCCTAAGTAAATATTCTACATCATCTCAGGTTTATTAAAGGCATGTATTAAATTCAAAATGTGCAGCATATGTTTAAATATTAGATACTCAAGTTTTAAATCTATGCTTTGAAAAAAGTTGATTTAATGACAGTAAATTGGTACTAATTTTAGGGTTGTTTTCTTATAAGCAAGTTCATTTTTTGCAGTTGGTTAAGAAAGATAAGATAAAAGTTGATCACCTAGAATAAATTTTTAAAAAGTAATTAACTGAATTTTAAAGGATATTAATTGCTATAAATAAACATATTTATGGTAATTTTGATTTAAACATTTCATAATTTAAGTATTTTACCATATCCTTTGGATTACCAATTCGAATTTTCAAATATCATTAAAAATTATATTTTATTTTAGTTAGAGAATTTTGTTATATATAGGAAGAACGAGACAGCAAAGGTAAAATATTTGAATAGTAATTAATTTATTTATATAATTTTAAAACTAAAAAATTCTATAATAATTAAATATACACATATTTTTAATGTTTCTCTATGAAAACGAAATGTACAGATTTCGATAAATAGTTTTACTATTTCAATCTGTCAGAGAATGTTTGAAACTGGTTTAGTTCACAGTATTTTCTTAAATTATAAAATGGTTGATGTATTGTTCTATAGATTATCTTAATATATAGACCATGTCTACATCATGTTAAGATAATCTACATTTGTAACAGAACATTTATTCTTGTATTGTATATTCGTAATATTAAAAATAGGTAATATTTTATTTTGCATAACTTTTTTCCTGTATTTTCCTTATACTTTTCTTTAATTTAATTGAATTTTAAGCTCTAACGTTATTCAATAAATCATATAAATTTTGGAAATTAGTCTGCTGTAGATTAAACAGTATGTTAATACAAAATTTTTACATTTAAATACACATATTCAATTTTAAATTTTAGTAAATATTTCCCCTATGGCATACCCCACAAAATATGTCACCAAATTGGGTAGTTTATAGGCTGGCTAGCGTATGCACCAGTTTTAAATTTGAGAGTAGATGTCCATCTCTTCTAAGATTATCAGAACTAAGATGGAAATGTCTAAAAGAATCATTTCTGTTGTCTCCAACCGTGTCTGAACAAATATAAGGTAGTTTGGATTGACATCCATTATTAATATATGTTTTATAGTATGAACAGGAAGCAATATTCAATTAAATATATCGTCATTGGATGCCAAGTGTTTTACAAAGTTATATATAATGTCTAGCGCTGTGACTGTTACTAGCTTGTGTATTGTTACGAGCGTCAAAGCTGGGTTCGGGGATTGAATGTATTTAAGTAAGACAGCACAAAACATTTGTTGGCAGTCAGTTGGAAAATACAATGTCAGTAAGGCAACAAGATTAAGGTATTGCACAATCGTACCAAGCTTACAAAATTATTGTGAAACAAATCTAGCAGGATATCGTGGGCTCGCGTACATATTTCCGTATAAAACAGAAAAGGAAGCACCGGTCAAACAGTGTTTGTACTCTGTACACCAAGAAATCTACTTAAGGACTCTCCTCGTTTGGGACTCAGCTTGCCTAATATAAGCCCGAATAAACTGGTCGTACATTCCCGATTATACCAGAAACCGGAACCGAAAGTTGTAAAGTATCGAAACACTTGGCAATATTTGCGACCCTTGGCGATATTTGGCTACTAACTTAAGTAAATAAGTTGCCAAAACTGTCACCCACTAGCCGGTATCTAGACAATTTGGCGATATACCCATAGAGTGCAATGTTACATTTAAGATTCACTAACAAATTCGTAACAATATTATACGTGACATCTTCTTACTCTACAGTCCCGATGTTGTTCTCAGGTAATTCCACCTATATTTGGATCTGAAAAGGTTCATGTTCGGTCCCCGCAGAAACCGTCCAGTAGACAATTACGATATGCTGACTCATGTCCTAAACGCCAGACATCTATGACACCGATCTACAAAAAACTAGCCTAGAATGACAAACGTTACAACTCTGGTAATTATTAATTTGAGAATTAGCTGAAACATGACTGTATCTGTTGCAATAAGTCTTTCAGAGAAATGCTGCTTATTTTCCTTTTGCAGGTTTGGAAAAACTAACAACATTCTGGATGGCCCTTTTATATTTAAAAATATAAATAAATAAAAATAAATAAATATAATAAAAAAGAGGGCAATAAATGTTTTGTTGTTTTTAAATTCTTTCCTCTTTTCCATTCAATGACTCCCACCCCAGCTTCTTTTTCGCTGTAAAGTTTATTGTTTTCCCTGGTAACCAACATGATTCCGAAAATAAAGAGTATTTTCTTTTCCTCTACAATTTCAAATTGATAGTGGATAAAGAAGATGAAATTTCATTTAATTATGCTTCTTTTAGTTTAACCATTTCAAGGTCATCTACATAAATTCTTTGGAATTTAATGAAATTACTTTATAAATATTATCTATGAACCTTATAAATGCAAAATTTTTTAATTCAATTTTTAGAAGGGTTTGTGTTAGAGGAAACCATAGGAGGGATTAAGGGGGGGGGGTTAACTCACAAACTCATATCCTTGCATAGCGTGAACACAATACTTTGTAAAATTTTAATTATATTGGAAGAACAATAAATTAGCGTTCTTAATAAAGTATAATAAGTATTTTAACAATTTATAAGTGTTGTTTGAATAAATATTTTTGTATGGGGTCATAAGCGAAAAAAATTGAATTACTAACTTTCAAGGTACAGCAAGTATAAATACAAAAACAAAAATAGATTAAATTCAGAAAAATAAAAAATAAATTAAATGCAGTACTATCATCTATTATAAATTTTAAATAGCAGAAACATAAAAATCCAAAAAAACATTAATATTTCTCCAAAAATTCGAGAAAAAATGTTTAACAAGAGGTTTCGCTGTGAAACCACTGTCCTCTAACGGGTTAATTGAATTCCAAATGAATTTTATCTAAAACTTATTACAGCATATCCAAATAAATTCTTAGTTTTTGGAAAATAAATGGGTAGTATGGTATAATATAATATTAATATATAAGTATATTATTTTAAAAAATCGCACAATTAACCCTTCTATAGAATATGTTGTATGAAAAAATTAAGGTAAAGTTAGATTAAAAAAGAAAAAAAAAATTATATATTAGATCAAATTTATTGTTTGAAATTTAAAAATTACTATCTTACATTATATTGCAAGAGATTTTCATTGGAATTGTTTTTTTATTGTTTCTTTTATATTTATTATTTTTATAGAAGTTATTTTTAGCGCTGAAAGACTTCTACATCATTCTATCCACTAGAATTTTACTTTTGTTTAGTCACACAAGAAATGCTGGCGTCCAGTATTATGTATTGCAAAAACACGGTGACGTATCAATGTTTATATGTTTTATGACTTATTCTTTTTTTCTCTTGAATAATTCCGTTCGAACTGACCAGTTGCAAGGTAAAGTTTATCGTTTTTTCCTGCAAAAGCGAAACCAACTGGATAGGGAAAATAACTCAACTGAAGAAAAGAAACGGTAATTTGTTTTTTCTTCCCAACGTGCAAACTAGCAGCAGTTCGAAAAAAACGGGAAAAATAAATGCTTTCGTTTTCTTTTAAATGGTTTTCAAATGTAATTTGTCTGCAAAGACTTAATCTTATGCTTTTGTCTCATTGATTTCCTATTGTAAAATAAAACAATAAAATAGAGGGTAATATTTTAAAGAAACAAATAGATATGCATCGTACATGACTTTTTCGTGGTAAATATTGATGTAATCTACGAGAGAAACCGGAATAAAATACTTTATAAACTTTTATCTAAAAATATGTAATTTAAAAGGCAAAATATTTAATGTTTATTTTACTTTAAATGGTCCTCGATTATAACTTTTCTGCCTATATTAAATCGAATGTTTTACCTTCATATATACATACATACATATATATATATATATATATATATATATATATATATATATATATATATATATATATATATATATATTATATATATATATATATATAATGTTCTATAAAATTGTTTATTTTAAAAGGGTTTTTTTCGTTTACTTGAAGGTTTTGTGCTTTTTTAATTATTAATCTAACATTTATTATACAAAGACCATAGTAAGGTAAACAAAAAACAGTGGCGGGAAAAGTCGAAGTGCATTTTAAGTATTTAATGGTGTATTAAATTTATTCAAAATTTAAGATGTATGTTATTTTTGAAATAATTTTCACTGCTTTCTGTAATCACGTTACAGATGTATGATAAAATAAGTTAATTCAATGAATAAAACATATATGTACTTCATTGCACTTCTTGTACAGAATGGCGCTAATTACACTAATTAACATCGAATGCTTAAATTTTATTCTGCTTTGCTTGGAATGTCAATTTTGCAGAACAGCTAGATACTTTTTGCAACTTACTCGAAGATTCAGAAAATTACTCGTTTTAAAATAAAGTAGAAAAATAAAGTAGAAACCATCGTATAAGACCCCATTAAAAATGAAAAAAGTTTTTTTTTTTTAAATTTATATTACCTTTTTTATAATACCTCATACAAAAATGGGTAGTTATAATTTATTTTTGGAATTTCAGGCCCTACGGCTTTTTTACAGTATTCGAACTCCTCTATTGTTCAAATACTATTGATAGCGATTATGACAGGTTTGTTAAGAATTTAATTTTTAGAATGACAGCAAAATTGCTTCGGAGCTTGAATCATTTGATCTGCATAGCAATTGATTTACAATAAAACAAAACATAAAAGTTAAGAATAAAACTCTTAAGTGTTTCTTATACACCAAATTTTACTGTTACTCTTTTATGTTTAAAAATATATAGAGTGTGTTTTATACAGACTATCTACGATATTTATGATAGTTTAATTTTAATTTTTCTTGAATTGTAAATCGTTTGAAATAATTTTATCAAGTGAATTATATTTCCTGTAATTTCAAGATTTTGGAAAATTAAAGATCATTTAAATGTTAAAATTTCAAAGAATCAAGTAGTTATGCGATTTATGGCACATGTTTTGTTGTGTGCGTTAATATTTTAAGTTAAGTTTCGGTTGATAAAAATAGCAGAAATCTTTTAAAAATCATATAGATATAAATACATTCGTTGAAGTTATGAATTATGAGCTGGCTTACATCAGATTTATTTTTTAAATTAACGTAAAGATTTCTATGCCTTTGCGGCATTATATGAATGTTCATATTAAATATATTTAGATATAAAATTTCATATTTCAAACAGAATATGAAACAACTGCTTAATTTATTCTATGTTTGCTTAATACTTTCTTTGCTATCATTTTAATGTTATATTCATTAGTATTATCTCTTTCTGGAACTCATAATGTGTATACTCATGAGTGTGTTTGATAAATCTATAATACGATTACTTGTACAAATTTCAATAATATAAGGTTGAAATCCCCCATGAAATTCTTCTTCTACTGTTATTTATAATATTTTTCACATATCATTTTCAAATTCTAACTTTATTTTTAATAAATAAGACTAAAATTATTTAAAACAAAACTTGAACATTATTTAACTTTAATCAATAAATATGATATGTAAGAGTATTTCTGAAATTTGCTTTAAACGAAATTCCATTTTATTTTCAATCTTACATTTCACTTAACCTATGTTACTTTAAGATAAGGAATAATGAAGTAGAATTCTATATTTTTTATAAAATTCAGTGACAGATAAATGTTTTGGAGCTTCATTGATTACTTACATATTTCTCTCAATGACCGTTTTCTGTTGACCAGATGCGAGGTAAACTTTATCGTTCTTTTCTGCAAGAGTGGTAACCAAGAAGAATGAAAAGAAGAAAAAAATACAGCTAAAGAAAATATTGTGATTTGTTTTTCCAAGCAAGTTTAAAATGTCAAGGATAAGAAGACAAAAACGCAGTTATTTATGTTTGTTTTATTTTAAGTGATGTTCATAAGTAATTCATCTGCAAGTATTTTATCAAAAGTTTTTTCTCGAAATTGCATAAAGGTGGAAAAAATAAAGGGATAACCTGTTAAAGCTTTAAATGTATGGGTCTTATATAACTTTTAAATGTAATACGTTTCACTGTAATCTATATACAGAAAAGCAGATTACAGTAACAAAAATATTCAGTGAGGTGAAATGTATTAGATAGATAATGAAATTGTCAAATACGAAGATGATTACCTAAATATTTTTTCACAACTTAAAGCAATATTTCGAGTTTTTATTGACATGAATCGATAG
This sequence comes from Pardosa pseudoannulata, assembly GCA_032207245.1. Lineage (NCBI taxonomy): Eukaryota > Metazoa > Arthropoda > Arachnida > Araneae > Lycosidae > Pardosa > Pardosa pseudoannulata. Next base: position 79,714,975 of record CM063504.1, read on the forward strand.
ATTTTTTAAAGCGGTTATATTCGTATAATAATCTTAATCCATTGCTTAATATTCTTAATTGACACAAAAATTATTTATTTTGTAAGAACAATTTTTTTAATTTTAGTCTATACTCAGTGTTCTAATGTTCGTCTATATTTCGAAGATTTAGTTATGGAAAGTATGAAACACAATTTCTTCAGTTAAATTTCAATAAATTAAAAATATCACCTTTCCTAAAAATAAACGTTGTTTAACTCTGTCAATTATATTTTCTTACTAATTATTAAATGCCTTTGATTTGTACATCCAAGAACTAAACTTATTAAATATTATATTTTAGGAATAAACATAACATTATTTCTATATGGATAAAATTAGTTTTTATAATTTATTTTCACGTAATACCTACTCTTGATTTTATTTTTTGTCACATAAAATGGAATGTAATGGAATACTCTATTAAAAATCATGAACAGGTAAATGTGTGGGTATTTTATTGCTAATTTTTATCAATGCTTAGGTCACGTTTATCATTTTTTCAGCAGCAGACGTAACCCACTACATAGAGATGCATATTACTACGGCTGAAGAAAACGAAAGTAATTTGTTTCCCCCATAACTTTAAAACGGCAGTGGTTGAAATAGAACGAAAATAATTTACTTATTTTTTTCATTGAGTAAATTCTAAATGCAATGAGCCTCCAATCATTTGAATTCATAAATTTTCTGTTTAAAATAAACCCAATAAAGACATATGAGAGTAATATTGAGTATTTAAATAGTGAAGTATATTATAATACACATTGTCAGAAAAGTATTGATGCCACGATAGGTTGTTGGAAAAAAAACATAAATATCTAAAAACTGTGCAGGAATATATCTATATTAGAGAGTTTAAACTAAAAATAACTATATATTTTACTTATTTTATAGGAATTTTTTTGAGAATTTGTAAATTTTTAAGTTTAATACTGTTACCAATTTATGAAGCGTAGCGTTCGGGGATTGAGTAGACTTTGGATTAAGACAGCAAATATAACAGCACTTTATTCGTAATGCAGGGAAAATACGAATACAGCAGCCAACACCGCGAGAACTGGCTAGCACAGGCGATAGTTCACTAAAACTCTTAGTGCCAAACAACGTAGGTCTTTACCTCTACAAATTTTTCAGCTAACTGAACCTCGATTAGGATCGGTCCCCGGTATTTATACCCTCGGAAGAAACTGGAATATTCTAGAAAGTACTAGGTACAAACGGTCGCCAAGAAAGTCACCAAGTTGCCAAATTTGGCGATAAATCGCCATACTTGGCGCCAAAAATTAGTCGCCAGAAGCATCGCCTACGAGCCAATATCTCGCCAAATACAGGATTTACCCATTATAATATACAGTATACGGCAAAAATACATGCCAACTTGCGAAATTCGTAACAATACGTATTTCTGAAAACTAAGCAGATTTGAACTGTTTTCTGAATTTTTTCTTTCTGATAAGAAAATAGACCTTTCGAAGATTTTATTTACTTTTTATATTTGTGTTATAGTTGTTGTCGTTGTTAGTACCACCACAATATTTGATTTGTTGGGAGATAAATACATTTTTTTTTTACTAAAAGTAAAGTCATAAATATTTTTTTGCTGTTTCAGTTATAATTAAACTTTGTGAAATTCTATTGATTATTAATTTATTTATATAAAATTTGAATACTATTTTTTTAAGAATAAATGTGTTACATTGAAATTTGTCACCCTAAAATTTTCATCTGACTTAATCTATTGTATCTTCGCGTCGTTTTAGGAAGGAGGACACAGAATGAAATATGTTTAGAAAATTAGAAAGGAGTAAACGTTAACTTATTTCATTACTTTTTATTTCTTCAATAATAACTTCCTTTTTAACCAGATAGGTTTTCTTCCTCCAGCAGGAATATTAACCAACTCGATATAGAGAGAAAAATATTATGTTATAAAAGGAGTAATTTATTTTACAGTAAGTTTCATATAGCAATGATTAAGCAGGATGAAAAAGTATTTAGATATATTTGTTTTATTTAAGTTAACTTCTAACATAATCCTTTTAAAACATTATATCACATTTTACCTCCTTTAATTACTTTATATTAAATATAAAATATTGTTTAAATGTAATGTATAAAACAATCAAATATAACTTTTCAAAGGAATCGCATGTATAATTTTTTATTTAGAATAAAAGATAGAGTAAAATTTGAATTAGAAAGATATTATTTTAGGAATTTTGTATTTATTCATTACTTTCACATTTATCTTTGATTATTATTCTAAATATACTTTAATATCCGTCAGGTTTTAGTAGACGTTGCATTGAGTAAACTTTACCTGAAAATTAGCATCTCTATCTCAGTGATTTGGAGTTTTGATCAGCCGAGAATAAATTTTCAGGAGGAGGATTTTTAAGGATCATCCTTTGACAATAAATAACAGATTTCTTTTTAAAATATGCAATTTCGCTGATATTCAAAATCATTTTATATTTTTTAAACACATTCTGAATTTTATAATTACTTGAAAGCTGTGAATCGAATTTTTATCATTTGTTTTCAAAATTTACCGGCAATTTACCTTGCAGAGAATAAAAACAAATGTAGATAAAGTTAAAATATTACAAAGCACTCAATGGAAAACATATTTTATTTTAATTTAAAGGGATTTTTCTAAATATTTTCTATATGAAAATGGATATTGTAACTATTATTATGTTTTTAACAGCAATTCTAGCGAAGTTTTATCCTGTAAACTAAAAGGTACCCTGTGAATGAATATAATTATCTAAAAAATAAAAGGAATGCTTTACAGAATGTTTATTTTTGAATAACTTATATGTTTTAAAATTATTAATACTTTACTTGAAATTGTAAACACATTCAATGTTAAGCCGATTATTCAAAAACAAAATATATAAAATTTTGAACTCTACACACTCTTAAAGACTGTAATAGTTTAAAGTTTGCTATGTAATCCCATTTCTGAATTTACTATCTGAACAATTGTTTATACCTTTATTTACTAATCCTAATTTTTATTTAGAAAATTATAGTACCTTAAACTATATACTAAGAGTTTCCCAAGAGTACTAAAAATTATAAATATATATATTATATATATATATATATATATATATATATATTATATATATATATATATATATATATATATATATATATATATATATATATATATATATATATATATATATATATATATATATATATATATATATATATATATATATATATATATATATATATATATATATATATATATATATATATATATATATATATATATATATATATATATATATATATATATATATATATATATATATATATATATATATATATATATATAATATATATATATATATATATATATATATATATATATATATATATATATATATATATATATATATATATATATATATATATATATATATATATATATATATATATATATATAATATATATATATATATATATATATATATATATATATATATATATATATATATATATATATGTATATATATATATATATATATATATGTATATATATATATATATATATATATATATATATATATATATATTTATATATTTATGTGTGTGTGTGTGTGGTGTGTGTGCATCTTTTATTTGTTCATAACAACAAGAGAAAGATTATCTGATGGTAATATTTTTTGTATCAAACAGTTATGCAGGCTGTGAAATATTTTTGTAAACTGCCATTCATGTATAAATACTAGTTTAGAGAAGGATAATAACTTATGAAAACATCTATCATGAGAAAACAATTATTGAGTAGACAATAAAATCTATGTAGTATATTTATGTAGTATGATCATGAGAATATTACATTTCTTTTCATTTGCATTCTATCATTTTGATTATTATAAAACATACAAATATGTTAAGGAATCATAATACAATTTCAGGATTTTTGCTACCAGTAATTTTCTGTACTACTTTTTAAATCACAAATAAAAATACAATACTTTAAATGTAACTTTTAAATATATAATCTATATTGCTGCTCGTAAACTGGATGCTTTATTCATACTGCAATTGTTTCTAAAGTAACGAAAGATGAACTAAATAATAAAGAACGAAAATTTTAAATATTATATTATTTTTTCAATATGGTCTAACTATAATATTTAAATGGCGTAATTTAAAGGGAAAATATAGTATGGAACAATGGAATTACATTCTTAACTATCACAGCCAGATTACAGATTACAATAAGCTTTAGCTTTCATTTTGGTTATCCGTGTTTAGAATTTATCAAAGATTAGAAAATATTTGTTAGAGTTTGAAATTTCTTTCAATTGAAAACCTTTGTCAAATGATCAATAATTTCATAAATTAGTTGTTTAATACACTTTTTACTTTTTACTTCATAAGACAGGTAACAAATTAGTACTGAATGAAATAAGGCATAAAAGGAGTGACATTTAAACATCCGTCATGACATTTCACTCCTTACGCTTCTTTTCTGTTTTATGTTTCACGTATCACAATGGAAACTACTGTAGACAGCATTTGCATTATTAATTAATATGCTCATACGTATTTGTAGTTCGATTTCATTCTAAAACGTGAAAAAGGTTTCTATACAGTTTACTACACTCGAAATTTTATATATTAATAGTTATAGATTAAAATATTATAAATTAAAACTACGAATAAATATTAAATTTTACGAGTATTTAGCTCAAAAAATTATTTATCGCTAAAGATTACTTTATGTAAAGGAATATATGGTATGGAACAGAAAATTTAATTCAAACACCTAGTCATACTAAAGTTTAAAATTAAATAGTTATTGTTTAATACATATATTTCATATATTTATAGTTTAATACAAACTATTTAAAAACATTTCCATGAATTTTATTACTTATATATAACATGGGAAGCTGTATACAAATTCTACAGGCAATTATGTATACAATGTGC
>CM063504.1:79724957-79734957 GCA_032207245.1 Pardosa pseudoannulata
ATGGTTATGACATTATAAAGTAAGGGCTAATTTATCAAAAATATATATCATCTAATAGTACATTGGTGCTAGATGTTTTAGTATGCAAAAATATATATCTGAATCTGCCGTGGAATAAATGCATGAAAAACGTTGTAATCATTATAAATTTCACAGATTAAATTTCGACGAAAATATTTATTTTGATCATGAATGAATGTAATTTCAACATTTTAAGTTTTACGTCTCTCTATATATACTAGGAAACATTACAAAAGTTAAACATCCATTTTGTTCAATCTGAACTAGTTGTGACTAGCTTTTTTTTTATACCTAGCGCCTATATATGTAAAACAATCTTTTATCAAACTGTCAAAAATATGATATTTTTTATGTAATAATGCATTTTAAAACTTTTTTAAAAGAAATTTACTATAAATAAAATATCTATATTGTAAATAATATATTTATCAATTGTTAAAGACGATATAGGAATGTCAACTTTGAAGTTGCTTCTTACAAATTTAAAAGAAACAATATGTAAAATATAATAGGTGTACAAGGAAGTAATGTGGTGTACACATAAGATTTTTTTCGTTTTTTTTCTATAATTGAATAACATTAAACTTTTATTTAAAGTCTGCGGCTTCTGATCGGTTTGCAGTGGACTATCGTTTTGTATGTGGTGTAGACTTTTATCAAGTTTAACCCCAACAAATGGAATATGGACCTTGTATAAATGGGTTATATCAATATATCAGTATTCTTACATATTTATCCGATGGTGCAAAATTCATTTCTGGTTCTTGATTTACGTGCCAAGATAATATGCTCGTCTGAACTGCTGGAATAACCCGAAACTTTCTAGGAGATTTGAGATTAACGACATTACTTAGTCACCATATCATACCTAACCCTATAAGTACATAAACTATTGTAGGACATTTGGAGGGAAAAACTGCTCTGTTGATTACCATTTTTAATCACACTTTCTGTGTTCGGGACCTTGTATCCGGAGTAACTACGCATCTCATTTTATTATAATGCATTGTCTAGGGAACGTCAATACAAAATGTAGCCAACACACAATTAGGATTCTAAACCTAATAAAATCTCCATTTCGTATATGTTCATATTATTTTTTAAACCTTTAGATCACAATGTTTATAGTAATTAAATTAGATCCGTTTTGCGAGCTCAACGAAGGTAATCAGAATATAAGGTTAATGAAATACTTTTTAAATCTCATTTCAAAAAATGCAGATAACGCTTGCAAAAGAATAGACATATACCTAAGCATAATCACTAAATAAAAAAATTATAAATGTATTGTATATCTATTTTGGGAGTGCTTAGAAATGTGATTAACTACGTATGTTGTAAATACAGTTTAATGATGCATTACGATAGTATTTATAAACTTAAATATAAAAAATTGTTTTTTTTCATATTTAAAAATATTTCTTTATAATAAGATAAACTATACTAACCCATTTTATCTAAGTAGCTTCATTATATTAAATACTTATTTTTTACATTTTTAGTATAATTTAAAAATTTCCTAATACATAAGAATTAATTTATGCATTTTTATAAAAATATTTATTTACAGAAACTTTTGTGCATCCTACGAAACCTTTCAGCTTTCTTTCACACGAAGAAACATGTATGTTCTTAACTTTTTAACTTAACTTCCAATGACTAGCAAGTAGATATATTTGGCTTAAAACATCGCTGTCATCTATATAATTTTTCAATGTAATAATTTTCCTGGCTTCATAGTAAAGTAGATTATTGCCATCATGGTGGACTAATTAATGGTCCTATAATGTAATTTATTGTATTACATGTACCCCTTAACAACATCTAAAATTATAAAGCATTACTCAAAGTGAGCCACATCAGTCATTTCGTGATTGAGGTAATGCCCTGACAATGCTTTCGCTTAAGTAGCTGACAGGCGTGACCCAATAACACGCAAGCTGAATGTTTACTCCCTAGAAGTGGTGTTTTAATACCCGTCGCACCTGGTGAAATTTCTATGAGCTATATTCCCTGGTGTGTTCCGTTATAGACCTGAATTTGCTATTAAATGGAAGTTCATTACATCACGAAATTGCATGTTGCATTCGAGTCTTAGTAAATCGTATGGTCATAAAGACTGAATCTATCAGTTTGAAATGTAATTTTAAAAAATCTGAACATACCTCTTTACACATTGAAAAAAGTTAAATTGTTAATCAGCAATCATCTGTATACGATATGTATTTCTTTCTTAAAAAATGGTAAAGTATGTTAATAAGACGGTAAAGCATGTAACTACGTTTAAAACAATGTCATTAAAATATAGGATATGAAATTTTAAATTCATTAATGAAAAGTAAGTGCATTTTCTGGAAAATTTTAGGTTTATATATAACTATTATATAATTAAAATAACAAGATCTAACGCTTTATACTAATTTGAAATACAAATGAACAAAATGTCATGATCTACAATTATTTTTCTTTATAAGAAATGATAAACATTTAACAATAAATATGTTTATGTGCAAAATATGACATTTGTTATTAAATGTGTGCAACTACTTTTAAAAATTTATTTTTTTATAATCATTATCCAAAATTCACTCTTTTAATTAAAATAAGGTGTAAAAGTGAATATTGAAAAATATATTATTCTCTATCAATACTCTTTTAAATATCTATTGTTTCTAATAATTTATTATAATTTTGAATATGAGCTAGATTCAAGGAATTCCTTTCAGTGAAATTTTCTATTTAAGCTAAAACCCTTTCTTAGACAGATTTGAATGAATAATTAAAAAAAATATTTTTTCAACATTAAACTAATATATTTGCATGTGTTAAAAACGAAATGATTTACAGCATTTTTTAAACCAATGAATTGTTTTCATTTTTTTTTTCTGATAAATATTTCCTTAAACCCCATTTTAAAATATGATGGCTAACACAGATAAATAGATGCAGATATTCCTTTATCATTTATATCACAGGTATATACAGATTAAAAAAAACAGTTTTCCAAAATTAATTTTAATACACTAAATAAATTTTAAGAAATATATTTAAACCCCTTAAAGCACGAGTTTGGTTTAGAAAAATTTTTAATATATATGACATATTTTTCTTCACAAAAAAGGTATATATAGGTAAAATGTAAGTTATTTTTTGTAATTTCAGTTTTGGGGGTGACTAGGGAGCTTGGAAGGAGTAAAAAGTATGTAAAAAATTGTTATACAAACAAAGTGTAAACGATTTTATTACATGTTTAATTTGAATTTCGCCCGTGTCAGACACGGGCAAATGCGTTAAGGGGTTAATAGAAAGAGATATAATATTTGCAATGAATTTATTAAAGCCAAATATTACAAAAAAACAGTTTGTTAGAAACAACAGTTTTAAGTTTTTTACCTATTTATGGGCCAAATTCAATTCAAATTTGTATCGCAGGTATCGCCTCTTCCGTCCTCAAAATTGAGGAGATAAAAAAATTTCGGGTATAATTGGGTCAAGATTTTGATCGCTACGGCCAACTTTTGCAATACAAGGGTTTTCATAGCTTTATTCAAATCTCAGAGCACACTACTCATCAATCATCTTCAATGGACGTTTCACATTGGTCCCTAACTTTTCACAAATGCAGACTTAGCTGTCTCTGGTAGCCACAGCTCTGTCCGTGGAATGTGCACACTGCTCTCTCTGCTCCGATCACTGCGCAGGAGCCGTATTTATGTGGATAACTTCCGCGTCACTCTCAGTAAAGCATCCCTAATTAAAACCTTTTAAAATTAATCTACAATTTAAATTCTGACATATATATATATATATATATATATATATATATATATATATATATATATATATATATATATATATATATAAATTGTGTGTGTGTGTGTGTGTGTGTGTGTGTGTGTGTGTGACCCACGCTTGATTAACCTTTTGGAGAAAAGCTGTCAGAAGCAGATATATTTCACAGAAAGTTAATGACTAATCAAGCAAGAAGAATCAGTTAGCGAGTGGACAGGCAGCTGTAAACACACAACACGAATAAATGAAAATGGCGCAAGCAATGCCTGAAACAGAAAGTGCAAGTTAAATAAAGAAGTGAAGAAGGAGTAATTATTCCATTCGCCTTAACGCTGGATCATGATATATATATATATATATATATATATATATATATATATATATATATATATATATATATATATATATATATATATATATATATATATATATATATATATATATATATTATATATATATATATATATATATATATATATATATATATATATATATATATATATATATATATATATATATATACATATATATATATAATATATATATATATATATATATATGTATATATATACATAATGTATATATATATATATATATATATATATATATATATATATATATATACAAACATATTCTTTTGTGTGTGAGAGAGAGAATTTGGAATAGAAATCTTAAATGCCTAAAAGAAAACGCTCTCAATATACGCATCTCTCTAAATTATTATATATTAATTAAAATGGATGCAATCTAAGTTATTTAGTATACAATACACATAACATTAAGGGATTTAAAAATTGGGAAATGTTTTCGAAGATCTTTTAGTTTGCACATAGAGAAATGCAAAAAACCATTCAATAAAATATATTTTTTTTTTACTTCTCACAAATATCGAGCAATTTATCTTCTAATAGAAAATAATTTATGAATTTGCCAAAAAAAAAGAAAAATTGAAGGTATTTAAGGAATAATTAAATGAATCACAGAATCGATTTGCTGTCAGTGTTCCTCTACGCGAAATAAAGAACACTATTAAGGTTAGAAAAACAGATATCGATTTAAATGTTAATAACACAGATAAAATATCACATTCCTTAATGCTAATGCAGAATTAGACATTCTATATTATAAAATATAAATATTCTAAGTAATACAACTATTCGGTCTGATTCTATGAATTCGTATGAAATTTTCATAAAATAGTTATAGTTCTACTCATGTGGATTTTAGCTATATTCCTATAATGTTTCACTACATTATTATTTTGACTGTCCCATCTGTATAGTAATGCCTAGTGTTCCCAGTAATAGTTTGCTGCATTGTATGTTTGTCATATACAAAAAGGCAATTGTCTCATTACTTTAAAGACTTTTACAAGAACTTTAGATCATACAGGATTAAAAAACAATGGGGAATATTAATTTTAACTAATTATTTACTAATAAACAATTAAAAGTTAAAGTAAGCTATGGATTTACAAAAATTAAAATAAACTAGATAATTCTAGTGTGGCTCAAATTTAACACGAAAATGAGCAATACAAAGTATGTCTTTGCTAAATGTTTAAAACAGTATTGCAAATAAATTTCCACAAAATTGTCAAATAGTCATATATTTTTTTACTTTTCAAGGAATCAAATTTAAATAGAAGACTCTATTCACTTAGACTGCAATTTCTACAAGCTTGTTAAAATCACACAACTTAAACCTTGAAATTATAATTGCCACGTGTTGCTTTCCTAATCCAGATGTGAATTTTTGCAAGACAATAAAATGCTCTTTGTATTTTGCACAAAAGTTATGTTTGTTTTTGCGAGTTCCAAACACAAACATATATTAAGTTACAACGAAACAGTTACCTTAATCTCTTTCTCTTAAGAAAATAAGCGATTTAATCATTTATTCCTGAGAAAGGGCATTCTCTTAGAAATACAGATATACTACAATTCTGTAGGATGTTCCTGATGCCACTTGTACAAACAAAGCACGATTGAGCCATGCGCTAATCGTATTAAGGCAAATAGTGCAACTTTCGTTTCATTGAGCACCGTTAAGGTGAAATAACGGCTTTACTTACGTGGGTTCTCGTAATTTTGAAGCAGGGACCTATGAGAACACCCAGGTCTGTCACCCCCAAAGTTATTAGTTGAGAACTGGGAGGACAATGTGACCACGAGCATATTTTGCGTGTCCCAGTCACTTATAACGAACATTTTGGAACATTAACTCACCTCGGGGTCCGAACTCGGGGTCCGAAGTTACGAGAGCATTGCCTTTGCCAAATGAGATATAGGATATTTCAGCGTAATGAAAATTTCAGTATTGACGTGTTCTGTATGAGAGAGTAAAATTAAAGGATTTTTATATAAAGTCACCCCCTCTATTCTCTAGTTCTAAGTCATGGCTTTCACCCTGACTACATAAAGGGAAACATTACCAAACAAGACCTACAATGGAAAAATATGGGGTATATACTTAAGATGTGATCATAAATACCTTTAGTCAGTTACTGATACAGTTAGTCCTTTAGTTAGTAACCTTTAGTCAGTACATTTGTGTTGTGCTACTTAAAGAAAGGTACCATTCTTTCTGCAAATTTAAATTGTACTTCTTTTAGCTGAAATCAAGTTACTGGAAAGTTTAATAGCAATTTGTCTTATTATTACTACATAAATAAATTTACATTAAAAATGAAGACCTCTAAAGTGTGATGGAACTATTATATCAACTAAAGGCAAATCATGCTTCTTTACTTCAACCTCCCTTCTTTCCAATCGTTTCCCGTCAATATACCCACTAAAACAAAACTCTCAACCATTATCAATTTTACGGAGAGCCATTTCTCTATTAATAGCAAGTCTATCCAAAGAAATCGTGATGGCGCAACATTCTTAGCCTTAAGTCATTAAACGTGAGAAAAGGGGCTGAGAGAAAAATAGCAAAAATAAATTTCCGGAAAAATCGATGATTTCCAGAACGGGAAGCCATCCGTCATGAACCATATGGCTGCTGTTTGGCCAGGGCGCGTTGATATCACCACCCCTCCCGAATTTTCCCTCAAAATTTCTTCCCCTCCCTTCTTGGAGGGGAGTCTAGGTTCTACATCCCCGACTCTTTTGTACCGATTTACGAGTATCAGCTGTCAAAAGTCGAGGTTGGGAATTTCTGGCCGCAGTGGATTGCGGAATATTCCTGCTACTCGGAAGTTTTTACTAAGAAAGTTTTCTTTCTTTTCGTCAAAGATTCTGTAGAACGTTTTGAATTTACAGGCTGTCAATATCATGACAAAAGGGGTTATTTAAAAATGAAACATTTCTAAGGAGGAATTGTAATTGTCTGAAACATAGCAATTTTATTAAATAGGAAGAAATTAATTTCAATATTACTCTAGAATGCATTTATAATCCATAACATTTCTGCAAAATAAAATAGCTGAAAATTGTGATATTAAACGTGCTTAGTTGAAGATTGTGTATCTATATTACTTTTTCACATAAAAAATCTCAATTTGAGAGAAGAAATAGATTAATTATTAATCAAGTTATTCAAATACTTTACAATAATTCTCTAAAATATATTAATGTTATTTAACCCTTTGACAGTTTCATTTTTTACCAGAATTCGGTCAAAAAAAATGTCACATTTTTTCATTGCATATTTTTGTTCATTTTACATATTTAAGTAAAGATATGTTATTAAAATTAACATTTCTAATATTTTTAAGCATTTATTACAACTTTTTTTCTTTCTATGAAAGCATCATAGAACTGAAGTTTACCTTTAATCTCATCGATATCCAAGTTAATTTTTAGAATTCCTGTGAAAGCAAATCTAGGAGGCAGATCCGAAGGTTATCTCAATTAATTTTAAAAAAATTGTCTTGCCTGACTGATTCCATCTGTACTACTATCAGAGTCACTACTATCGAGGTCAGCTAGTAAATATTCTCTACTAACATTTACAGATAATTTAGTTCCCGATTCCGAGTCACAGTTTGATTCACAAGAAATTAGCTCCATACGCTCTGAATTATCCATTATTTAAAAGTAAAAATATATTATTCAACTCTTTATCAATAAAATTATCAGGCGGTTAGTAAAATATAAACAGACAGCTATACACTAAAAGATAACAATTCGTCTTCTCATACAAAACATGCAAAAATCCTCGCTTTTGAACCAATCGGAGAAGAAAATACAAAAACTGCAAACTATCATTTACTGGACATCTACACAAATAATTTGTTACTAAAATTGGAAAAAATACGGCGGAAATATTGCAAGCGAAATAGAAATCAGATTGCCCGTACGGCGTATGGGCAAAACATTGAAGGAGTTAATAAGGAGAAAACAAAACATAATCATATACCAGAATATATTTTTAACACATGCTAATTCTATATAGTATATCTGAAATTATTAAAGATTTAATATGCTATTTTTACAATTGAAACACTAATTATAAAATAAAGCTTAACTCCTTTCCAAAAAAGCTAATGATTAAAATGCTCTAGTGGCACAAACATTTTTGATTAATCACAATCCTAACGAGCATTAGAGACAAACTATGTACTGAATGATACATTTCCAGAAGGACAAATTAACTCATTGTAATTAAGCATTTGAAATCAGATGTCTAGGGTTGTCTCAGGTTAGAAACAGTTGAAAAAGTTACTACAAATTTGGGTAGGGAATATTTATAACAAAATGTTTTATTTAGGTTAGTTGTCTGTTGATATAAATCTCGAAATAGACTTGATGGTCTTGAAAATGGGTGTTTAGAGTAACGATGAATTATCCTTTTTTATATTACTGTCCCTGTAATATTTTTTTGATTCACCATGGTATATATATATATATATATATATAAATACACACACACATATCTATCTATCTATCTATCTATCTATCTATCTATCTATATATATATATATATATATATATATATATATATATATATATATATATATATATATATATATATATATATATATATACATATATATATATATATATATATATATATATATATATAATATATATATATATATATATATATATATACATATATATATATATATATGCATACATATATATATATATATATATATATATATATATATATTATATATATATTATATATTATATATATATATATATATATATATATATATATATATATATATATATATATATATATATATATATATATATATATTATATAATATATATATATATATATATATATATATATATACATATATATATATATATATACATATATATACATACATACATATATATATATATATATATATATATATATATATATATATATATATATATATATATATATATATATATATTTTATATATATATATATATATATATATATATATTATGTGTGTGTGTGTGTGTGTGTGTGTGTGTGTGTGTGTGTGATATGGAAGAGTAGTTAAAGCATGGAAGACGCATTTGATTTCATATATAAAACTTCTTTAGTGCATTCCTTCTGTCCATATCTATGCCATTTAGGAACCCTTTGCTCTCATCTGTTGCCATGATAAGTGTGGAGGATGTTATCAGCCCGAGTTCCTTTCAGAACTGTTTTTTTTTTTTGTGTACCTGCTTAAGAAAAATCGATATGTCTACTTCCGAGTCAGCTTCTTCACTCTATATAGTTCCGCTCGAGGGTTTCTCTCTCTACTATTACGTTATCGTTAATGAGTTCTAACTATTCTACTCCACTTAATTCTTAACTCCCATTTTAAAACCTATCCATTTTTATAGGTGTGTTTTGTCCACTTAAAACATGTTTAACTAGAATGAGGGGTCACAAATCTCCTCGGGTATCAATTACATCATTTCAATCCAATTATAATTTATAAATTATATTATATTGATCTATAATTAATGTAGTGTTCTGTGCTTTTTTAAACATAATTTTATTTATATAATATTTCTATAAAAATGAATTATACTTTTGTAAAAATAAATGCATAATTTACATGAAATTATCCTTTCATCATTTTCGAAATTAGCAGCTTTAAATTTAGTATTACAAATTGGTATTTCATTTTTCCCTGTTGAGAATGATTCAAAACATGATATAAAGTTACTTTTATATAATTTATTTAAAAATATCTATTATATTAAACACCCATTTGAAATTAAATGAAAGAGTTTTGTTT